>CM055403.1:114726471-114744439 GCA_029228625.1 Pseudolycoriella hygida | reverse complement strand
AAAATTAATGATATCGCTTGAGGTGACGCTATCGCTGATAATACGCAGAAGTTTGTTTGAATGGAATCTTGTGTTCAAAGTTTTGATTTCCTTAAAAAATTACAGCGCTTTTTTTAAAACAAAATTACGTTGTGTTAAAAGAATTGCGTCACAAATGCCGGACCTACCAGCGGAATAATTTTTCAACACTTTCAGTTTTTACTCGCAAAACTTTAATTTACCTTTACCTACGCAATAAGAAACAAAAGATAAATTTTTGCAGCGCAAAAACTGAAAGTACAGAACAAATATTTCGTCGTTGGGTCCGGCATTTATGACGCAATTCTTTTAACACAACGTAATTTTGTTTTAAAAAAAGCGGTGTAATTTTTCAGGAAATTAAAACTTTGAACACAAGGTTCTATTCAAACAAACTTCTGCGTATTATCAGCGATAGCGTCACCTCAAGCGATATCATTAATTTTGGAAGCAGACTCACGGACTGCGTCACACTCTACCTTTTTAGAGGTTTTTGTTGTGATTGCATTGCCTTTTTTTGGCAAAACGACACTTCGCTTCAGTTCCTCGGAACTCTTCAAGCAGGTCGGACGTAGATAGATTCACATGGGAATCTTCTTTTGCATTGCCTTTTTCTGACTCATACAAGACAATGCGAAAGAATCTACTATTGCATTGCCTTTTCTTTGGCTTTTCGGCTTATAAAAGGCAATGCAAAGCGACACTTTGCTTCAATTCCTCGGAACTCTTCAAGCAGGTCGGACGTAGATAGATTCACATGGGCATCTTCTTTTGCATTGCCTTTTTTTGACTCATAGAAGGCAATGCAAAAGAATCTACTATTGCATTGCCTTTTCTTTGGACTTATAAATTCAATGCAAAACGACACTTTGCTTCAGTTCCTCGGAACTTTTCAAGCAGGTCTGACGTATGTTGGTTTACGCTGGAAATTTGTGACCGACAATTTACAAACAGACGAACAGACAAACTTTTGACTTTTATAATTAGTATTGAATTCAATAAAACTGTCCCTTTTTGAGTGTTAACGACCGCAAACCGTTTAAAAAAATGTAATGATCTTTAGATTTTTTACAATTACAAAAAATTTAAAAATTAAAAACAAAAAATTATTTCAAAAAGTCCAAAATTTTGTTAATAGTTATTTAAAAAAAAATATCACTTAAATTATTTATTACTCTAGATAGAGATATTCGTCCAACGTAATCATACTTACTTCAAAACGACTTTGGTCAATCAGATGCCAGTCTTGTTTAAAGCCTTCAAACATTCTGCAAGTAGGTCCTGTTGTTTTTCCGAAAAGCAGCTTGAAAACGCCTCCAATAACCAATTCAAAAATGTGTTGTCGACAACCAAAGTACAATAATTTTTTTTCGAAAAGCTGCACTGATCCTTTTTTGGATGATGTTTTGTCAGTGCATACGGCAACTATTGACTCTAGAAGATTTCATTGCTTCAAATGAATACTAAATCCGCAGCTATTAAACCGGTTCCATTTTCTGCTTTAGCGATGGTAACAATTTTTTGAGTTTCCAATCCTGAAATAACGACAGCAGTTCGTTCCGTTAACTTGTTGCGAATCCTATTATCTTTGTTCGTAGTGTCTTTTTTCCGTCCCAATGTAAAACAAGCGGATGCTTAGAGAAGCCCGAAAATTTTTCTATAACTTTAGTTGTTATATCATCCCGATGATTAGCTCTTCGTCTCGTTACAGTTGAAGTTGATAAGGTACTCTCAACCAGATCAATATTATTTGCTCTTGCCATTGATGCACAAAGTCTAGTGAATTTTGACGTGGATAGTTGAATACGATCAAGTGTAGAAAAGACATCTGGCGATTCCATAACTTTATCGATGAAATTTGGTTGATTGATCGTAAATTTTGTTTTATTGTATTGATTTAAACTTTTCTCAAAATCCATATCACAGTCAGAAAAATTTTGCTTGCAATCCAAATCACAGTCCGAACCTTCGCTTGGACAACCAACATCCTGATTTGATTCTGGGCTAATTGATGTTCGTACTGGTTCACTATCCCAATCATCTCTCATGTCGATGTCCTCACATTTTCGGGAGGTAAATGTGTGCGGGTTGGATTTTCTCTTTGAGATGTCAACATCTCGGTTTTGATGCGGCAAATATGTCTTCGATATATGTATATGATGTTGAGTGTTAAAGGTGATGTTGAGGTGATGTTGAGGTGGTCCTGGAGCATCTGGAGAATCTGTTCATTGTCGTATTTCAGGATAATACTTTTAATTTTTTTCACGACGTCTCGATCCTGTATTGTTGTTTCGCCGAACTGTCTCCACATTAATATCAACTCTTTTGAGACGTCGATTATGCTGACACATAACTTCTCCTATCAACCAAACGTGACTTCTTTCGGGATCCATCTTGAACTTTACAATTACTATTAATTTGGCGGAATGTTGAACGTCATTTTTTTAACCTATCATTCGAATGTATTACTTTCGTCATAGCCCCACTTTATAAAGGGGCCGTGACGCAAGTCTTACACAAGGCAACTTTGTGACTTCCCCCCTTGCGACGTATCCCCCAGAAAATACTTGTACCAAATTCTACGGAAAATTATAGTCGATTTGGTCTTTCACTCATTAAAATCGGTTCAGTCGATGTGGAGAAACCTTTCTTTCTTTTCAGCAACACCTGAAGATTTTGCGATATCGGTCTTAAAGAATTTGAGTTCGATACCATTCTCATAAACTCTGCTGTAAACATTTTTTGATTATAACTACGTTACAAATAGGTGAAAATCGTTTTTTTACTGGCTGCGCCATTGTGAGCAGTCTTTTATTTCGCTTGAATAAATTCAGATGAAGCGATTAAGTCATTTGCTTTTAGAGAATTTTGGAATGATGTTCGTTGCACTGTCGGCTGAACAGATCGTAGTTTCCATAAATTACTCTTTGGTACAACTATTTTTAATTGAAAAAATAAAATATATAATATTGTTTCAATAAAATCGTTCGAATTTGTTGACTTGTCATGATAGAGCTATAATTTAATACGTCTGTGCTAACGTCATCGTCGTTGCGTTTGACTTGATGTTTACAATTTTCAAAATGAACTTCATATGCAATTTTCAATCGCTTTGCGCAATAAGTACAATTAGTTTTTCTGGAAAATGTTTTTCTACGATCTATTTTTTTTATCAATTAATCGAAAAATGGGTTCACGTTAGAAAAATTTAATAATTTTTTTAATTTGAACAGGTCTCATACGAGAGGTTCGCCGCGCTGATCGTCGGACCATCTGGTTTTTTGTCGTTGTTCCTGTCGCAGCCAGACGGTTCTGTGTTAGTTGGTATGTCGCTCGTTTTGTGAGATCATTGATGATTTCGTCTCCTGCTTTTTTGCCAGCACTTCGCTTACTGGCAAATCCATGGAGTTTGAGCTTCTCTGTCTAAGAGCAGTTGCAATTCTAAAAGCCTGGTTGTCTAAAAGCGTTCCTGAAGGCGCTTTTGGGAAAGCAGTCACTTTGTGATAGAACGTTGTAAAACTTGACTTTATGAGAAACGTAAACTCAATGGCTTGGTTCCGAAGAGACAGTCTGGTGTCAAATTCATATTTATGGAAATGCCATTTTACAGTTATACATTTCATTGGTCCAAATCAGAATTTTAGCACAAGCCTGCCTTCTTATAGCTCCAATAGAGAAAATATAGTCTTTGAGTTAGCAACTAAGGAGGCAGGCTGGTGTCAAGTTCATGACTACGCAAACGTTGTTTTGCACTAATACCATTTATTGGGGACAAAGAAATTTTTTATTTCAGCCTGCCTCCTTAGAGCTCCCATACGAATTTTTCATTCCTTGAACTAGAACTCAAGGAGGCAGGCTGGTGTCAAGTTGAGAAAAAGTGAGATGCTACCTTACATTAACACATCTCGTTTGGCTCAAGCAGAATTTTGACACTAGCCTGCCCATCTTACCAAATCCCAAGTATAAGTCGAGGATTCCCAGAGCTAAAACTCAGGGTGGCAGGCAGGTGTCAAGTTGACGATTACGCAAACATT
This sequence comes from Pseudolycoriella hygida, assembly GCA_029228625.1. NCBI lineage: Eukaryota > Metazoa > Arthropoda > Insecta > Diptera > Sciaridae > Pseudolycoriella > Pseudolycoriella hygida. The sequence continues at coordinate 114,740,387 of CM055403.1, read as the reverse complement.
GTTTTACACTAATACCTTCATTTGGCACAAATAGAATTTTGACACCTGCGTGCCTTCTTATAGTTCCCATACGGATTCTTTATCCTTTGAACTAGAGCTCGAGGAGGCAGGCTGGTGTCAAATTGATATTGATGGAAATTAGGACTAATAGTGACACCTTTCATTTGGGGTAGGCAGAATTTTAACACCAGCCGCCTTTGTTATAGCTCCCATACAAATTCAATAATTTTTTTGTGATTACTCAGGAAGGCAGGCTGGTCCCAAGTCGATAATCAGTGTGCAGCTTTCTCACATTTATGCCTTTCATTCTTTTTAAGCAGAATTTTGACACCATTATTTTGATTTTTACATGGTCGAAAAAGTCAAATATGGTACATTTAGGTTTAATGAGTTAAGAGAAAAATCCGAAATAAGAAAGGCATATATTCGTTGAGGATAGTTTCTCATAAAAAATCTCTCACAAATATTTTTAAATTCGATGAAATATCCTTGGCAATTGGAAAAATCCTGAAATTTATGAAAGAGTTCGTCTTTGACTATTTTAACAAAGGCATTTTCTTTAAGTTTACAACGAAACTAATCATTTTGAGAAGAAGCCTGCAGAGAAAAACATTTATTGAAAACCGTGAAAAGCCGGTTTTCGAAATTGAGATAACCAGTTTCGAAACCGGTTTTACATTCCCTATTTACTACGCGACCGCAGATGATCGAGAAGGATCGAAATATATTTTGCGTGAGTTTATTTATTAATTTTTTAACAATTTAGTTGAATTATTAAATAAATGAACAAATAATAATTAAAGGCTTTCCGCACATTGTGTGAATAGCGAAATAAAGTCTGTTCGCACATTGTGCGAATAGTGAAATAAAGTCTATTCGCCATATAATGACTATTCGTGCATTGTGCGAATAGCCATAGAAGGACTATTCGCACATCGACGAAAAGTAGTTGCTGAATTTGTTTATAAGAACATATTGTCGTAATGTTTAATGAAGAAGAAAATTTAAACTATAAAAATGATTGCAAGGTTTTTCCTCTTAGTAGATGAGCCAATTTCACATTCAAATTGATACTTAGATGGCTAAGATGGCTTAGGCGGCCAACAAAACAGGGGAGCTTTTCCTTTTACTAAATGTCAAAAAATTAGGTGGCTGACAAAACTATAAGGAATTTAAGCTTGAATGAAACGCCACAAAAACTTAGTTGGCTAACAAAAATAGGAAGCTTTTCCTTTTACAAAATGTTACAAAAACTAGGTGACTGACGACGCTGAGGAACTTTTTCTTTTACGAAATGTCACAAAAACCTATGTGGCTAACAAGACTAGGGAGCTTTTCATTTTACGAAATGTCACAAAAACCTATGTGGCCAACAAAACTAGGGAGCTTTTCCTTTTACGAAATGTCACAAAACTATGAAGCTGATAAAACTGGGGAATTTGCGCTTTAATGAAACGCCACAAAAACCTAGGTGGCTGACGACGACGGTTAGGAATTTTTTCTTTTACTAAATGTCACGAAGACGAGGTGAGTAACGAAACACATTCCATTTTGACTTAGTTGATTTAACTACTACTGAGAGAATAATAGGAGGATGAATAGCCATAGTACTATAAAGAGACTATTCGCACTGTGCTGTGACTATTCTCTCTGCATGCAAGTCGCATTTACTTTTATTGTCTGTGTAATATTGTGCAAATAGCTCTCACATGACTACTCGTACAATGTGCGAACAGTCCTTAAATGGCTATTTGCACAATGTGCGAATATTCATTATATGGCTATTCGCACAATGTGCGATTAGACTTTATTTCACTATTCGACATTGTGCGATTAGACTTTATTTCACTATTCGCACATTGTGCGAATAGTATCTACCATAATAATTGTACCCAACAAACGGTCGAAAATCTGAAAAAGTTGAATGTTATAGAGTGCCCGGAAATGGTCCAAACAAGAACACTTAGAAATATAGTTGAGCAAATATAAATAAAGAAAGCGTTTTTCTTACCTTAAAGTATTTTTCAATTCCTCCGTATTCCGTAATAGCTTTTTCGCAATTCTTCAAAGAAATTGATAATCCTAAAAAGTAGGAAAACGAATGGACGAACATAAATGTTAGCATCCGAGTTTCCCCATCTGTCAAACCACTTAATATGTTTGGTTTTGGTTCGATTGGATTGAGAAACCTAACTAGATTTTATATTAAAAATTCGCAAATTAAAAATCTTCTCTTTGTAACATCGTCATCGTAAAGCTTTTCGAATACAAAACTTTAATTTTCTGATGTTATATCAAAGAAGCCAAAACCGAATCGGAAAATAATTTTAATTTTGGTACACAAGAGGTATTTTTCCTACGAACTCTTTCGAAATCGACAAAATCGTAGAAAAACTAAGTGAAATGAAGTATTCTAATAAGAAAACTTTCAAGGAAATCACTACCTTCAAAGAGTCTAGGTATCGTCATAAAATAAATTATAGAACAGAAACATCTTTCAATTCTTTCCTTATTCAATTTCAACATCAAATCGCACACAAAGTCAACGATGTCAAAAGTTTTCATTCTCGTTTCATACAATGTTCTTATGATCAACATACACAGTAAATGTCACATTTTCCTTTTTGTAGCTCTGTGCAAACTTTTATACATTTTTTTTTTCTTTGTGTCTAAGTTTTTAAGCAGCAAACATTTAAAAACATTCTCTTCTTCATTCTTTTTAAAATAAAATAAAACATTCACGTACGAATAAACTCTTATCTTTTTTGGGAACATAAAACCATCAAATATATTAAAGGACCATACCAAAGAGACGAAAACAATTTAAAGAAATTAAAGTCTTTATCTGGAGGGTTGGAGGCAAAAGATCTGACAAACATTTAAAATTAGGACATTAAAGCAATAGCAAGATTTCTACATTTTATTTGTGCGTCTGTTTTTTTTCTACCATGCAAAAATTATTTTCTTGAATAAATAACTCGGTTGATTTGAAAACAAAGTTATTTGTAGGCAGGTCAAGAGCATTTTTATTGCTTCATGCAAAATTAAAAATACGAAAACTCAAGTAATTCAAATGATGATTTTACCCGAGAAACACAATTCGGAAAAATAATCTGGAAAAACCACGAGCGCAGCAAAGATGTTACGCGGCGATAACAATCTGGTAAAAAACATCAGATAATTGACAAAATGATTCATAGATTCATTAATTTTAGTTTCCATAAGCTCCCAGTTGTCATTACCAATCAATCTACAACTTCACGCAACCTCTAGAGGATGATAATAAAGTCATATAAAAAGATTCACATTCCCTTTTCAATATGTAGCTATTCCAAAACTTCCCAAACAACAAACATGATGCAACGCTGCTCTAAATGGGAGAGGCAGCTTAACTATCTTTTTTTTAATGAAGTCCAGGAAGCAGCACCAAAGCGTCTTCTAATACACTGGTTGAATAACAATAAGGCAGACGTGTGCAAATAGCAAATTAAATAGACGAAAGTATAGACATATAGACTCTTTTAGTGTGCTTCTATTTTTAAATTCTTGTGCGATCTATGCGTAAAGTTATATGTAACGTTTCTATGTAAGTGCGTGAAATAGGCATAAGCAAATAATCGATTTTTGTGGTGTCATCTTGTGCCAGACCATAAGAATTCATCAAAAATTTCAAATGTTGAGCGGATTACAAATATCTATTATTGGACAACGCAAGTTCTTTTTGTGCTAGAATTCTTTTCGTGGTTAGTCAGACACAATATAACACCCACATCCGTCACAAGGAATATCGATGAATGTAATGAAATTTTATTGGACCCGTACGAAATACAAAGGTCCTATACGTTTACTACAAACAATTTTATTGTAACATGGGGTAGATCGAGGTGGGAGGGGGGATGCATCTATTATCGTCTAGAGATGACGAATCAGCAGTAAAAAAAAAATGTCCGTCCGTCTCTGTCGGACATGAAATTTTCGAGGGTCGATGAAACTTTTTCGCAAATATCTCAGCAAGTATAGCATGGAAATTATTCATTTTGGAGTCAAATAAAAGCATTTGGTGTCACAAAACTGGCAAACAATTTTTGTGGGAATCGGGTCAGGGGTCTGGGCACTGGGACCAATGGAATGGACAAAATTGAGATTCTTGATCATATACGAAAACAGTTTCTCGTCAATATTTCCTTAACTATGCAATATGGAGATTTGCTGTCAAAGGCAAAGTTGTAGAGAAGTAAATTTAAGTGAACACGTGTTTCAGGATTTTGGGGAAATATGGCCCAATCATGGTATATGGCCACTTCCATAATTGGGCAGGATGACCCGAATCTCCAGAACTACGAGAGGTAGAAAGTTACTTGCAAAGGAAAAGTTGTATAGAATAAAATTTCAAAGAACCTGTGTTTTAGGGGGAAATGGCCCAGTCTTTGTATATAAGCTTTTCTAGATTTGAATGTCTGAGATGTACTTCGGTAGGGCCTTTGGCATTACCTTGGGTAATTTCTATGGATCTTTGAAATTCTTACAGTTATAAAAGAACAGAAAACATTGGATTGTTTGCTTATTTGTAAATTTAGATACGTTTGAGTGTCTTTGCCACATCTATTCTGCTACGTACGGGTCTTTGGTTATGTTTTTTAATACGATTGGTCTTTTAATTCCCTCTTCAATAAAAAATAATCAAGAAATCGGACAGATTTTCCCGATTTACAGTTAACCAAAATGAGAATAATAATAACCCCAGGGGAACTGATTAGTCTGGAGCAGCACTGTATAGTGTCTGGTTCGACTGCCGGGGTGTTACACTGAGTAACTGCTACCTTTCTGGTAAAAGGTTTTTAGGAAAAATCAAGAGAAAGTCTAAATTTTCGAAAAAAAATGCAAATTCTCCAGTATATTTATAAATTCAAAAACGAAATTGCGCTAATTAACAAACTAAATGAAACTAATATTTCTGCATTTTTCGAAAAGTAGCAACTCCACACTTTTGTGGGTTTTGAATTTCAAAGGACTCACAGAACCCAAAAATTGCAAGAATTAGGTATACCTTTAGAGGCCGTCCATAAGTGACGTCTGCTTTTTTTCGGAAAACAAACGCCTGTACATACTATTCTTCGAACGCGACCTCAATTTATCGATTACCCTTGAGGCGCCCTTTTTTCAATGCACGAGACATACGAGAAAATACGGGCTAAAAGAAAAAAATTTGATAAGATATACCCGAGTTTTCGAATGTGTTTAGGATTAGAAAATGTTGACAGAGGCGGATTACCCTATGGGCAAACCGGGGCAGCTGCCCCGGGCGCTGGAAAATGGGGGGCGCTGAAAAACGGCTAACGAAACAAAAACTGACAAGATGTTCATTAAAAATAAGTATTTCTCTAATAATTTGAGCCATTTTCTGCTCTGCTTTCTGTACTGCATATAAAAAAGGACGAATTTATTCTAACGAATTTTAAGTAACTCGAGTTTCTTCTGACAAAATGTATTAGGTGTTCGCATTCGAAAAGAGGACACTACTAATGAGCAGCGTCATTATTTTTTTTTTCTGAAATCGAGCATCAGTCACTATGATGTAATTTACGGTCGTTGCATCTGAAAAAAATGTAAAAAAATTGTATTCCAAAGTTTTTCTATTTCTCTGTTTCTCTCAATTCTCTCAATTCTCTCAATTCGTATGCTATTTCAAATGGTAAATGAGAGAAACTCTCAAAATCAACAAAACAGACGAGAAACCGAGAAACTTTTTTTGCATTTTTTTCAGATGCAATACCTGTAGAGACAAGAACAATGTCCAATATTTTCTTGATTTGTATGAAAAAATGCAGACAACAGGAGGGTGGTCAGAAAATTCGTGAAGAAGCAGATGTGATCTATTCTCAGTCCCGAATGGGGTACAAGTAATTATAAACACGTGCGGGGCTGTTCACGTGTCAAGCAAACGCACTGGTCCATACAAATTAGAACAGTGCGCCGGTCGAAAAATGTAAACGGCGGCGAAAACACTTTTTGGTCTAAGCGACGGCTCAAATCGCCACATGTTTGAAAAAATTTCGGCTGTAGCTGCAATTTTTTTTTCTATTTACAAGCGGCGATCGGCGTTGCGCAAAAAGTTAAAAAAAATCAGAAATTTGTAATGAGTTTTTGCCAATTTCGGCGGCGGCTGCTGCAAAATATTTTGTTTTCAACGGCGGCGCAAATCGGCGCACGTCTTTACAGATTTCGACGGCGACTACGCCATTTTTTGACTCTTTTCTTCAGCGGCGTTTGAGCCGGCGCACATTTCTAATACAAATATGGGACACAAATAGCGTGACAGTGTGGTCAAAAATTCTGAAAAAAAAGCATGACGTCATTTGTGAAGAGCTCCTAAGGGCGCTGAGTTTAGATTCGCCCAGGGCGCTGATTTTAGATTCGCCCAGGGCGCTGGAAGGTCTTAATCCGCCTCTGCTCGTGTGACTGTATGTGGTGCCGAGTTGTACAAATGTTGAGTTTGATTTTGATGTTGATTTTGACATGCTTTCCTTGTTGACCTGATACGCTTTTTGATGATGCGGTCGGTGATGCATTGCCCGGTACTGGAATCGGGTTGTCGACGGAAGTTTCGTTGTTTGGCGTGGCGATGAACGCTGGCTTCAGGTGGTCGATCGGAACGTTAACCTTTTTACCTTTGCGTCGCACTGTGAAATATTCCCTGTATCGCTTCACAACTTCGAATGGTCCATCGTATGGTGGTTGCAATGATTTTCGTACGGAATCGTTTCTTATGAAAGCGTGCGTGCATGTGGCTAAGTCCTTGTGAACGAAAATCTTTTCTTTTGAGTGGTTCGAGGTGTTGGTAGGTGCGATTTGAGACATAGCATTTCTTAGGTCCTTCACGAATTCACATTCATGACTAGGTGGTTCGCTTTGGGTGAAGAATTCCCCCGGCAATCTGATTGTGGTGCCGAATACCATTTCTGCTGGAGTGGCCTTGATGTCTTCTTTTATAACTGATCGCATGCCAAGCAGGATGACTGGTAATTTATCGAACCAGTCTGGCGTACTCTGACACATGATCGCAGCCTTGAGCGTATGATGCCAATTTTCGATGATTCCATTGGCCTGTGGATGATAGCTACTTGTTCTCAGATGATTGGTGCCCAGTAAGCGATTTAGCTGCCCAAACAATTCAGACTCGAACTGCCGTCCCTGGTCGGTGGTGATGCGTAGGGGGACACCATAACGTGCAATCCAATTCAGTGCCAAAGCTCTCGTTACAGTAATTGCACTGATGTCGCACAGCGGTACTGCTTCTGGCCATCGTGAAAAACGATCGATGCAGGTTAGGACGTAAGTGTATCCATTTGATGGTGACAGTGGTCCAACCAAATCGATATTTATGTGCTCAAATCGTTCGGAAGGTCGTACGTACGAAGCTAGTGAAGTTTTGTTGTGCTTGTGGACTTTTGATCGTTGACATGGAATGCAGTTTCTGACAAATTCTGCACACTCTTTTCGCATTCCAGCCCAGACGTATCTTTGAGAGACCAATTTAATTGTAGCGCGAGCTCCCGGATGAGAAAGTCCCTGCATTTTGCTGATAATGGCCTGACGGAATGCTGGAGGTACTAGCGGTCTGACTATTTTTTGTGATATGTCGCAATGAATCTTTACTGTGGAATTGGGAACGGTTAGCAATTTTATGTTTAGTGAAGTACCTTCATTCTCTTTGAGAAGTGTCTGCAGTTCGTTTTCTTGGGCCTCGCCCAGGGCTTCGAAATTTATGTCACCGGAATGTGACGAATATCGGTCGTGAATTGCCCAATCAAGTCCAAATGACGTAATTGTCCGGGTGACGCCTTTTCGGGTTTTTGGTGAAATGCGGTGGTCAGGGGCTCGTGATCCGTGAGGATGTAAAAATTCCTACCCTCGATCATGAATCGAAAATACTTGACTGCTTTATACATTGCCAAGAGCTCACGGTCGTACGTGCTATATTTCGTCTCGGCAGGACTTAACTTTTGCGAAAAAAAACCCAGTGGTTGCTTTTGACCTTTGATGACTTGATGTAGTGCCGCTCCTGTGGAGAATTCAGATGCATCGATCTCTAATAACATTTCGGCATCATGAGCTGGGTGAACGAGGAGTGTATTGTTAGCCAAATCATCTTTGCACCTTTCGAAAGCTAAAATTGCTTCTTCATCCCATTCAACTTTCGAATTATCATTTTTCTTGTTTCCTGGTATTAGCTGTTGTAAAAACCGTTGATTCTCCACAGCCTTAGGGATGAAGCGACGATAATAGTTTATGGGTTGAAGGAAAGATCTGAGTTGCTTGACTGTATCTGGCAGTTTGAAATTTTTGATTGCTGCCACTCTGTCCGGTAGGGGATGTATGCCGCGCTCTTATACCAGGTATCCCAGATACTTTACCTCAGGTTGACCTAGGCAGCATTTGACAGGATTAATTTGTAAACCATATTCACGAAGTCGAGCGAATAGTGTTCGCAAATGCGACTTGTGTTCTTCGGCATTTGTAGAGAACACTAGAATGTCGTCGATGTTGACAAATGTGAAGTCAAGACCTTGCGTCAATTCATTCATGAAGCGTTGAAATGTCTGTGAGGCATTCCGCAGTCCATGTGTCATGTACTTAAATTCGAAGAGTCCAAACGGTGTTGTAATGGCAGTTTTCTCCTGTTAAATTAATGTCGTCAAGTTTATCAGAGTGCACAACCTCGTAGCATTCGAAAATGTTTCGTCGAAATACCCTTTTCCTTAGCCGAGACACACCAATCGCATTTGAGTTGGTTAACGTAGCTGCAGTGCGTAGTGGATGTAACTTTCTAGAAGGTTATACCGTCCTCTACTTGCCTATTGACTGATTTGTTTTATGTCTACGCTGGATTTTATTATGTAGTCACTATTTTATCCTTAGACACTCGCGTATTATAGCGCACACAAACTTTTTTTTGAATTACAGTTAAAAACAAAAGTTCACGGTGTTTTTTTCTTTCACAAGCCACGTTTTTGTGTATCTCAAACGCACTTGTATACTTGAATGTCACTGCACCGGCGTAGCTGCTTTGCGATTATTCTAACTTTTTACTGCGAATTCAATATTTAAAGTCACGTCGGGGCCACCAAATGTGGCGGACTTGCGAGGCGTGAAGGATGCGCAAATAGAAAAATCCAAATTTATGTAAAACTATGAACGATTTTATTGATGCGAACTCTTACAGATTGTCGTTCGGAATGATAAACGTAATCTACGATGTGTGTAATGTGCCCGATGATTCACCTGATCGAGTGGGGATGCAATAGTCCAGTTGCATGTCCCACAAAGAGTACAACATTGAAACACACCATTTGTTCGTTGATTTTAAGGCAGCCTATGACAGTGTTAGAAGAAGTAAGCTATGGAGAGTAATGGAGGAATTTGGAATCCCCAACAAACTGATCTCGCTAACCAAGTTAACACTGAACGGAGCTAATAGCCGAGTAATTATCCGTAATCAACTGTCAGAGATTTTCGACATAGAGGAAGGCTTACGTCAGGGAAATCCTCTCGCGACGCTGCTTTTTAACCTGACTCTTGAAGCAGCTGTGCGCACCATGGACATAGATTCCAGCGGCACCATTTTCACCAAGTCCAGTCAGTTGCTAGGTTTCGTAGACGACCTGGACATACTTACACGGAAAATGGATGTTGTTAAAGACAAGCTTATGGCCTTGGAGAGGAAAGGTACCGACCTTGGGTTGAAAGTTAATGACGAAAAAACGAAATATATGATCATCCCGCCTTCGAATCAACACCAGGAGGAAACCGTAACGATCGACACACACACATTCAAAATGATCAACAAATTCGTATACCTTGGATCGGAGCTGAACACTAATAACGACATCGCGGACGAAACTAAGAGACGAGTAATTCTGGGCAACCGGAGTTATTACGGCCTTCTGAAAATCTTAAAGTCCAAGTCAGTAAGCCGAAATTCAAAATGCGCAATATACAAATCTGTGATCAGATCGGTGGTTACGTATGGTTCGGAGTCGTGGTGCTTGACACAAAGAGACGAACAATCGCTGCACACGTTCGAAAGAAAAGTACTGCGGACAATATTTGGACATCGATCAAAGGCAGAACCGATTGCGCAGACGATTCAATCATGAGCTTAGTCAGCTTTATGGAGAGCCGGACATAGTCAGAACTACCAAAATAAACCGACTGCGTTGGCTCGGTCATGTACAACGAATGGAAGATCATCGTATTCCGAAAAAAATCCTTAAAACCAGACCGGAGGGCAAGAGAGGTGCAGGGCGTCCAAATTCAGATGGTATGAGGCAGCTCTTGCCGACTTGAAAACTGTGGGAGTATCCAGCTGGGAGACGTTAGCTGCGGATAGGTCCGGTTGGAGAAGCATGTTGCAGAACGCCAAGACCCTTAATGGGTTGTAGTGCCGGTTAAGTAAAGTAAGTAAGCAACTGCGTCACTCCAACAACAAATATTGTTCGCACATATCTATTTATACTTATCCCAATCGGTCTTTTTGGGGTTCCGGAATGGTTTCCTATTTGGAAATTTCCCTCGCAGATTGAACTTAATGTGTTGACGGTCCGAAAGCGTCTCATTATCGGTTACTCTCCTGCTGAGTTATTTCGCTTGTGGCCAGCGTGACGTCTAGCTTCTCTTCCCTATTAACATTTATAAAAGTTGGCCTGTCACCTCTATTCAGCACCATCAGGTCTGTTTTCAGGAGGTATTGAAACAGATTCTCTCCTCAACTGTTAATGTCTGTGCTATTCCAGATTTTATGATGTGCGTTCGCATCAGACCCTATGATAAGTTGGATTTGACTTTTTTGAAAGAATCAACCACCCTCTCCAGCGCCGCGCCTGGTGGTGGTTCCGTAGAATCATAGGGCAAATATGCTGAAGCAACCATAAATCTCCATCTTCCTCTTCTCTACAAATCCTAACAACCACCACGTCATCTACCGTGAATTGATGTAGCAGTAAGGCTTCAACTCAAGGTGAGACGTGAATGGCGGCTCTGGGCCTCTTGCCAGCTCTATTGTAAAATAAACGTTTGTGAAGTAAGCCGAAGCCATTGATTTTATTACCTCTAATCCATGGTTCTTGGATGAGGGATAAATCTGTGTGCATTACAGTTAGGTCGCGGTAAAAATTAGCCGTGGCCTTTTTATTGTGATGCAAGTTAATTTGTGCGAATGTTAAATCATGTGTAACGTTCGCAAGCATTTTTTTCGTTTTTGCAATCCATTAGTTCGGGGGGTTTAATTTGCCCTGTGATCCTATTTTGTCTTCATGGACATGACTTTCAAATCTCTGGGAACCTATCCACACTCCTGCTGGAAGTGGTTGAGTATAATGGTTGCGAGAATGGGTCCCGCGATTGACGTCTCTTGGTGCCGCCATCTTAGATGCGGAAGAGTTACTGTCAACTTTGGGTTTTTTACCATGAGAGATCTCTCAAGTGTTATTTCGATCGTACCTAGTATCCATTTGATGCAATTACCTTGGCTTTTGATGGCCTCGTATGATTGTTCGTCCATCCTCATGTAGACGATCGCTTTTGCCGTTTCCGGGTGATTCTCCATCTCTAGGTATTCAGGTTTTTATTCTGATGCGCCATCACTTTCAAAATTTTCGAACTGTCTTTCCTAGTCGGGATGCGTTACGTTCTTAATCGCGATAGCGAATTTAATGCTCGCATGTTGTGGCACCACAACTAGCTTCGATGCACTGAACTCAGTTGTAGCCTTGATAGTATTTGCTACCCATTCTGAGCTCGAGAAATCGGAACAATCTAAGTAGAGCCCATCTGATCCGATTCTAATATTCACTTCGAACGTCGGGCAAACGAGTCTGCTTCAATAGCCTCGAAGACTGTATCGCTGAGGAATCTGCGAATCAGTGGTGCAACGGTAGCCACTGACGGACCTTCTGTTGGGCAAACTTTCACTTTCAGTGTTTGCTTGACTGTCTCACTGTAGCTGAGCTCCTCATGCCGTGCATTGTGCCGACCTTGATTCGAGGGTGCTTTCGGCGTCAACAGAGTTTGTAGCGTTATCTCCACCTCCGGAGGACTATTATTCAGAACGCCGCTTGCCATGGTTTCGGTTGTTACGGTCTCATTTGAGTGAGCTTGTGATCGTTTCTTAGCGCCGCTCGAGCGCCTCGCCAAATCATTCGAGGTTTCTCCCCCATCTCGATATCTAGACAACCGATCTTGCGCTGAACATTTCGGTGTGAGGAACTTATTTTTTTCCTTAAATTGTTTGTTCGGACGGCTGTCCTCCGACTTCTTCGCATCCACGGCTACGGTTGCGTTTCTTCGACCGCTTCGATTTTACCGACAAATACCTTGGACAGCATTTCAATAAGGCTGGTTTGCTTGGTTTTACGATTGCTACCTCCTCCCTCGTCTTTATTTGCCGTTGGTGGGGACTTAACCTTTGTATTGACGTGCCCCTTCGGTGTTACTACCGTCGATGCAACTTTTGGTTGTGGAACCAGTATTTCCCGAATTGTGACGTTAATACCGTCCTCTTCTTCCGAGAGTTCGAGGAGCTCTTCCTGCGGTTCATCTGGGACACCGGTGTCCACTCCGATTTCCTTCTCTAGTTCTCCATCCGTCTAATTTCCATTACTTCTTCAGCTTGCCCTCCGAGCATGTTTTCATCTAGAGATATTGTATCTGTCCCGCTATCCATGTTATTGCTGAAAAGGCATGTGAGATTGCGAGATATGAGTGATATGCTCTTAGTTACAGGATTCTCCCATTTTCCCCGTCTCCTGAGGTGGACACAGAGGTTATACCATTTGACGCATTTTAGAGATAATTGTAGCCTCAGAATTTTTTCAGGCAATTCTTCCAAATTGCACCAAGTGGTCTTGTGTTCAACCGATTGGAGATGGGTATTGGGTGAAAATGTCATAACATACACTTCGAACGGAGAGTTCTATTCTTCTTCTTCATAACATAATAATATGGCTCCCTCTTTGTCTGGTTACAGGAATGAGAGGAATTCGTTCGCGTGTCGTATGTTCTATCACTAATTGGCATAAGCAAACTCAGAGAATTGTTTGATCTGGAAGACGTTTTTTTTTTCATTTTTCGCAACTGGAATGCGACGTTCCATCGCAATACCTTTCCTTCCTCATATTGGTGTCCGGGCGTTGTGTACCGACAGTACTTTAGGAGTTGCCAGGAGTCAAGTAAGTTTAGAGTAATTGTGGTTTCGTCTTGGGATATATTGTTCGACTGAAATGAAATTACTTAACATTATTCACTTCTATTCCCATCTCCACACTCCAGTTCAGCTCATTTTTTTCCTGGTGATGGTGAGAAGAAGCATTTGTTTGTTTAGTATGCGAACGCGGCCTAGTAGCTAGGCATGCGAAACGGGGAGCCTTGAACGTAGAGATATTCTCCAGTTTTCATTTACTTTGAAACCGCTGGGAATTGTGTGCCCCCAAGATAGTGGAGATCTTAAGCAGAAATTTAAACGATGAGGATTTTTGGCATGCGATTTGTGATTACGCTTGCGGGGCGTTGTAATTATCTTCCCTTTCCTACTCTGATTGAGTGTATGTGTTACTTTGCTTTGCAGTGAGAAAAGTTTTGTTTGGTTACTCTGCGATTGAAACGAAAATCCCAAAAGCGATGCTACTGAATTGAGAGAGCATGTAATTTGTTGCGTATTGTCTTGTATATTGCGTTTATTGCTTAAAAGTTCACATTTCCCCTTTTTGTTGCGTTCACTCAGAATATCAGCCAGCGGTATAAACAGTTGTGGATGTTGGGGAGAGAAATGTTTTTCACGGGTACTCTTCAGCACAAGCAGTAATTGTAAGAGAGTAAGCTTAAGATCAGGTAGTTTTAAAGAAATCGGGTTTCTGCGATTT
>CM055403.1:114714664-114725971 GCA_029228625.1 Pseudolycoriella hygida | reverse complement strand
AACATCCGCGGACATTCGAAGATTTAAAATATAGATTTTCACTTAAGCTGAACGTTACGAATGTGAAGCTGAAATTTTTCGAATGTTAATATTTCAAGTTTTGTATTCAACGGCTCTTTGGTTATTTGACTTGTAAATTTGAATTAAAAAGACGCGCCATAAAGTTCACAGCCGGTGTGGAAATAGTGGAAGATAAGAAATCTAGATCATCGAGTTTTGATTAAATCGATGAAAACTGTCCGTTTTTGAATGTTAATAAGTGTACAATTTTCTTCTAATAAACTGTCTCTCTCGACAAACAACCTCGGGCATGCTCCCAGTTATAAATTCTTGACAGAAAGACAAAACCACAAATTCTCAAGCGGACGTCACGCTTCTCATAACCCCCTAACGACCGGACGTCATTTATGAATGGCCCCTCTGTTCTCTCATCTTTCTTTCAAGCGTTGTTTACATTCAGTTTTCTAGTATCATCCAATAAGTCGTTAGGTCATATTTTCAAAAATTATAAAGTGGCGTTATATTAGTTGTAACAAATATAATTTAACTTAAAACAAAACGAATTTTTGTCCTCAAACGCAAAAAATGGAGGTGTTATTTATCAAAAGTAATTGATTTAGAGAACACGTTGTAGAATGTTTCTTCCATGATGTGGGCACGGAAGGCACAGGTTACAGGGGACTGAGGGAATTACTACCAATGGTACCAAAATTGACCACTTCGAATCATTTATTTTTGATATTTAAAAAAAGTTCTTTTGGCTAAAATTACGGTCACTTTCTACACTAAATCATTTATTTTGTCGCCTTCTAAATTTTAATTTAATTCGAGTTGGTTAAATATTGCAAACAAAATTCGAAAGCAGTTCCTACAAGCTTAAAAAAATCGAAAAATTACAAAATTTAAATTTTGTCTTTTAACACCCTCGAAAAAGTATCTACCTCAGTATTTTTTATTATTGACTTCAATCATCCATTGAAACTCACGCATACACTCGACAAAAGCACGAAAGTAAAAATAATAAATGTTACCGACAGTTACCGTAACTGTGTAGGAAAGTTTCCGTAACTTAGCGAGTTTCCTATCAAAACCAAAGTTACGAAATCATATTTATCCTAAAATATTGAATATTATGTTTTCAGATCTTCATCACTCAAAGATCAGATGTGAATTCATCATTTAGAACTTGTAGACCACAAAAATAATTTTCCTAACTTCAAATTTCAAGTGCTTGAAAACAGCACTTCCCGTAATCATATCACGGGAATTACTGTTTTCATACATTCGACAGTTAGTATTTGCAAAATAATTTTTGTGGTCGACAAGTTCTATACGATGAATTCACATCTGATCTTTGAGTGATGAAGATCTGAACACATAATATTCAATATTTTAGGAGAAATATGATTTCGTAACTTTGGTTTTGATAGGAAAATTGGTAAGTTACGGAAACTTTCCTACAAACAGTTACGGTAACTGACGTAACATTGATGTGTTTTTGTTTCGTAGTTTTGTCTGTTTTGATTCAAATGTCAGTGTATTTTTCCGTTAATTTTAGATGAATGAGTTTAAAGACTCCTACATTTTGAATTTTATTGGGAAAAACGAAATGTAAATTTTGTAATAAAGTTTTTTCTTTTTGAAACTTGTTACGCACTGTTTGTCAATTTTATTCGCAATTTTCAACTTAATCGACTTAAATCAAAATGTGTAAGTGAATTAATGATTTCATAAATAAAGTTAAACTAAAAAAACCTAAAAGTAAAACTTATTTTCCCAGCAGAAGAATTTTTTGAAGCTTGAAAAATAAATGATTAAAAGTGATCACTTTAATAGCAATTCCCGCAGTCCCCAGGAAGCATAACCGTTCACCATAAGTTGTGGCTTTTCATGAAATTTGGTAAACTATGAAGTGTAAGTAGTCTTAAGTCTTAGAGACTTTCGGTCCTTAAGTTGAAGACCTAAAAAAATTGCAAATTTCCAGGACACGTTTCCGAGGAGCAAAGACATTCCGTCCGGAGTTTATGGCAAGGTAAGATTTTTTGAAATTTGTTATTATGATATAAATTTTTGGGCTTTTTTCGAGCGGGTTAGTATAAACGTAATACCTTCCTCGAGTCAAGTTTTATTACTCCTAAATATTTTTAACGGAGTCAATTCACTTAGTAGGGGGAAAAACTACTCCTAACAATAATTCAGGTTTGGGAATAAAAGTCTTTGATGATCGAAAATGGTTTGTCCATTCTACACACAATTTTAGATGCTTGATTCCGAAATTTAATTAGGTCACGTACCTCAATATTTACTTTATCTATGACTCCGAAACTGTGTATAATTTATAGACATTAATCAAATTAGAGGTAGTGGTCCGATTTCGTATTTCTAACCCAAAGCAAATTTCACTCCATGAACTTAAACAATTAGGCTTTATCCTCTTTCAATTATGCAATAGCGATAACATTTCTGATATAAAATTCACAAAGGAAAACATTTTTGGAAAACATGTCGTTAAATTCTTTGTGAAAGCATAGCTTGTCATTTCAGGTTTAGCGTTATTCCAAAAATGTGTCATATTCGGTTTTACTTTCTTCAAACATCCGCATATTGAGTTGGAATCTTTTCACCAACAGTGGCTGAAGTTAACAAACGAAAACGCCGTAGGGAACAAAAATTTTTAGTATTCCGGTTAGTCTTTCAGCTGAATAATAAACAAAGTTCAGCATCGAAGTGAATACGAGTTAGGTATAAATATTTAAAATGTAAAATAAAATTTACTCCAAATCAGATTGGAGAGCCGAAAAAACGAGTGGAGGCGTTCAACCAACAAACAGGGCTTAGACGGCTTATCTTTGCCACCACACCGGTAGAAAAGTAACCAGCGGCGGCTGAATGATTATTTTATATTTTTTATTTTTCGTCACTAAAGGCAGCATGAAAAACTTAATACGCAACTCGGGAATAAATTTTCGGCCTACTCCCTTGTTGTGTTGATGTTGTATCAATAGTTATTTGGGTTACAAGGGATGAAAGTATGAACATTCAACCCTGTGCAAGAATTGCTGCCCGCGCCGAAGGCAAGGACTGCGATTGCACAGGTTGAATTTGTATACGTCATCCCTTGTAATTCACATCAATTTTCATTACTCGAACCGAAAAATTATGTGAACTATAAGGGATGACATATAAAAATTCAACCTGTGCGGTTTAGGCCCTTGCCTTCTCGCACAGGGTTGATTTTTCATACTTTCATCTCTTGTAATCCAAATAACTATTAGCATCGTGTACGTCGACTTTCGCATTGTGTATTTCGATTTTCAAATTGTGTATTTTTACTTTTGCATCATCTAAGTTGACTTTCGTGTTATGTAGGTAAGTTGACATACATAAGTTGAATTTTTTTATTTGTAGTTTTCAAATGGGGCTCGAAAATTACAATTTTCTTTGTTCGAGTAATGAAAAGATTATTAATTTAGGGAATATCCGTGCGTCTTAAAAGCGGTAACTTTTTTTCTTAGTAGAAATGTTAAATCGTTGGAAATATGAAAAAAGCTAACAGGAATCGAATCTGACGTAGAAAAAGATTGCGAATCTTTAGAAGTTAAAGAGGGTACAGCCAGTGCAGTCTCCTCTTCTGTCTGTAGTTCTTTTGGACATTTAGGGAAATGTTGATAATTTATAATTATGAAAATTTTGGCTTGTCCGGATAACTTCAGATGGCGAATAATGTTAATGCTTTGCATGGTGGTATTGATAGATTCAATTGATATACAAAATTGTATACATAATACAAATTCCCTTTTTCCGCACTCAAGCTGCATAATTGCAATCAATTAAATTTAAAAGCATACGATTCATGCAATATGTGAGCTTTTGTGTTTTCTAAGCTTTGTACTCAGCTTTTCAGATCAAACAAAACGAAAAAAATTTTGAAATTCGAAGTGGCTATTAGTACTCGGGTGAAAATAGTGTCAGCAATATTGCAGATGCTATCTGCACCCGGGTGTAAATAGAATGTTCCTTTTACAAATAGTATTGGCACTCGAAATGAGTCAAGTGCAAATAACATCTACCTTTTAAATTCTGTTCGCCGTATCTATTTTTTATTGATTCAACACACGACTCATTTGTACAGAATAAAGGTATCACTTGGTCTTTGTTGTAAACGTTGGACTCATTACTTCGACCGATAAATCACCTTCGATTGTTCATCTGAACTAGACTTTGAAATAGGGTGACGTGAACCGCTCATATTCTAAGAAGAACAACTTTAAAAAATGTCGAAATTTGTCAAAACTCTTAATTTTTCCAACCGGTTTATCGTTTATATATTTACACTTGGCTGGACGTTTTCTTCAATTTCTTTTGCAGCTAAGTTATTCGAAGCGAAGTCAATCGATATGAAATATTCATGTTGGTTTGGAAAACAGTTTGAGTGATAGCAACTCTTTGCACCAAACAGATGAAGCAGAATTTTTTTTCTTTTTTCTGTATGATTAACATCTTTCATTTGAAATTGGGATGTTTGGGTCTTACCACCTTATGTAGTATTAAAGTGCTTTACTGCACTAGTGCTTTTTATAGTTACCGTATCGTTACCGTAAACATCGCACACCTGTAATATTACTCATAACAGTGTTCCTCTGTACTATGTTTTAACGTGTAACCCACAAGGTAAGTTGAAATCTACAAAACATCTTATTTCATAAAAATCAATTCAAGTTTCAAATTTTGTTATGTTCACTCTACGAACGAATCAAAGTTGCCGCGTGCCAATTCATTCATGTTTCTATAAAATGACTTTAGTTGTCAGTTAAATTTTTGTTTAGTATCGAGATTTAATTCAAGTTTTTCATCTTTATTGAGAGCTTATAGACGGCTTTAGGGAACGAATGTTTTGCCGAGAATTGAGTAATGTCATAGGCAGGACAATCGTTTCCGTAAAATACCACAAAGTTAAGAAATTTGAGAATCACAAACTTTTACTATATCAAAACAAACACGTCGCATAAAATTTACCGACTACTCTGACTACACGTACGTTATGAGCCATTTACCTATCGCATCGCACACTGTGTAAATCAACTTACCGAGTGGGTACACGTTAAAATATTTTTGCAACGCACAATCGATTTTCGACTGTTTTCGATGTTGTTCACGATGCGGTAACGCGATCAAAATCGAAACAGTTTCCAATTTTTTTAAGAGTGTGAGGGGAAGTGAAACAAATTTACACCTTGTAACGATATGACTTTTGAAATTTGATACATGTGCTGAAATGTACCCCTCCGTTGCTATGATACGACGTTACAATGTCGTATGTGTGCATTACAATCTGATCAAAAATTGTTTGTACACTGTAAAATATAATGGTTTCTGTGGAGTGAATTTTTTAAGCTTGGTTGTTATTTTCTTCTCAATCGATTGGTTTGTTGCAAAAAGCAGTGTGTCCACCTCGTTGCGATACTTGATTTTTTCAGCATACGTCCTAAATATTGTCCAACTCGCCTTTGGCTCGTATGGACAATATTAGGACTGATGCTGAAAAAATCAACGTATCGCAACATGGTCGACAAACTACTATTATGGCATTTATAGTGCTATTAATAGTTTTTCGGTTAAATTACCACTGTACAATTCGTAGACAAACTGTACACAAAAAAAAAAATTTCTTGTACACAAAAAAAAAGGATTTGTGTACAATGGATTTTGTGTATCAGTACATAAATTCTATCACTTTGTACATAAGTAAAATGTAGAAGTGTACGAGGAGGGGCGCCGTTTGGTGAATTTAGACTAATATTAGAGCAAAATGTAGAAAATTTGGAAATGTTCGGATTCGTGTGCCCTCCAATTAGATTTTAGATTTATCAGTTTGGGTGGGAGCTTGATAAGTCCATGAAACACAGATCTAGCAAGCCTTTGTTTCGTTACTCGATCATCATGCAAATCTCGGAAACCTCCCAGTCCCATTTAGGAACCTATTCAGAGCGGCAGGTCCCATCTGTTGCGGGTTGGACCACATGAGTTCCTAGAGTCCTGAGCCCCACATGAGGAAAACTTTGGGCATTCACATATAACATGAACGCCCGTCTCCTCACCGAGACCGCAGGTGCATTTGGGATCGTTTGAGAGTTCCTTTTTAGCCATATGCTTGCTCAATCCACAGTGCCAAGTGATTGCACCCACCACCCTCTTGATGCGTCCCCTGTCCATGTTTAGCAATTCTCATTGGGCGCCCGCCGGTAAGAAACGCTTCGTGTGCGTTCCTCCATCATAGGCACTCCAATAGTTAGTGAATTCCGACCACACCCAACTCTTAACCGGTTTCACACACGCCGAGTGTGGTATGGGTATAAGAGCCTCTGGCCCGCAACTTAGTGTTGCCGAGCCTTTCGGTAAAATTTTACTTTAGGGGGTTGGTGGCGGAAGGGGTGGGAGGAGGTGTGGGTGTTAGGGGTCAACCTACCCAACAATAATATGTTGTTAATAGATGGCGCTCACATTAGGTTTAGTAGTGGGAGCCGTTTGAAGTTATGCATTAGTGGTATTAGTACATGCCAAAAAAATGCAATATTGGGGGGTTGAAGAGCACAAATATATCCAATTGCAATTGGTTAAAAGTGGATTTTAGCGCTTTCAGTGTGGAAATGTTAAGCAACAATGGAATTCGAAATTAAATTTTAGCGCTGTGATTGTGAAGTTATGATGGAAACTTGTAATTAGACATTGGATTTTAGCGCTCTAATTATGCAAATATGAAGTATAAATGAAATAATTTCGAGTTTGAGCGCTTTAATTTTGTAAGCATCTGCTAAGTATGGACTTACCCAGGATACTCCACCCCTCGGTTCGTCGCTCCCGAAGTATTTATTGACTCCAAATCCCCTCAGTATGGCTTGTATGCTTACTTCAATGATCCAATAAATGGTGCAGAAAGACTAAGTCGCGCATACTCCTTCGATACTAAGCTCAAAAAAATTACCTATCTTGATGGACGTAACAAATTTGACAATGGATGGAGCTAACAGTCGAGTAAGAATCCGAAGCAAATTGTCAGGCGCTTTCGACATTGAGGAAGGACTACGTCAAGGTGATCCGCTCGCGACGCTGCTTTTTAATTTGACCCTTGGACACGGGCATCGACACCAGCAGCACCATTTTCACCAAATCCAGTCAATTGCTGGGATTCGCTGATGACTTGGATATCTTGGGCCGAAACATGGAAGCTGTTAAGGAAAAGTTCACGGCTTCGGACAGGAAAGGTACCGACCTCGGGTTGAAGGTTAATGACACAAAGACCGAATACATGATTGTCTCCCCATCGAATCGACAACACGACCAAAGCGTAACAATTGACACACACACATTTAAGGTGGTAGACAAGTTCGTATATCTTGAATCTCTGCTTAATTCTGACAACGTAATCATGGACGAAATCAAAAGACGGTTAACTCTTGGCAACCGGAGTTATTACAGCCTGATAAAAATTTTAAAGTCCAAATCAGTAAGCAGAAACTCTAAATGCGCACTGTAAAAATCTGTGATAAGACCAATAGTTACGTATGGGTCGGAGTCGTGGTGCATGACTCAGAAAGACGAAATCGAATGAACTTATGCAGCTTTATGGAGAGCCGGACATAGTTAGAACAACAAAAATAAATAGACTACGATGGCTTGGTCATGTACAGCGTATGGACGACAATCGTATCCCGAAGAAACTTTTTATCACCAAACCGGAAGGCAAAAGATGTGCAGGCAGACCAAAATCCAGGTGGTGCGATGCAGCTTTTGCCAACCTGAGAACTGTGGGAGTAACCAGCTGGAAGACGTTAGCTGAGGATAGGTCCGGTTGGAGAAGCATGTTGGAGAAGGCCAAGACCCTTAATGGGTTGTAGGGCCGGTTAAGTAAGTAAGTAGATGGACGTATTAAAAGTAAATGTTTGTGCGCTTTAAAAATTTTGGTCAGAGGCAAAATGACAAATTAATGGATTGGACAACAAGCAAGAGTCTCTTTCGACTCGGCGGTATACATTATTATATATAGTGCTGTTCATATATGACAGACGTATGCATTTTTTCCGGGTTTTTGAACGGGGAGGGGCGTTATCTGCAATGTCCCATACATATGAGGATTTTCTTGTATGAAGTGTCTGTTTTCTTAGACCTCCCTCCCCCCAAAAGCAGACGTCATTTATGAACGCTTCCACCAAAACTGTCATAGCGTCGAAACGGGGCAAAAGTTCTGGGTTGCATCTGTATACTTATGTTGCGTTATACGTTATGCATATCAACTCTGTCGAAGAAAAATTGTAGAAGTTACAAGCAAAAAAGTAAAAATTGATATTCACGAATTTCACTCACCATCTGGTGCACTTGGCCGAGCGGCCGGATATTACCCTGGATTATGAATAAGGATAGGCCCCCACATCTTCCTACGGTATCAAATCTTCCCTTCAGGTGGGTAGGTAAACTGAACTTTAGCCCTTTTTCCTTGTACCGAGCAGAAATCCATGAAAAAAGTTAAAATCATCTGGAAATCATAGGGTAAATGGTAAATTAGAAAAATTTTTGGCAAACAACATTGGATTTTTTTTTACGTTTTCATTTCTCTTTTCTATCTCTCATTTTGACAGCAGTCCCCGACACAAATATAGTTAAAGCAATCCGAAAAGGCTTTCGGAAGCTCCCTTATAACGCACATGTAGCTGTTATTGACTATCTTAAAATCTGGTGTTGATTTTGTCTTTTATTCCTTTCACAATTTGCGCTAGAAAACAAGTCACGTCTTTTTCACGCGTGCTGCTATTTCAATATTCCGTTCGAGTGACAGCATCATTACAAACATTCCGCCAAATAGACGACGGCATTTGTGGCGGCTCTCTCATCTGTTTAAGCAACGTTTCCGATTTCATTTTTATCTAAAGCGACATCAATAATTAATGGGGATGATGATCTCATAAATAGTTCATGCATTTGACTCTTACAAAGACCATAAAATAAAAGTTCGTTTCCGAACATATTTTTTTTTGTAGCTCCACTCCACATTGATGGGCCATTGCAACCTAATTTCTATTATATAGGAGATGATCCCAAAAGTACAAACGAATGACGAACGGAGAGCAGAAAAAAAAATCAAATTTATTATTATGTTCCTCGCATATCAGAGACGCTCTTCATCCATAATTCATGTCTTCATTTCCACGTTGGAGCCTCGCAAATATTGTCTAACTAAAGAGAACTCAAAATGCCCGAATGTGTGTTACACAGATATCATATTCGGGTTTCAGCTTCACCCTTTAACTTGTGTTATGTATTTGGATAACATGATGTCTTTCCATGGATGTTTTCTTTTCACATTTTTTTTATTATTTCATACAAATATACAAGGGCTAGTGTGGTGGTTGAAGCCAGGCACACACATGGTTTTATATTTTATGTATTCCGAAGTCGTTGGGTTCATATTTCTTCAAAATAATCATAAGCATTTGTCCTTTTTGTTTATTTTATATTTTATACTAAATTTTATTATGGGAAAAGTTTTTTATGCTTGACGGAGTTTTGTGAGGAAAATTTCCAAAAAAAAGAAGAAAAATAAAAATATTTCGTGTATGAAAAGCTAAAGAAAATTCAATTTTCGTTTCTTTCTTCGAGAAAAATGTTTAAAAATTGTGCTATTTCTATTTCAAATTTAATTTAAAAAAATATTTTAGTTTAAAATATACGTTTGCCCAGGTCATGTAGTAAAATATAATATCAGAATGTCCTCCATCATTCACAAGGTGGATTCTTAATATTAATGTTTGATATGACTCGTACCATCGTATACCGTTACCATGGGATTTGAATTCGTTGTGGATGGAGGTTGCATGAGATTGTTGTACCTAATTAATGACCACAGTTGCAGAAACTGTAGACACGTAAGAGATGATAACTTTTTTAAGAAAGATTTATGTATCCGTTGCGCAGACTTTTCCATTTCAATCTCCTTTTTTCTCATATACCAGACCAATTACTTTTGTTACATGTTCTATTTAGCCGACAACGAGACTCTACCTACCCGAACAACAATTTTCGTTTTCACTTGCAATTGTTCCATATGTTTCCAAGCCTTGAGTTCATGTATTGTATATCCTTCTCATACCACCATATCCTACACATTCCGAAAGCCACATATGAAAATTATGTTAAACCAGAATATTTTATGCATTACCTGACCATCTGTCAGGCATTAAGGGATTCAGGTAAACAACTGATAAAAAATTAGTAAACCGTTGGACACGATTGTAAAATGTCATGTCATAAGACGAAAACAGCGATTTGTCGAATGGTCTTTTGAAAATATTGTTCATATCAAACGGTCGAATGTGAGAAAAATCTCGTTTTAGCACTATTGCTTCCAAAGATTAGACATAATATGGCGACTGAGTTCCCCTAATTCATTCCCCTAATAGACCAAAAATATTAGCAAATTTTACGTCTTCATTTGACACTTCGTCACCATATTGATTTAACCTGACCAGTTAAATTGGCCATATGAAGACAATGTCAAAATTACCATACAAAAGTTTGACAGTGCCTATAACAGCTTTATTAGCTGGGAGTTTCTCTCATAACTTATCATATTAAATAGGCAAAAAGGCAGAGAGAAGATAGGTTTAATTGGTTTAATTCTAACTTGTCTTCAGTGGTCTGCGAGGTGGTCTGAAAATCCCTTATAGATTCTATTGACAAGTCCAAAAAACCGGTTAAATTAACTGGTCATTTGAATTCAATGTCAAAATTGCCATACAAAAATTCGAAAATGTCCGCAACAAAATTAGTTTTATTGGCTGGGACTCGACCTCATAACCTCATTGAACAGCTTTAACAGTCGAAATGTGGAACCCAGACGCCATATAATGTGTCTGCATAAATTGAAATTTTCTACTACTGCTGTACGTTCTGTGAATCTAGAGTGTAACCTTCACAGATACTGAGTCATACTAAAGATTCAAATCATTCGATTGACTACCATTTATGTATAAATCTATGTTTTCGTTTCATTAAAATTGTCATGATGTAGTTGCTTAAAGAAAGTGTAAGTGACCATTCTATTTTCGAATGCAAAAAATTCTTGGAAATGTTCAGGTTTTTTCATCCACTTTTATTTAATCCAATTACTGAACATAACCAAAGACCCGTACGTATCAGAATAGATGTGACAAACAGAATAGATGTGGCAAAGTGACTCGAACGTACCTAAATATACAAATAAGCAAACAATTCAACGTTTTCTGTTCTTTTATAACTGTAAGAATTTCAAAGATC
>CM055403.1:114680834-114704885 GCA_029228625.1 Pseudolycoriella hygida | reverse complement strand
TGTTCGTTTAAATTTAATTCTCTACAACTTTGCCTTTGGAACCAACTTCCTAACTTTCACAGTTCTGGAGATCCAGGTCATCCTGCCCAATTATGGAAGTGCCCATATACATGGATTGGGCCATATTTCACCAAAACTCTGAAACACGTGTTCGCTTATTTTAAATTCTCTACAATTTCGCCTTTGGAACCAACTTTCTAACTCTCATAGTTCTGAAGATCTGGGTCATCCCGCTCAATTATGGAGATGGCCATATACCAGGATTGGACCAAATCTCCCCAAAACCCTGAAACACGTGTTCGCTTAAATTTAATTTTCTACAACTTCGCCTTTGAAACTAACTTTCTAACTCTCACAGTTCTGAAGATCCGGGTCATCCTGCCCAAATATGGAAGTGGCCAGGACCATATTTCCCCAAAACCCTGAGACACGTGTTCGCTAAAATTTGATTCTCTACAACTTTGCCTTTGAAAGTAAATCTCTGTATTGCGTATTTAAGCAAATACTGAAAAAAAACTATCTCTTATCATTTTGGACAGAAAAATTTATTTTCGCCCATTGCATGGCTCCCAGTGCCCAGACCCCTGACCCGATTCCAACAAGAAAAATCCCCCAGTTTTTTGGCATCAAATGCCTTCATTTGACACCAAATTGAGCAATTTCCGTGCTTTACTTGCTGAGGTATTTGCGAAAAAGTTTCACCGACCCTCGAAAAACCATGTTTTTGGTCACTTCCTCGACCATATCTCCGGAACCACTTGATCGATTTTGCTCATCTTCGAACTTGAATCATAGGAGGCATGTTCCTTTCAGGGAAAAAAAAGATTAGGCTGATCGGTTGAGCCGTTTGAAAAAAAAAGTGGAGACGGACAGACGGACGGACAGACGGACAGACGGACATTTTTTTTATTGCTGATTCGTCATCTCTAGACGATAATAGATGCACCCCCCTACTCCCACCTCGATCTACCCCATGTTACAATAAAATTGTTTGTAGTAAACGTATAGATAGAACCTCTTGTACTTCGTACGGGTCCAAAAATGAGTAAACAATTCAATGTTTCATGTTCTTTTGGAACTATAAGAATTTAAAACATCAGCAGAAATTATCCAAGGTAATGTCAAAGGCCCTACCGAAGTATGTCTTATGACACCTGAGACCATTGATTTTGTTGGCCAAAATATATCATAAATAGAGCCAACGTAGCTTCTCCAAAAAATCCTGAAACTACTTTCTGTAAAATGTAATTCTCACCAACTCTGCCTTTGAAAGCAACATTTTAACTGCAATAGTTCTAGAGATATGAGCCATCCTCCGCAATTCTAGAAGTGATCATACTTAAGTTTTACTTTTTCGGAGATACAGCCACTTGTGGGCCTTGGCCTACTGGAGGATCCTTGCCTGGTTTTGCTAACTCCTTACTCCGAGCGTCCGAAGATCTTGTTCGACAATCCACCTAACTTTTGGGCGACCAACTCCTCCTCGCCCTACTGGATCGTTACGGAATAATTTTGAGGGGCCGCGGTTTTCGTCCATGCGTGCTAAACCTCAAACTTTGGACTTTCACCACTGACTCGCCAAAATCACATTCCACTTCAAAGTTATATCGCCGTCGCCACCTCTCTCCTTCGGGCATCGCTCCAAATATGGTGCGAAGTACCTTGCGCTGGAACGTGAGGAGCAACTGTTCATCACTTTCATTATCGTCCAAGATTCGCATTATTAGATCAATACAGGACGAATAAGTGTTTTGTAAATATGGCACCTCATTTTCTTTGATAATAACTTTGACCGTAAATGCTTAATTAGACCAAACTAGCATCTGCTTGCCGCCATGTTTGTGAATTTCAGCTGTGTAGTCACCATCTGACCGTATCAGCGCTCCAAGATAAATGAACTCATCCACTATCTCGAGATTGAACTCTCCAATGCGTATTTTGTCTCCTTGTTGATTAGCTACCGGATTCGGCTCGGTCATTAGGGCTATGATATCCTAAGGTGTTGGTCGCTTCTTGTTTGATTACTTCACTCACCGATTGCCAGTCCAGAGGAGTATCATCTGGTTGAGCTTGTTGTAGTTGTTGAAGCTTTGTGCTAGTGTTTTCAGCATTTGTCGTCGCTATCTGTGGATCTCTTGGTTTATCCGCTGCAAAACGCTTCACAGTGCTTCCAGGTAGATGTGTGCTTTATGTTGATGGAACCTACTTTTCACTACGAGGTTTTTTTCAGCCGTGAAATAAATCAAGCGCTGTCCGTCCGTCCGTCATGCAGACTGTATCTTCCAATTGTTGGTCTGAACACTTCCTCTTTACCCACTTTGGCGTTGAAATCTCCCAAAACGATTTTGATGTCGTGTGCCGGTAGTTCATCGTAGATATTTCCGAGCAATTCATAATATTCGTCCTTGGCTATGTCTGACGATTCATCATGTGGAGCATGTACATTAACTAGGGAGTAGTTCTGAAAACGGCCTTTAATTCGTAGCACACATAATCGCTCGTTGATCTTTCGGGAGTTCAGAACCAGGTGTTCAAATTTTCTACCTACCAGGAAGGCAGTACCAAGTACATGGTCTCGACTTTTGCTGCTATGAAAGGGGATCCATTATAGCGGAAAATTTGTGAGTCTTTATTATATCCGCTCTCTTGAATAGCTGTTAAGTCTATTTTGGCCTTCTTCAGTTCATTTGTCAGTTTTGTTAATCCTCCTATTCTGTGAGGCTGACATCTCACATTCACTGTTCCAATTCTCATATCCGTATCCGTTTCCGAGTCGTTGCCGAATGCCTCCCAGCATCCGAATGCGACCGCATATTGTCTCTTCACTATGTATATTGCTACCACTACCAGCCCATAACAATAATTTACGAATCTTCCCTTCCGTTTTCCCTGATATCTTCGTTCCTAATATAGTTGTTGCTTCGAAGAATTTATCAGCATTTCTATCACCCCGAACGACTGTCTAATAAAAATTATGAACAGAAAGCAGAGAGGCAAGTCCCGTCATCTACCTACACAGACTCGCTTATTTCGCTATTTATTTTATAACCATCTGTAGCCTTGCTCTACGCATACGCACACTTCATAATTATGGTGAAAATTACTAACTAAGCTCGGAACTGGTCGACCATGGCATTTCGCATAACGTAACGTGACCCGTACCGACCTTGGCCTGCTATGACTAGATAAAAGGGGAGAATCCGATTTGCATGTAGTTGTTCAGATTTGTCAGGGCGATATAGCATAATTACAAGCATTGTTGCTAATTATAGTAACAGCCAGCAGTACAAAAAGTAATCATTTAGTAACTGGAGCGTATACAACATCCAAGCGATACAACGCTATCAGAGATTTCTATGCAAATACGGAAAATTGCATGTCTAGTGGCAAAATATTTGCGTTGATTTATTTACACATTCAGCAATTATTTATTAGCTGCTTCGGAATCGTGAAAATTTAATATTTCCACTGAAAATTCGATAAAAATAATCATAAACCTTCATCCATATTATCTATAATGTAACGTAATGATGCATTGTAGGTGAAATATCCTCGTTAATATCTGCGTATAATGGCATGCAACATTAATCGGCTACGAGGATAGGGAGATAAATAAATATAAAAAACATATCGAACATGTGAATGGCACATTAATATTACAAACTGATTTTAAATTGTTTGAATCACGTTTCACAACGACTTCATCGTTGATTCATCTATGACCATTAATAAAATATTGACGTTATTTCGACATGTAAATCGTTTCATAAAACTAGATAAATTTAACACGCTATAATAAGATAATGGTTTAGTTCTAAAATTTCTTATCAATTTCACAAGCGAAAACACCAGGGCCGTAGCTACGGGGGGCTATGGGGGCGCTGCAACCTTAGAATTTTTTTCGCCTTGGAATAATCTAAACTTGAACAAATTAGTACATTAGTCATTAATATTATTTTGAATTTGAACACCAATCTTTATAAAAAAAGCGCAATGTACAATTTCTTCGTTTTGTCGAATTCCGCACAATCTGTGTGATTTTCAGCCAAAACGATTTTTTTTAATTTCCCAAATAAAATTACATACAAAAAGCTTAAGGGCCCTCATCCTTTGTTGAAATTGGTTCTGCTCTGCAAGTAACCAATGAGTCAAAATCCAATTTTGTAGAGATCTTTATGCAAAATATGGCAAAATCTCGCGCAGGAGAGAAACTAGAAATTCGAATTTCATCAGAATATCTTCAAATTCGAAGAAAATCTTCAAAAAATCCGTAAACAAAAATCTATAGCAGTTTAAAAAATACTGAGGAATCATGAGGCTCGGACTGGTCATACAGTAAATTCGGAAGAATTGCGGTAGCGGGGCTTCAGCCCCTCCTGACGAAGCGGTTTGGCTACAGCCCTGGAAAACACCCACGAAGAAAAAAGGTTATTTGTTATCCGAGGGGATAAAATAGTGAATCGCAACAAGAGCAAAAGTTTGTTGTTAGGGAGGAGCGATTGTCGAAATTCGCTTGAGTTGAAATTTCCTATTTTCCTATTCACGGGAAACAAGACTGACGAGAATAGGAATAAGCCCGGGAAATACACGTGTATGTTCAAGCCTATGGGGCCTGTCACGCAAAATCGGCAATTTTTTTTACCACCTCCCTCTCCCCTGTCACGCAACTCCGAACGCCCTCCCCCTTCCCCCTTTGTGAAGTATCGCTAAAAAAATTATAGATATACACATGTAAAGACATTAAAGCGTCGAATTTCATAGGAAATGGAATAGTCTGGGCACATTTTTGTCGATTAAAAGACAATTTCAAATCTCGAATGCGTGAAGATGCGTTAAGACCGATGTTGATGCTAGAATGTAGTTGCAAAAGCTATGACCCTACGTGCACGAAATTTAGCGGCATGAACTACTCTCGAAAACTGCCTGAGGAGCCTCAGGGTGGGATATGCCCATAAAACATGTTACCATTCTTTACCGTCGTAACAAACTCTACAAGTCTTGCTTGCCTATCTTTCGCAAAAATACTGTTATTTACTCAAAATCATTTTTCAAAAAAGATACAAGCTTACAGTTTAATTAATGCGCCTGGACTAAAAGAAAAGTAACGAATCTTTCGCTTTGAGGAAGCTCGCGGAACGATGTCATACAAAATATTTGAATATAGTGAAAGTCAGCCTAAATACTGAGTTGCTTAATGGGTTTTCATAAATTCCTAAGTACTTTTTGCATAAAACTTTGTATATGAAACACGTTGCGAAACGGAAAATTTTTGTCACACGATGTGTTTATCATACTCGCTACGCGCGCTCGTATGATAAATTCACATCTCTTGACAATTTTTTTTCTTTTCGCAACTTGTTGCAATTACTATAAAACTCGTGTACAGCACAGGCCAATAATGATTAAAGTAAGTTTAAGCATACGCTTCATAATTTTAGGTATAACTGGGTATGACTTAGAAATTATAGTCTTCAAATAAGAGGTCAAAGTTAGGTGTTTTACGATATGTTGATATTTGCATTTTCATTTTGTTCGTAACTTTTGAGTTGAATTTTTTTTGAAGATTGAGACTTTCTCTCTCCGAAAAATTCCAAATTAGTGAGAATCTGGAATGTCCGTGGTATGTGCTTTCTCGTAATCAAATATTAGCCACACAAAGTTTATTAATATACAGTATTTCTCAAGTTATCTACTAGATTGTATAGAATTCAAAGTAAGGTATGATCCAATCTTTAAAGTACAATCGATCCATTTCCAAAGGATACAACTCTTGCGATTTGTGGGTTCTGCGAGTTCTTTGAGATCTAAAACCCACACACCGAATACAATCATTTTTGGTGTTGCCGCTTTTGGTTTTTGACAAAAATGTATGTCGATTCGATAACGTTGTACCACCTATCATTGAACAGCCCCCAAACATTGAACAAATTAAAGTCAATCTTTTGATAAAATAAATCTTATCCAAAAATCTTGGGACATAGACAATTCTTCGTGAGATACAAAATAAAATAGGAAAATTATGACATTTCTTTGGTGAAAACCAGAAAAATTGAGAAAAATACAAACGAAATCAAGTTTAAAACAGGCGCAAAACGTTTCATAATAGATGTTACTATGTTAGTTCGTTAAATGGCGCATTTTTTTGAAAAATTAAAACGTTTGTGATTTAAATTTTTTGCACATTTGTTTTATGACTCTGTTCTTAAGAATTTTCGGAATACAACGGTGCACAATAAGAATGTCCCGCTTATTGGATTTCCTCGTTTTCTAAATTAACATTATCTGAACCATTTTGCTATCCACATTGGATGCGTACCATGGTCTGGGCACTGGGACCAATGGAATGGACGAAATTGAGTTTCTTGGCCATATACGCAAACTGTTTTTCGTCTATACTTTCTTAACTATGCAATATGGAGATTTAGTGTCAAAGGCAAAGTTGAAGAGAATTAAATTTAAGCGAACACGTGTTTCAGGGCTTTGGGGAAATATGGGACAATCCTCGTATATGGCCTCATCCTCAGTTGGGCAGGATGATCTAGATCTCCAGAACTATGAGAGTTAGAAAGTTGGTTCCAATGGCGAAGTTGTAGAGAATTAAATTCAAGCGAACAAGTGTTTAAGAGTTTTGGGAAAATATGGCCCAATACTGGTATATGGCCTCTTTCATAATTGGGCAGGATGACCCAGATCTCGAGAACTATGAGAGTTAGAACGTTCTTCAGTTTTAGCTCTTCTTCGTTGTTTCTATTTCACTAACGCTGTTTTATTGTTGATTGGTCTCTTATTACATCGTCGACGACAAATTGACCGTTTTTATCTTATAACATAACATTTTGCTTTAACTGAATTCATTTGGTGGTCAACTTGGCTGGAGGAATTAATTTGCCCTCAAATCGAATGCCAGTGCGAGTGCCTGTTTTTATTTTCTGTTGTGCAGCTGTAATAATAATTATGTGCACGTGAGGCGCCATTGTTAAAATTACTGATTCCTTATGATTGCAACTGGATTTTCGTACAAAATATGAAAACACGATGCGGTTTCTTACATTGCGAATCTAATTCGAAATTATCGGAACATTTTTCAAGAAACTAAGAAAGATTTGGCTATATTTCGTGACAATATGAAGTTTGTCTTTGGTCCGCTCTCACATAACCTACACATCGCAGTTTGAATCCATCACCAGATTCATGTATTGAATGTTAATCGCTTGCCTCGAACGGCATGGTTTCGAGAAAAATACACTGAAATACTGCGTTCATTATTTCGACAACATCGTCTTTCGCTCAACATTGAGGTCAAGCTCCCATCATCGCATGACGAATACCATTCACTCGCTACCGGTTCTACATTGGCATTTGGATTTAGTTTTCGAAATAGAATTGATTGATGATGACTGCCATTATATTCAACTTATTTTTATCGCAAACTGGCTAATTCGATGATTTACTCGGTACTACTGTACTTATGATTGAATCTAATATTATTCGTTGTTTTAATCGTATATTATATGTGACTTAAAAGGCTGTAAGGCTTTATACATATATTGCCAATAAACATACCTAACCTTTACTTTTGGTTCCAGATGCAATGTTGTAGAGAAATAAATTTTAGAGAACACGTGTTTCAGGGTTTTGGGGAAATATGGTTCATTCGTGGTGTATGGCCACTTCCATAATTAGGCAGGATGACCAATATCTCCAGAACTATGAGAGGTAGAAAGTTGCTTCCAAAAGCAAAGTTGTAGAGAATAAAATTTTAGAGAACACGTGTTTCAGGGCTTTAGGGAAAAATTACTTAGTCCTTGGATATAAGCTTTTCTACATTTGAATGGTCTGAGATGTACTTCGGTAGGGCCTTTGACATTACCTTGGGTAATTTCTATGGATCTTTGAAATTCTTACAGATAAAAAAGAACAGGAAACGTTAGATTGTTTGCTTATTTGTATATTTAGATGCGTTCGAGTCTCTTTGCCATATCTATTCTGTTTACCACATCTATTCTGATACGTACGGGTCTTTGGTTATGTTCTTTTTTATTATTTTAATTGAGTAATTGTCAACGATACTGCTTATTTGGTTGAATAGGGAATCAAAAAGGTAGTATAATCCGCATAATATACTTACATGATGCACAAATATGTAGCCCACAACAGCTCCTAAATATATTCATTTGAAGGTGGTCTAACACCCAAATATGCAGCATGCAACTAGGATGAGTTATCCTAAAGAGTGATGAAAATTAGAGAACAACACAACATTTTGTGTGACGTGTGACGTGTGACTCTCAAAATGAAATCCTTAATTTTGAAGCATTATTTTATGTGAACTTGTTACGAAATCGTATGGGCCGGCGTAGTTTTTGGTTTGTTTCGGTGTTTTTCTTTCTGAACCCTTACTGTAAAACCTTGGTTGTCATTCCGAATCCCATAATTTTATTAGTTTTTTTTTGACTGTTGACTGCGAATCTATGGAAACTTCGTTCGTGCCAAAGCAATCAAATTTTGAAAGTTCCATTTTCAAATCAACTTCGAAAAGACTATTTAGGTCACAACTGAAAAGACAAACAACTCAATCCATAAAATGAAACCTCTATAACAAATAGTGTGCTACAGAGCATTACAATTGCAAATAGAATAATATAAATGTTAAGAAATAGTTCGACACGTTTACTTATTGTCACTATTTGCATATTGTAAATTTTACTCAATGCAAACGAATAATTTTGTAGCACTCACAAATTTGCTTATAAAACTACCAGCACAACAAGTAAACTTTGTTTTGAATTCTGTTGTTTTTTGTATAAAATATTCCATTGTTGTGTTTCGTAACATTTTGGTTTTAGACGCAAGTGTCGGAATTATTGAAAATTGTGTTAACGTTTTTAATGTTGAAATAATTTAATTGCGCTAAATTGCAATGACGTTCAGGCTTGAACTGGTGCGAAAGGGAAGTTGAACCTCCCTTACATTGTACACCAGCGTATTTGTGATTGACGTGATAAGATAACTGTAATATATCATCATCGATATTTTGAATGCTACGCGGATCCCTAGTCTAGGTCCCTTCGAAAGGAGTTCAGTTTTGCTACATTATTGATTTTAGGGCGCTATTATATTGGAGATTGTCCAAAAGACAACTGTGAAATATCTGAGTAAAAATTTTACTTTCATTCATTAATTTCATTGTATTTCCTATGTGCGAGTGCGAATAGTATCCTTTTTTGCTATTCTCACGCGCGGGCGATTAGTCACTTTGAAAAATGTTATCCTCAATTTTCTCCACAATATACAACCAACCGTGGCTTTTCAATTTACGCATTTGCTGTTTTCATGATTATCTCTTTTTTCAATGTATTTTGTATTGGCAAAACTGCAAAACATCTAATATTTGACAGCAAGTAAATTAGAAAGCACCCGCTCGTAGCAAAAACAAAATTCGGAGGCCAAATGACAACACTGCACGTCGTTGTTCTTGAATTGCATATTCGATTAATTCGATACCTTCTCAAATAGAAAAGGAACCAAGACAATTAGATAGAACTAACCCGATTTAAAAATAGATAAAACTAATAAGGCGCTAGAAGAGACTCATTCTTGAGGCCAAAACTAGGTCCAAAAGCCCAAACAAAAAATTTTTTTTGTGTTTTTGGGCTTTTAATTACAAAGGTCTATGAAAATCGGATAAGATTTACTGGAATTGTCATGTTCACAGACGGACAAACCTTCATTGCAGATTTGCCTTATTTTAGACATTAAAACAAAAAAACCACCAGCTACAATTCGACTGATCACATAAGTCGTAGTAAATGCGTAAGTCGGTCGCATCGTACGAGTGTAAATGTCTTTATATGTTCCGAGCATATAAAACGCACTTTATTTGAGCGAAAATGTCGATATTATTATCCGTTTATTTAATTAAATTGTTTTTTTTTTCGATCATATTAATAAAAAAAAATACAATTTGTATTTTTTAAAAAAAAGACGACAGCAAATAATAATAAAAAAAAAGTAAAATAAATGTCAATTCCAGTGAATTAATTCTTTTAAGGAATTTGACACAATGAAAATTAAAATTAAAATTAAACGTTTATTAGAATTATGAATTAATTATTATTTTTTAGTATTAAATTTATATATTTTATTTGATTTTTTATTTATATGTGTTATGTGTTATGTATTATGATAAATTTTGCGTAGTGTAAAAAGATTTTAGTAACTGTGGAGTTTCCAACAGCCAAGATTTTAATTTCAATTTAAAAGAACGATTACGCAGGTTAGGATTTTGTAAGTTAGGTGGTAGATGATTGAATAGGTCAGGACCTATATTCGTTATTCGATTTTTTCCTACATTTATTCTCGAAGTATTAATATACAATCCAGAGTTCCTGGTATAATGGTCTAATGGTATAATGGTATATTGGCAGTATTAGTGCCTTTAAATATAATTCGCTTGATGGAAATTGCATCGATAATTTAAATATAATTTTGAGGACTCTATTTTGAAGCACCTGTAAAGGTTTGATATTTTTTTTACACGCTGATCCATATGCTATGCACAAATATTCAAGATGACAATGAATAAGAGATTAATATAATAATAATAAAACTTTACGTGGGAGGAAGTGGGAAAGTTTTTTAATTAAACCAATACGACATGGTAATTTCGAACAAAGATTTTGAATATGCTCATTCCAATCCAGATATTTATCAATGATAATTCCTAAATAAGTAAATTTCGAAACTTCTTCAATTATATGTCCATCATAGCTCAGGGTACCGATTGGTAAAATTTTATTTTTAGTGTGAATATTAATAAATTTTGTTTTTATCACGTTTAGAGTTAATTTATTCAATTTAAAATAATGACTTAATGTGTTAAGATCATTTGAGCTAATCTAAAGTTAGTATTAAAATCTTTATCGGAGTAATACATTAACGTGTCGTCAGCGAAAAGATTCAAAGAGCAATTCAAATCAAGGATACCAATATCATTAATATAAATTAAAAATAAAAGAGGTCCTAATATACTTCCTTGCGGAACACCACATAGTACATTTCTGAGACTACTATTCTTTCCGTTCACTGACACAAATTGTTTTCTTTCACTCAAATAACTTTCTAATAATTTCAAAGCAATTCCCCTAATCCCAGCCTTTTCTAGTTTTTTGATCAGAATTTTATGATCAACTGTATCAAAAGCCTTTGCTAGATCCAAAAAAATTCCCAGAACATAATTCCCATCATTGATTGCGCCCATAATTTTATCTAAAAATTCCATAACAGCGATTTTCGTATTTGAATCTTTTCTAAATCCATATTGGTATGTGAAAAAGAAATAATTTTTTAATAAAAATTCTGTTATCCTCTTAAACATTAAACGTTCTATTATTTTGTTTAGAACACTGAGTAATGAAATCGGCCGGTAGTTCCCTGTTTGTTTAGAGTCACCAGATTTAAAAACCGGAATCACTTTCGCCAACTTCAATATTCCAGGATAAATACCAAAAGTAAATATCATATTAATTAGAATACAGATATATGGCGCTAATTCAAAAACAGATGACTTCAAAAGATTAGCATAAATGTCATCAGACAGGTGATTTATTATTATCTAGTTTAAAAATTTCTTCAATAATTTCATTTTCGTCTACTGGTGATAAAAAAATGCTATTTAGTTCAACAGGAAGTTTGTTTAAATATTCTTTTGTTTCATCCTCATCAGATATAATATTAGAAGAAAACTTTGAAGCTACTGTTGAGAAATATTCATTGAAATTTTCTGCGATTAAATTATCATCTGTAACTTCTTCACCATCTACAACTATTTCGTGTATTAAATTTTTCTTTGATCCTCCTGTACCTAAAATCGATTTGATATTTCCCCAAGTTTTGAATGACGTAGAATTTTGAAAGAGATTGTAATAATAATTTTGTTTTTCAATACGTTTTTTATATATGATCACATTACTAATACAATTTGTTCTAAATTTCAAAAGGTCTGAATTAATATTACGACGTTCATTACGCTTAATTTTTTTCAATAAGTTAGTTTTATAATTACACAAAGTTTTGATTTCCTTCGTTATCCATGGGCATAACAATTCTTTTTTACGCTTACATACTGTCGTATAATTAGTAGATGTAAGTTCTGAAGTAGTAATGGCCCTTATCAAAAATTCGCATAGACTATTCACATCATTTGGTGTATAAGTTTCCTCAATTAAAAAAATATTCAAATTTGATTTGAACTTTTCAAAATCAATAAACTTATTTTGCACCGGAGATTTGGATGGTTCATTATAAACGTTTATGCAAATTTCAGATAGTATCAAGCTGTGATCACTAAAATCATTATCTATTGTATGATTTATTATTTCGAATTTATGATGGAAGTTGGTGATAAAATGATCAAGAAGAGTATTTGATATTGATCTGGTTCTATATTCGTTGGATATTGAAAATCCATAAGAATTAATTAGATTTGTATAATCAAAGCTATTAGAATCAAAGATGTTAATATTCATATCGCCTACGATGATACAAGAATGAGAGTTATAATTACATAAAAAAATTTCTAAGTGTAATAAATAGTCCTGAATATTTGCCCAATCTGAGCGATAATAACCTGCTATATAAATCGGTTCTACATCGTTCAATAATTTTATCCATACTGAATTAAAGGATTCATCAAACATGGAGATGAATTCAACTTCAATTCCTTCTCTTACGTATATAGTCAACCCCCCTCCAGCTTTATTAATATTCCTACCACATAAAAAACCTTTGAAACCGGAAATGTTATAAAATTCAAAATGATCCTTATTTAACCATGTTTCGCTAACTATTACAACATCCATTCCGCGTATTTCATCAATTTTTTCCTTCAAAATATCAAACTTTTCTAAATTTCGTATGCTTCTCATATTTATTTGTAAAATTTTTAAATTGTGAGTGTTTGTATTGTGTTGTGTGTATTTTAAATATTCTGTAGTTGAAGTATGTAAAATATTTTTTGATAAATTTTGTAAGTAATTGTCTAAATCATCCATAATTATTAATAAGGGAATTCACGACAACGATATATACGAAGTATATTTTTGTATATCTTGTATATCTCGTATTTTTCGTATAAATCTTATATTTTTGTATATTTTCAAAGAACTGTCAAACCACTAAGAAGTCTATTTTTTTATCAATTCTAGCTGAAAATTGTCTTCGGACCTATATATTTTTAATGAAATCCGTAGATCTGATGCTTATGAAGCGAGAGACAATTAGCTGGAAAAGTTTGATAATGTTTCCGATCCACAATTCAACGACAACAAGAACTCTCAAAGACTTGTTCACCGAACTAAGTGTATTCGTAATTGTGGATCGGAAACATTATCAAACTTTTCCAGCTAATTGTCTCTCGCTTCGTAAGCTTCAGATCTACGGATTTCATTAAAAATATATAGGTCCGAAGACAATTTTCAGCTAGAATTCATAAAAAAATAGACTTTTTAGTGGTTTGACAGTTCTTTGAAAATATACGAAAATATACGATTTATACGAGATATACAAGATATACAAAAATATACTTCGTATATATCGTTGTCGTGAATTCCCTTAATATTTAATCTCGTTTAAAATATAATTAATCTGTAGTGATTGTGTGTATCAAATCATTGATCATTCTCATCGATCGAATTATAATTATATTGCTATTGTCTGATTTTTTTACAAAGATCTTACCAAACTTATACCAAACATATTTCCATCCTTCTTTTAATAATAATTTTGCATGTTTAAAGAGATTGAAATTGAAATGAGTAAGGTGGTCATTGATATAATAGTATTTTATTGCCATTTGAGGGGAACAATCGAGGCTTGCCGAGATTTCCCCTCAAATGGCAATATGATGCTTTATTGCATGAGCGAAAAAGAGAAAACAAACATAGGAGAACGACAAATGTCATTGTCAGCGATTAATAATTTCTCTTTTATATTACTAGATTAATAATTTTTAAGGGGAAACACTGCGCGAATGCAATAAGTTCTTTTTTTTTGATTTATTTACACGAATTGTTGAATTGGCAACTTCGCTTGATATTTCTTTAGTTGGACCAATAAAAATTTGTTTTTCTTTTCTCTTTTGTATGAATGATGATTTTAACGATTCATTTTTCAATTCAACATTGTAATCAACTTTCTTAGTTTTCTTGTTTACAAGCTTAGTAATGCCAATTATGTCTTTCGTTTGAAAATTAATTTCAAGTTCTTTTGCAACCTCGATGATTGATTTTTTTGCATCTTCAATATCAAGGTTGGGCATACCATTGATGTTGATAAAATTATTGATTTTTTCTTGTTCGAATTCATTGATTTTGAATTCTAACTCCTCGCATTTACCAATTAAATTCTTAATCGTTGATTGTTGTAGTTCTTGAGTTTTCTTGAGAACTACATTTTGTTCTTTAAGTTTACGTAGTTCGGTAATTGTTTCATCATGTTGTTTCGAGATAAAAGTAATTGTTGCTTGCATATTTTGAAAGACTTTCCATACATTTTTTTCAAATGGTTGATTCTCATCAATTTCCATAATTTCCATAAAATTTTTCATGGAATTTGAATTTGCTGCATTCTCTTTAGATGATTTTCTGGTACATCCTGTTTTATTCATTTCACTCTTATTTTTCATTTTGATGAAATTGAACAGGAGATGAATAAGACAATTACGGGTTTACACTTAATTCTCTCCTGGGTATGTCTTTTTTTTTTTTTTTTGATTCGTTAATTGCAATCGTATATTGTACAATGATTATTTTAAATTGATATTTCAGCTTCTTTTTTTAAATAAAATTATTAAAATTATTTTTGAGAGCAAATTTTTTTTGCGACTTTGCACATTGAAGCCTACTACTTCTTTTTTTCACCGCCTAAAATGTACATACACCAATATATAAGCTTTACACTCGAACTGTAAAAGTATATAAGTTTGATACAGAATGTGTGTTCTGTTTTCGATCAAATAAAGTGCGTTTAAGCGCTCAATATATAAAACTATTTACACTGCAAGAACTGTACGAGCATACAGTTTACAGTACGAGTACGAGTATACCCTTTACAGTTCTTGTAGTATAAAATACTAGTATATCATTTGGGCATATAATTAGTCATTTATAAGTAGGGGTATAATGACCATACAAACTGGGAGGTACGAGGGGCACCCTGAAAGTTTCGGGAATCGGCCACTTCAGACGTGTGAAATCATATTCCTAAATTTCTACATTTTTGAGGACAAATTTGCAGGACCGCTTTACACTGCAATACCACCTTTTTTTCTACGTTTTTGGTAAATCTGCTTATACTCGGATGTTCGTAATTATGTGATACTATCATTGCTAGAAATCATAAACACAAATATCTGTCCACAAAGAATTCCGAGAATTGGAGAATTCCGATCCAACGCTGCCTGTCGTGCGCCGCGTATTGCCAGTTTCTTATTCTGAGCGTGCAAAGATCTTGTTCGACGCCAACAATCCATCGACGTTTTGGGCGACCAACTCCTCTTGGCCCTTCTGGATCGTTACGGAATAATTTTGAGGGGGCTATCCATATCCATGCGTGCCAAATCCCCCGCCTACCTCAGCCTTTGGACTTTCACCACGGCCACTATATCCGGCTCGCCAAAATCACGTTCTAATTTAAGGAGCAACTGTTCATCACTTTTTTTCATCGATCAAGATTTGCATTTCAGGGGATTGGGTAGTTAGATAGGGTAGCGCTTGATAGCATATGAGCGGAGTGTGGTAGTCTGGGTCATATGCCAGGCGTGAAACTGTCTAACTATCAAGTGCTCTTTTTACGTCCACGTCGTAGTCCCTGGGACCTCAATTCTCTTCGGAGTTTTGTGCTAAACTTAAGAGCGCTACCTGACAACTTGCCTACGGGTTGCCTCTTCCTCGTAAAAAAATCACAGTTCAAGAAACTCTACAAGAGCCTCGGATAAACGGACGGATTCAACAACGACGACCACGTTGGAGAAGTCTGGCCCAGGATCGCTCCAGATGGAGAAACGTTGTACAGTCAGCCAAAACCCGATTGGGTTAGAAAGGCTGATAAGTAAGTAAGTAAGTAAGATTTGCATCGGTAGATCAATACTGGACGGATATGTGTTCTGTAAATACGCCTCCCTGCTTCATCCCTTCTTTAACAGCAAACACATCTGACATGTCGTTTTGCACCTTGACACGACATCTGGTGCCATCCAATGCCGCTTTCACAAGACGAACATACTTTGTTTCATAGCCAAGCTCCTTCATCACCTCATACAATTCCATACGCTTGGTCCTGTCGTAAGCTTGTTTGAAGTCGATGAAAATATGGTACGTCCGGACCTCATCGCCTACTTCGTGAAATTTTACACTAAGAGACACTGAATATTGAATTTATCTATGAACTTACAATTATTTTACATAAATTGAAACTACCCGGATAGCCGAGAGTCCAACGTACCAGCAACGATGATTTATTTAATGAAAATATATTTTTAGGCAGATCTATGGAACGTTTGATCAGTCAGAGGTCGATTTTTCGATTTGGCCCATTACTATGCGCGCCAAAATTTGAAGATGATATTTGATGATATTATATCACTGTTGCTGGCGGGAACCGTACTGCAGTCGTAAAAATGAATGAGCAGTCGAGACGTTCGTGTAAATAGTGCATCAGTGGTGCTGGCAGTAACACTCCCCTTGCTAAGCTTCTTCGGTTTATGAAGCTTCGTGCGTTTGTCGTAGTGAATCGATGAGCCGAATTGGCACTAATCGTTGGAATTTCTTTGATCAAATCGATGAGACACAATTGTCACAACCGATGAAATTCTTCGTTCCAAATTTATTGACTGAGTAGTCGACGATGAAACCTGTTCGCTATCCAGCTCAATTTATGCAAGTGGTTTACCAAATCCAAACTTTGTAATCGATGAGCCTTGGTTGGCGCGAACCGAAAACAAAGCGAATCCCCCCAGCACGAAACAAATTTATAGTATTGCTGGCGGGAACCGTATTGCAGTCGTAAAAATGAATGAGCAGTCGAGACGTTCGTGTAAATAGTTTATTCAAATCGAATGTTCGAGTAGCTATAGATAGATAGATAATGAATCTTTCAGGTTGCCAACTTTTTGATGGTTGACTGGCACCTGGATCTTCGATCCTTTGTACCCCCTATGGATCCCACATTTATTGTAGGCATGTCAAAGTTTAGTCACAGATACAATTACAATTAAAATTAAAATTACGTGTTTAGTTTAAAAATTAAATCGAAATAAATAAATAAATAAGATGTTGTTGTTGGTTGATTTGGGAGTTCAATGAGTCTGCTATGGTCTTCAGCTGAGTCTTTTTGTTAACCTCACGAATTCCACTAGCTTGCTGATCATTTTCACATCTAGTTTCAGATCTACTGCTTGCAGCTCATCTTTGTCGAAGATTCTCCTAAGGAGGAGCCTGTATCTCGGACAATCAGTAATTACGTGAATTCCAGTCTCAACCGCATGACCGCACAACCATTTGGGACTGTCAGCGTAACCGATTCTATGTAGATAATCATTTAATCCACAGTGGTTATTTATCACCTCTATGGTCCTTTTAATGTCCGTTCTGTTCAATGCCAGCAAGGCTTTACTAACTTCTTTGGATGGCTTACCGCAGAAGTTTTTCGTATGTTTAGCGCCTGCATATGCTTTCCAGGATTTCTCATGTTCCTTGTTAAGCCATTCTTTTACTAGTCGCTTCCTCATTTTCATGGATATACCGATCCTCGGTTCGGGTTCAATGAAACTGTTTTCAGCTCCTAGGCGTGCTAACTCGTCAGAGATCTCATTACCCTCTATGTTCTCATGACCCGGTACCCAAATGAGCGAAACTCTGTTATGAGACCCCACTTCGTTTAACCTGGTTTTGCATTCTCGGACCTGTTTCGATTTAACCACGTGGGAACCAATCGCCTCTATAGCAGATTGGCTGTCAGAGCAAATAAAGATATCTACGTCATTAAGCTTCCTTAACGCTTCTTCTTCACATAAATGTGAGATCGCGAAAATCTCTGCTTGATGTACAGTCGCGTAGGTCCCCAAATGCTGGCTGGCACTGATCCCTAGGTTTTCGCAGTGGTAACCCGCTCCCGCTAGGCCTTCTTTCTTCGACCCGTCAGTGAAGCATATAATGCTGTTGCCTGGTAGGGGCGGCTCTCGGGGATTTAGCCATTTTTCCCTGTCCGGTATGGACCACGTAAATTCGTCGACCAGCATTAGTTCTGCCTTCATCTGATCACTAGGCATTAACAATCATTTTCCTAATGGTGGTGTGACCTTTCTATAAATTTCTATGTAATAATGCAATCAATATCTGTCTTTAACACATGGAAATTCAATGAAACTTACGTTTTTGGAACGACCACAATCCGAACTTTCGTTAGTG
Source organism: Pseudolycoriella hygida (assembly GCA_029228625.1). Classification (NCBI taxonomy): domain Eukaryota; kingdom Metazoa; phylum Arthropoda; class Insecta; order Diptera; family Sciaridae; genus Pseudolycoriella; species Pseudolycoriella hygida. The sequence goes on along the minus strand of CM055403.1, from coordinate 114,686,421 downwards.
AAGACGTTATACAATTAAATCCAATAGAAAGCGTAGGTCAAATCAATTTTCTCATTTAAAGTAGAAACGTGCTCCTCCAGCGATGGCTTTGTGGAAAAGAGAATTTTGACACTCCGATCGGCGAGAAGCTACTTGTAACGGGTGTGAAGTTGGGTCTGACTAGCGTGCATCAGTGGTGCTGGCAGTAACAATCACCTAAAAATATCTCTATGAATCATACTTTCCATGTACACATTTGAATGATATCTATAAAACTTAATCCGCACGAAAAAAATCACTAATGAACAGAATGTAAAAAAAAAATTCTTTAATTTTCAAAAATTGTGTTGTCGGTCATCTCTTTTTGTAAATATACCTCAACCAGCACCGATTGACCTCTTATGAGGTTACGCCGGGGATATATACTTAAAAATGTTAAAAATTCTTTTCTTTTTTGTTTAAATCAACTATAAATAAGATTAAAATGTAACTGGGCGGTAGTCTGTTCTTGATCTTGAAAAAACAATAAATAAATAAAATAAATAAATATTCGATTCCCGAAACTTTCAGGATGTCTCTCGTATATAACATTCCGACTATAAATTTCATTATAGACCGACTATAGTATCATGACGTCAAATCTCAATGAAAATGTGAAAGACGCCACTTGCCTATATGGAGGTCAGACTACGCACTTTTTTGGTTGTGACTCACCACAGTTAGATCAATATTTGTATTAATTTAATTACACTTACGGAAATATATTTTTGCATCAAATAGAATTTTGTACTTCTGCGCAGCTTTTTAACACCGCAAAAACTTGCGTAGAAGTACAAAATTCTATTTGATGTAAAAATATATTTCCGTAAGTGTAATTTAAATCGAAAAAATTTAAAATTGGAAGAGTTTTCATTTCCCTGCATTTTAACAATGTCATTTGATTGATTGATATTAATTTTATTGTCTACTTTTTTCAAGCCGACATGGAAAAAGAGTAGTTATGACTGCTGTCATAACCCTCCTTAAAAAACCATGAAAACGTTACAAATCATACAACTTAAAGTAGTATATCTAACACAATCACAGCATAGTAAAAATACAAAGAAAAACACAAAATTCAAATATTCAAATACATAAAGTAAAAAAAATCAAAATATAGCGTGAGCATGTCAAAATATTGCATGAATTCAACAATTGAATTCGAGTCAAAAGAAAAAAAAAATAAAACTTAGAGTTAAAATTGTAAATAAAGAAAAAAGCAAAACAATATGTCAAAAAAAAAATAAATAAATAAAAATTTAGCAAAATGCGTCGTCGCAAAAAATAAAATAAATAAATGAAAATTAAGCAAAAAGCGTCGTCGAAAGTTTGGTCCAAGGTTAAGCAAAGTCGAGCACTAAAGGTAGCTGTTGTCAACAATTTAAGCGTCCATACGGGTATTTCAACAAGTTGCAAATGAGTCAAACACTGAATCGTCAAGTTCTTGTACACAGTGGCGAAATTTATGTGAGGGTAGGGTTGGATCAACATGCTCCGCTGCCAAATTGAACAAACGACAGGCGAAATTGAATGGGGAGAAAATCTGGTATTCTCGCCTGCATCCATCAATTCGTATCAGTGATGGATTTCGTAGAGCTCGAGATCCGTCGTATAGGTTGATTCTATCACGAAGAGCTTGAGAGTTTATTTTACCGGTCAACATATCTTGAACGAAGAAAACTGCTGCATTAGCTCGGCGTCTTGTCAAGGATTGCAGATTCAGTTCGGAACACCTGTCAGCGTATGGACGGAGCTGGTAGCTTTCTTTATTCGGGTCGATATGGCGATCATGGTTGGCGTAAAGTACGAACTGTCTTTGTACACTTTCGAGTTTTTGAACATGAACGCCGTGGTGGGGCAACCAGACTGAGGAAGCAGTTGGATTTGCTGTTTTTTTCACGTTTTCACGTTCTTCAAAATACTCTAATTTTCATTCAATTAAGCTAGAGCCTGAAAATATTTTTTATTCATTAAATGGTGGGATATGGCTTATTTATCCGTAATTTGAGTTCAAAAAACTATTTTGGCTATTTGATTTAATTTTATAAAAGAAAAATTGTGGTTTAGGGATTTGCTGTAACAGTGCAATTACACATGATCGCACCTTGTCAGTTTATTGTCTGAAGAAATGTATGGAATTTATCGAATTTGGTTGGTACCAATGGTCATGCTGTATGTGAATATTCGCGCGAATTATTTGAATGCATAAAGCTGAAATTGAATTTAGAAACAAAATATACATTTTCAAGATGTGTCGTAGAATCTTAAATCACTCATTTTATCGAAATAAAATGAAAATTATCAAAATATTTTCATGCTCTGGGTTAATTGCAGTTGGTTGTTGGTGTGTACTATGGATTTTTATTCACCGTAGACGCGAAAATTTTAGCTACTTCGTGAGTTAAAATTTTTTTGAAAAAAGAACCGGCAATTAGTGTTAGACTATTTCAATTTGTTTTCACTATCATTTAGCCCACAAACGTGATGTCTTCATTTACAGTCGGTTCGACTAGAACTACGGTTATTTTGGTCGTGTCGACTATATTAATGCCCTTATCACCATCACGATTCACAAGCAACTCCGATGGCTCCGATGTTATAAACTATCGTATTAAAGAAGGGGTTAATATCTTGATTATAGTCTCGGTACATGAATATTCCTCGGAGCAGAGCCTCTCGGACACTCACTTCACCTCGACTATAATCACGCGATTATAGTCCTTGTGTTGCAACGTACTATTACGTTTTGGTTTTACCGTCTGGGTCAGAGGCTAGATCTGTTTCTAGTACTGATGTTATAATGCACATTTGGCGACTCATATTTCTTCAAGATGAGTCTCACACAAACTAAATCAGGGAAATAATCTTTAAATTACTGTTGAGTAAAATCAACTATACTATTGAATGCTATAATCGAGAAAACTATCACATGACAACGACAAATTTCAAGTGAAAACAATAAAAATTTACGGGGCGAATGATATAAATTATCGCATAAAAAAGGGTTAAATCGCTTAAAATCTTGCGTTTTATAGCCCATGGTGTCACAATATACTTTAGTATAATTCAAAAATTGTTTGAGCTGAAGAAATAGCGAAATTAAATGTGATGATAAAATAAACATTTGCTTGCAAAAGTATAACTTGGAGGCTGTTCATAAATTACGTCACGCTTGTTATAAAATCCACAAATTTCATAACTCCACACTGTTGAAACATTTTGTTTATAGTGCTCCGGCTACCCCCCCTCCCAGACACACCCCCTGTTTGGGGGGGGGAGGTTAGCCAGAGTCCTATACACATAATTTGCTGTCCTGCATGAATTATAACCTTTTTATGGATACTCATTTATAATTATAAAATTCAAAACTTTGTCTGTTTGTCTGTCTGTCTGTTTGTCTGTAAATTGTCGGTCACAAATTTCCAGCGTGAATCAACATACGTCCGACCTGCTTGAAGAGTTCCGAGGAACTAAACCCTTTTGCATTGCTTTTTTTAACCACAAGGGAAACCTAGAGACAGAGAACGAAATAAGTTCCTTTTGACCGCAATGAAGCAGTCCAACAAAAATAAAGCGCTCTTATTATGGGTACAGTCTCCCATAATAAGAACAGTATCGCCATCCGCACCTAGCATCGTTTTGCAACGACGCTTAGCGCTGGACATCACCAACCGCCGATACTTTCAAGCGAATTGAAAAGTGGTATTTCCACATTTAAAACCGCGTACTTTCTGTGAAGTATAATATTTATACAACGAAAAATGATTTTGTATAAGAAATTTGTTCAAGTAATTTCAGGGAGAATATATTGTTATGAGTATGTGTGAGTAAATGTAAATAGGAATAAACGAAAAAACTATTGGAGTCAACTACTACGGACTACGAAGGTGTAGAGAAGACGCTGCAAATTGATTGATGAATTAAGAGCACAAAGGTGAAATTGATTATTGTTCTACCTGTTTCAATTGGTTCTACTTTTTTTTTTTTTTTCAAATTACTCTTTTTTATTTTCATTCTAAATTAATTTCAAAATACACAATTTACAATATTCATTTATCGGACAATGTAGTACACCTCGTCCAATTTGTCATCATTTTGGGGGGTCGTGCCAAGTACTGATGCTGCGTTGCCCCATTGATTCGCAATGCTAATCCTCTGAATTAAAAAACTTTTCGCTCGAGGTTCTCCGGTTGCCTGGTTTAATTTTTTTCCGATTTCATCAATCAATTTTTTTCCGTCGTTGCCCCAGGCACCCATTGTTTCGACCGAAATTGGACAAAAGTAAAAATTGTCCAAGTCTCTGTACTTCGTTTTCTTTGAGTTTTCTCTAACATCAGCAGCTGCACCTGCTCGACGACACGTTGACGTTACGTACGATTGGCACGTTGTGTCAGCGCAGGTGAAGTCCCAAATCAGAGGCTTGCCACATTTCCACGGGATCAATGTTAACCCGTCCGGTTTCTTTCCGTCTGATCTGCTACAACCACGAATCACGAATCGCAGGAAAACCACATGTGTGGAGGGCTCTTTTGATCAGATCGTTGATTGTTTCATGTCTTGCTTTCCTTCCGTAACTTTTCTTGCACGCTAAACCGTGACGACCGAATTTGTCCACATTTGTTCCGCAAACACAACTGTGAGGATGGCACACTGGCAAACCCAAACGCAAACAAATGGCTATCCGGAAAGACTGATTATCAAGCAGTGTACCTAACGATGAACTCGGCAGAACGCTTAGCCATGCGCTTGAGTATTGTGCTACGTTTGCTAAAATTCTCGCTTTTTCAATTCGGGACGAACTGTTTGTCAATATTTGATCATGTTTAGCACTGCACATGGCCTCATCCCAATAACGCTGATAATTACGAGATGGGCATTCCAAAGCCTCTTTCCCGGTGATCGCTTGCCATGCAACTAGGGCTTCATCGGCCAAATTTGTTGAGGCGGAAATGTTCGGTGGAAGAATCTGCTGAACCAAATCGGAAACGTAATGATAGGAACCTAAGAAACTGGAGGGACATAGATCAGTGACGTTTCTTAAGCCCAGACCGCCATATTTCACAGATAAGGTACATTCAATCCAAGCACTCGAATCAAATTGACAATTTACTATCAGTTCTAAAGATGACCGTAGTAGCTGATCAAACTCATTGAGACTGTCCATCGATCGCCAACAAGGGGTGGTTCGTAACAGGTAGGTCAACCTTGGAATTGAAAATGAATGTCGCAGCAGGTAAAAAGCCTGATGTGAATTCAATTTCTGAAGACGGCCGACCATACGTTCCAGAGCACACTTTTTTTCATGTAGAGCCCCTGCAATACCGGCTACAGTTAACGGCGATCCGAGTAAATCGATTTCCCCCAATTTCAGTTTAATTCCAGGCGCCACTGCTCGAAAACGTTCGAAAATTTCGGATATTTCAGCCTGGCTGTTAACTCCTAAAATCATCAACTCGCATTTATTAAAGTTGAGACGCAAACCGAGATCTGACGACCGTTCAATAACTGTATTTAGATCTTTCAAAACCATTTCTGGTGAACCACCCAAAGAGCCATCGTCTAAATACCA
>CM055403.1:114618758-114666853 GCA_029228625.1 Pseudolycoriella hygida | reverse complement strand
TTTTGTGGATTTCTCTAGCACCCTTCAACTTCCATCAAGTTTTTGACGAGAGATAAACTTACAAAAGTACTGATATCCGCAAAAAAACCTCTTTCAGAGGAGGTGTGACGCAAGTCTTTATGTCTGCTTACAAAAGCTATGAAATCAGAAAAGGGTGACTCATTAAGCATCTTCTTCCAGTTACAAAAGTTCTGAAATCAGAGGGGGGTGACGCATTAAGCTTCGATACGCAAAATTTAAAACAAAATTACGTAGAGTTCAAAAAATTGCGTCACAAATGCCAGACCCAAAGACGAAATAATTCTGCTGTACTTTCAGTTTTTACGCTGCAAAAATTTGACTTTTCTTTCTTTTTGCGAAGACATCTTTCATGTTAAGTTGTTAGCGTGGTTCTCTATATTTTCGATCTCCTTGTGACTACGAGGAATGAGGTTATGCACTGTTATGTCTTTGCATTCTTCAAATTGGCATTCCTCATCGAAAAGTCAAATCTCATTTTTCTTAAATTTTTATACAAATTTACATTATTTTGTTGCTTCAACTGTTGCTAAAACTGTCCTTTTTCTAGCCGCCGTCGCGTCGGTATTTATGTTTGCGTGTATAAACTGAAAGTAAGTACATACACAAGTTGTTTTCCCACTTTTTAACTTTAAATAAATACAACATCAAAATTATAAAACTGAAAGTGTTGAAAAATTATTACGATGGAGGGTCTGGCATTTGTGACGCAATTTTTTGAACTCTACGTAATTTTGTTTTAAATTTTGCGTATCGAAGCTTAATGCGTCACCCCCCTCTGATTTCAGAACTTTTGTAACTGGAAGAAGATGCTTAATGCGTCACTCTTTTCTGATTTCATAACTTTTGTAAGCAGACATAAAGACTTGCGTCACACCTCCTCTGAAAGAGGTTTTTTTTGCGGATTAATTATTCTGATAAGTTGAGATGTCCGAAAACGAGTCTTTCTTTTCTGCAAAAGGTCACATTTATTGTGTAAAGTAAAACTTAAAATAATGATAAACTTTTCTTATTTCTTTGTAATTTATCACCTCATGCGACTTTTCTATATTTTCTCGTTCTTCTTTGATTTCGCTACATGCGATGAGTATTTTTTCATATCGCTGAATGCGATTTTTGTGTTTTCGTAAATATTACTAACTAAATATTACCGTTATTTACATATATACTTGCTTAATTTTGGTATTCACAGCTCGACACAGAACACAAACTAAATTTTTGTTAATTGTCAGTGTACCGGCGCAATCTGGACATAAAACAAGATGTGAGCATTTGTTGTAGATGAAACTAGGCTTCTTTTATTTACATACAACACAGTTGTTTTCTAAAAAATAATGTGGTGAAACGCTAAATAAAATCATACAATAAATAAATTGAGTTTACCATCGATTGCTCCAGACTCTTCATCAGAAGAAACATCTATGTCGACATCATCATTTTCAATGTCGTTTAGCCTTTCTTTTTCGAGCTCCTCTACATACATGACAAATTTTTCATCATGTATCGACTCAACCAAATCCAAACCGTCGAAGTCAATATTGCTGTCACGCATGCGAGAATAAAGGGCATTTAGTCTATTTTTGTAAATAAGTGACTCCTTCTTGGATTTAGTTCTAATTATACCCATTAAATTCTTTTTTGTATAGGTAAACAGCTGAATTTCCATTCTGTGATGGATTTTAATGATATTGTCTGAAAATATAATGTGACTAACGTTTGAAAACCAAATAATAGAATTAACTACCTAACAACTCCCAAATTTTAGAACTTGCAGTGGCATTTGCAAGAACACCAATAAAGTTTTTCATTGATGAATGGAACGACTCGGCAACATTGTTCGTTGTTTGGTCGCGACCGAATATGGAAAATCCTGCCGGCCCGATCTGATCACAAAATTGTGCAAATTATAAAAATACAAAAAACAACGAACTTTTTAGGACTAACCTTTTTTATCCAAAAGTTTTCAAAATATTTGAAAAATTTTCTGTTGTTTGCCTTCAAGTACTTCCTCTTAACTTTTTGGAAAGTAGGAATAATATCATCGGAAGGTAAAAACGCCAGGAACGACAAAATTCTCAATAAATTAAAATCAACATTCATTCCTTTCGATTTTTTCATTCTTCGTAATAGCGCCTAAAAGAAAGGTTTAGCAAAAGAATCTGACATAAATTTGGGAATATTGGTTCACCTGAGCAAAGTGAAAATGACACCCGAACACAATACCAGTCGGATAAACAGCCAAAAAAGCTTGCTTTATTGATATTTCAAAGTCTGCCATCAGCTCAATGATATTAAACCCAAGATTGCTTATAAGTTCAAATACACTTTGGTATGCAGCAACAGTTTTCCTTTCCATGAAAACATAAAAGGCCGGAAAGGTCTAAAAATTGTTTTCGAATAATTTAAGCTGCGCATTAGATTTAGATCAAACCCACATAGTTTCCAATCTCAAAATGAACAATAAACAATTGATGAAAGTATGATGGTTGATACTTGAAAGTTGCGTCAGCAAATGCTTTAATTTCATCTTTCTCAGAACTGAAATGATCCAGCAGTCGTTTTGTGTAAAATATACCACACCTGCCGTTGGTATCGTCACCAGTGACACCATGAAAAAACAAATCGTCGAAGCAATGCCCATAACGTCGGAGAATCAATTGATTCTCAAAAACTTTAAAAAATTCATCGGCTGTTTGAGGAAATCTTGGAAAGTACTGCCTACGGCATTTCAATAAAGTTTGTTGAACACTGGGAAACGTCAAACTTCGTTCGAATGATCCGTGATATCTAAATAAATTTTAAACGAAAATAACATACAAATATTGAGATTCTGTTCAGAAAACCGAACACTCACTTTGCCATAACCTCATCGTATACTACATTCGGTAATTTTCCACTTGACCTTGCTTCCTCTTTCATTTCGTTGAAACACTTAAGAAAATTAAGCACAGATGCAGTTGTGAAATTATGATTTGAATGTTGCCCATGTTGCCCTTCCGAGGCATAAAAAAGCCTATCAGCGCCTATTTTTCCACGTGCTCGACAATTGTCATGATAGCAACAAACAAATTTCACATCGTTGGCTTTTGAGTGATTTGAATAAATTTCGTCTAGGTCACTTATGAAAAAATGCTTACTATTTTCCCTTTTTCCTGCGATCACTATCACTTCCATCTTTTAAGCAATTATAAATTATTTAGTATTAGAAAAAAGAGCAGAACACTGTACTACACTCCGTACACATTGGCAATAACCAGAGCCTTAACTTGATACCTGTGAGTAAAGTCTTTCGTATTGTCATTGAATTTTGTTTTAATTGCAACAGAGAGAATTTCGCCGCAAAAATTTTTTAATGACAGCTTCTCACGTACTGCAAAAGAAAATGGCGTTTTTGGACCCGTACGAAGTACAGAGGGTCCTTTACGTTTACTACTAACATTGTAACATGGGGTAGATCGAGGGGGGGTGTGGGGGATGCATTTAATATCGTCCAGAGATGACGAATCCACAAAAAAAATGATGTCCGTGTGTCCGTCTGTCCGTCTCCACTTTGTTTTTCTAAACGGCACTACCAATCGCCCTAAACTTTTTTCCCCTGAAAGGTATATGATTCAAGTTCAAAGATGAGCAAAATCGGTCAACAAGTTCCGGAGTTGTGGTCGAGGAAGTGTACAAAAACATGGGTTTTCCATGGTCGGTGAAACTTTTTCGCATATATCTCGGCAAATATAGCGCCGAAATTATTCATTTCGGTCTCAAATTAAAGATTTCGTTATGAAACCAATTTTTCATTTCTTTTCATTTCTCGTCCATACACAAAAGGAGGTGGTTTAGCTTCAATATTGAGTTAAATATGAGACATAGAGACTTACTTCCAAATACAAAATAGTAGATAATTCGATTTTAGTGAAAACGTGTTTCAGGGTTATCTCGAAAAATGTCACCATCCTGGAATATAGCCACTCCCAGAATCAGGAGGGATGACTCATGTCTCTCATGACTCATGGCATTTAGAAAGTTGCTTCCAAAGGCAACGTTGTAGAGAATTCAGTTCTAGTGAAAAACATTTGTGTGTTCTCCCGAAAAAATGTCAGAATCCTGGGATATAGCCACTCCCAGAATCAGGAGGGATGACTTATATCTCTAGAACTATGGCATTTGGAAAGTTGCTTCCAAAGGCAAAGTTGTAGAGAATTAAATTCTAGTGAAAAAAATTTCTGGGTTCTCCCGCAAAAATGTCCCAATCCCGGTCTCTGGCCACTTCTAGAATCAGAAGGGATGACTCATATCTCTAGAACTACTGCATTTAGAAAGTTGCCTCCAAAGGCAAAGTTGTAGAGAAATAAATTCTAGAAAAACATTTTCAGGGTTCTCCTGAAAAAATATCCCAATCCCGGTCTCCGGCCACTTCTAGAATCAGGAGGGATGGAGGGATGACTTGACTGTGACAGTTAGAAAGTTACTGTCAGTTTTGTGAAAAGTGTTTAATTTGACCATATAATTTGCATATGTTGTTTGTTTTGATTTTGTTGTGCTGTTTTCGTTAGTTATTTTACTGTTTTTTTCGAAACGATGATAATTTCCAAACCAGCTATCCCTGTCCTAAAACATCAACACCTGTAAATAGTTCACGTTCGAATCACTTTTCTAAGTTAGCGCACGATCAGAATAATTAATTGTGCACTATTTTAGTTGAGTGCACTTTCCTAAGTTAGCGCACAATCACAAGAAACGATTGTGCACTTCCAGAAGTTCGCTCACAATCAATAGAAACGATTTTAGACGATTGTGCAAACTCCTACATAAATGCCCAATACATTGAATTAATCGCAGTCTCAATATTTTTCAGAAATTTGTTCTTGCGACATAATGTGAAACATGAAAACAGAAAAAATATTATCACCCAAATTTTTTCCATGCATTTGTTCGTGGGGGATAATATAATTTTGTGTTGCACCTAAAAATATTATCCCCCAAATTGGGGCATAATATATTTTGATGTTGCACCTTTATATATTATCCCCCACGAACAAATGTATAGAGAAAATTTGGGGGATAATATTTTTGGGCTCTGCACATAAATATATTATCCCCCTAGTGTAGCATGCATATTTTTCTAATTTTCCGAGGAAAAAATTGGGGGAAAATATGTTTTGTGCATTTGCCTAAATTGGGGGTAATATTTTTGGGTGTTAATATAGTTCCCCGCTTTTTATATGAAGATTTACTGTGATGAGTCCTGGAACCAAGATTCGTATGGGTAAAAATGTTCCATTTGACATCCTCTTAAACACTCCAATAATTGATTTTTCAGCCATCGGGTGACCCTGGGTTAGACCTGGACGATTGACAAAAATATTTCACTCGTAGTCCTCTACAAAACTTCAAAAATAATTTGTTGGTCCTTAGATGACAATGACGTCTGGGACATTTGAATAGACAAAAATGTTTCCTCGACATCCTCTACAATGATTTCAAAATTATTTTTCTTATACTTGAATGACTCTAGGATCAATTTTAATGCCCGAGTGAACGGGAACACGATGTTACATTGGTAAAATGCTCCCCTCGACTTCCTATACAACAATTCGAAAATTAATTTTTTGGTCCTCGGCTGACCAAAGGTGCACCAAGGTGCAGTGAGGTGCACCAAGGTGTAGTGAGGTGCACCAAGGTGCAGTGAGGTGCAGTAAGGTGCACCAAGGTGCAATGAGGTGCACCAAGGTACAGTAAGGTGCACCAAGGTGCAGTGAGGTGCACCAAGGTGCAGCGAGGTGCACTAAGGTGCAGTGAGGTGCATCAAGGTGCGGTGAGGTGCAGTGTATTTTGGGTTTTATATTATAGATATTTCTTAACTTGTTTGGACCCGTACGAAGTACAAGAGGTCCTATACGTTTACTACAAACAATTTTATTGTAACATGGGGTAGATCGAGGTGGGAGTGGGGGTACATGCCTCCCATGATTCAAGTTCGAAGATGAGCAAAATCGATCAAGTGGTTCCGGAGATATGGTCGAGGGAGTGACCAAAAACATGGTTTTTCGAGGGTCGGTGAAACTTTTTCGCAAATATCTCAGCCAATATAGCACGGAAATTCCTCATTTTGGTGTCAAATGAAAGCATTTGATGTCACGAAACTGGGAAAAAAATTTTATGGGAATCGGGTCGGGGGTATGGGCACTGGGACCAATGGAATGGACGAAATTGAGATTCTTGGCAGTTGGCAGTTGGCAGTTCTTGGAACAGTTTTTCGTCTATATTTCCTTAACTATGCTATATGGAGATTTACTGTCAAAGGCAAAGTTGTAGGGAATTAAATTTAAGCGAACACGTGTTTCAGGGTTTTGGGGAAATATGGTCCAATCCTGGTATATGTCCACTTCCATAATTGGACAGGATGACCCAGATCTCCAGAACCATGAGAGTAAGAAAGTTGGTTACAAAGGCGAAGTTATAGAGAATTAAATTTAAGCGAACACGTTTTTCAGGGTTTTGGGGAAATGTGGTCCAATCCTGGTATATGGCCGCTTCCATAATTGGGCAGGATGACCCAGATCTCCAGAACTACGAGAGTTAGAAAGTTGGTTCCAAAGACGAAGTTATAGAGAATTAAATTTAAGCGAACACGTGTTTCAGGGTTTTGGGGAAATATGGTCCAATCCTGGTATATGGCCACTTCTATAATTGGGCAGGATGACCCAGATCTCCAGAACTACGAGAGTTAGAAAGTTGGTTCCAAAGGCGAAGTTATAGAGAATTAAATTTAAGCGAACACGTGTTTCAGGGTTATGAGGAAATATGGTCCAATACTGATATATGGGCACTTCCATAATTGGGCAGGATGACCCAGATCTCCAGAACTATGAGAGTTAGAAAGTTGGTTCCAAAGGCGAAGTTATAGAGAATTAAATTTAAGCGAACACGTTTTTCCGGGTTCCTACTTCGGTAGGGCCTTTGACATTACCTTGGGTAATTTCTATGGATCTTTGAAATTCTTACAATTATAATAGAACAGAAAACGTTGGATTGTTTGCTTATTTGTATATTTAGGTACGTTCGAGTCACTTTGCCACATCTATTCTGTTTGTCACATCTATTCAGATACGTACGGGTCTTTGGTTATGTTTTTGTCATAATTTTCGACGCCCTGTGGGCAATTGCCTAGTGTGCCCATTTGGTAGTGGCGGTACTGAGCAGAACGTACAACTCAGTCTAATCACTAAACAAAATTAAAACATTGTTTAGCAAAATTCGCATGACCAAAAAAGAAGAAAAACAATCTACCTAATCGTCTCTTTATTTCAGTCATTTTCTGTTATGCGAGTGACTGTGATAGTTGCGCGGTTAATCGCGTGCCTATAGGTTTAATTCTTGAGAGTAGTTAATAATGACTTAAGAAAAGATAATTGTCAGCAGAGCCGTATCTAGACAGCTAAATCAGGGTGGGCACGTGCCTTCAGAATGAAAAAGTTATAGAAATAAAGCAAAATATATCCTTATGTGATATGTTATACTCAGCAAGTTTTTTCACGAGCCCATGCTCTGAAAAAGTTTACAAATTGAGTCTGTAAATAGTAGTTTGCCTCCCACGACGAAAAGTAGTCACAACACATACTAATTAAGTGATGACAATAGCGCCGCAGGCGAAATTTTTACGACTTTTAATTCAAATTGAATTGTCCAACAGCATTCCATGACACTGAGGGTGAGCGCAAGAAATCTCAGGGTGGGCGGAGCCCACCCCCGCCAGTACCTAGATACGGCCCTGATTGTCAATTGGATACCTTTGCACTATCGACTGCTGAACCGACTCACCGGTAGAATAAAATGACTATATGCGAGCGAAGCGAGCAAAAAAAAAAAAACTCGCGATCGGTACGCTTCAAAAATTAATCAATCAATCAAATTAAGATAAAAACTGGTAAAAATTTGGTCAGTTTCGAAAATATGTCAGGAGGTGCTCAGGACTTTTTAGGGGGTGCTCAGCACCCCCAAGCACCCATCTAGCTACGGCTATGTGCGTACGGGTCCCTCGCTTGTATTTTTTCTTCTACAACCCTGCACAACAAACCTTGTCACTAAAGAAATATTCATGAAAATCCAACAACTATTCCGTAGGGTAGCTTAGCGCCAGTTAGTCCCACACTTCTCAATCGATTTTCACCAACTTTTTTCGGTTACTTGATGTTCATAGCTTGTATTTAAAACCTTGTCAAGCTTTTTCTATTCTCTTTCAGGACAAAAAAAATATTTTTAAAATTGTCCCTTGTCCAGTGTCCACAGACAGAATTTTTTTCGGAGGTTTGTCTTATTTAGATCCCAAAACGAAAAAGTAACTAACTACCTGCACTGAAAACGTAATAGACCCATTTTCGAAGCACTTCGTACGGGTCACAGTTCATAGGTAAAATGTTCATAAATAAAATAATTTTCCAATCAAAGCTAATTTCACGCTAAATTAATGTTATTTGCATTCCATTTTCAAATTTGCGGCTAGCTTCAGATTGCATAGGATGCTATTCAAAATGAATTTGCATGACATGGAGGTATGTGGGGAGTGGGCAAGAGCTAGTCCTTTGCGCCGGTTCGGACACTTTCAAATGATGTGTGACTACAGAGAAGAGAAAATAGGGATTTGAGCGAGAGTGAAACTTTGTGAGAGAGAAGCTAGTTTTAGACAAAGATTGAAATTAAAAATACCCTAGTCGCATCCCCCGATTGAGGCCAATTTGATCTCGAATTTGATAATTTTAAATACGCTACGTAGCTGTTCCCTCTTTAAACTCACTACTTCCGCTCATCTATGTCCTTTTGGCAGGTACACATTACAGAAATGACGAGCTTTTACAAGAAACAAAAAACCTTTGATGTCAAAGGAATGTTTTTTTATGAATTCTTCATCAAATGCAGCAAATGACTGATTGTGAGATAACATTTTGATGAATGTACAAGAACGTTGGATGATTGTGTAAACAGCGGCAGCAGTTAAATGTCTTGCCGTATTTTTTTAGTTTATGTTTTTTTTTCAAACATTTTTTGAACTGATTTATAAAAATCCATAAAAAATGCTATTTGCAGCTATACAAACCATGCCGCCAGCATTAATATTATACCTCGAAAGTGGTTTTATTATTAACACAGGGACTTGGGGCTAAGTGAGTGATTTAGTGAGTGTTTTATTCTTCTGTCGGATGACAGCGGAACATGTGAATAGAGAGAGAATAATCTAATGTTGTGACAACATCATTAACGTTAAAGTATACCTTCTTGAAGCTTTAGTTCGAAAAATAAAATATTCATTTTCCATTGTTACTGAACGCAGGCTGCCACAACAAAAATGATAAATGATTCATTTTCTCTCAATTTCGTTCCGTTTATTTAAATTTAAAACTAAACCTTTTTATCAATCTTCATCAGTCATAGGCGAAACAAAACTTATTTTTTGTTTCCGATTATTGACCCGACTAGACTATTTCAAATTATATATGCTCAAAAAAGCTATACGGTGTGAATGTCAAACTGATTGATAGCACAAATGAGCTGAGTTTATGAGATAATCCTAGCGTTCAATTGTACTCACACATATTGGATTTAAAGAAACATTTTTAGAATCAAATTGAAATAAAACTTTTTGTAGCGAAATTTTGAAATTTATTTTGTCTTAATTTAGTCATTTTGGTGTCTATTTATCACACTTTAGTAATCTGAAAATTAATTAATTGATTCTTTACCTTGTGGTGTACGTAAATATAATCTTATTCGATTGGTCAGTCTTAAAATGTTTTTAGCACTCTATTTCCTTTCAAAAGAGACCTAAAATTCACAATTAATCAAGTTTCTGGAACGGTTTTTGGATTGGTCTTTTTATCGACGAAATGAATTTGCATGAATTACATGCTTGTAAAACGTTTATGGACTGCATTCTAACATATTTTAAGGGTAAACCATATCGCAGTACCACCTTATTGTTATAAGACCTGATGAAATCTGTAAATTTCATCATGTAAATAAAGTATCAATCAATCAATCATGTGTTTGTGTAAGGTGTGCGTGTGAGTGCGCTCTATATATAAGCGGGCGGTATGCTAGCGGGTGGCAATCATTTTCCATTATAGTGACGAAGAATTTTTCGAATTTATCAGCTGCTTAAGTTTAAGCGCACAAGTCGAACTGTCATTTAAACCGAAAAGGTGTGGCAAAAGTTGTACTCGATCGTATCATCTAAGTAAATGTTGACTTAACTCCAGGCGCGCCGACTTTCCTTTTCGCCGTAAGGGGCAAGTAGTAAAACATAAACTATGTCACGCTACGAGATCATAACACCCCCTCCTTACTTACTAACTACTAACTCAGGAATTCATAATATTATTCGATTAGATAGAAATTCAGGAATTGTAAGTTAATTCATGCGAAGGAAAAACGAAATATTATTTTCGAATCCTTGTGTCGTCAGGCTAAAGAAATTACAACTTCGGGAAATTATGATTTTGGCCAGGAAAACCGTCTTGAAATTCGAGGTATAATTTGTGACCAGCACAATCCGTATAAATAACACTCGGTTCTACGGTTCGGAAACGAGACTGCATTGGCGTTTCGTAGATATTTTCCACGAATAATTATACTCCAAGCTGAAAAAATGGAAAATTACACAAGGAGTTATTCCCCAGAAAAATGGGAATTATCGCACAGGATTTTTTACCTACCCAGCAAATTTAAAGCGGTAAATTTGTAAAAGGAAGGGCATCGGTGTTAAATATGACTTCCTTATATATAGTTTCTATGAAGTCAACCTTGAGCGCTTTCAGTATTTTTAAGCTATCTTGACCGAATCAATTGAAATGCATTCGAAATATTAATTCCGTAAAGCTACAAATATAGCTTAAAGCTTTCAAACGACACCAATCCTTGATGTTTGCTCGAAAATCGACTTTTTCAAGAAATGTTTTATCAGCCATTTAGGAGATACGCCAAAGTGGGCAAAGAGGAAGTATACAGACCATTGGTAGGAAGGTGAGGCGACTCTAAATCGAATGAGTAATCAGATCACAGTGGCTTGGGTCCCAGGGCACACCGGCATAGACGGCAATGAGAGGGCAGATGAGCCGGCCAGACAAGGCTCCCTGTGTGTTAGAGAGATAAGATACTCGGTACGAACGGAATCCGCGAAACGTTGGAGATCATACGATGGAGGAGCACATACGAAGCTCTTCTTTCCGGTGCCTGCCGAAAGGTGGGCCAAGGAGCTGGTTGGCATGGACCGTAATACCATAAGGAGGACAGTAGGAGCTATTACGGGGCACTGTGGCTTGAACAAGCACTTGGCGAGGATGAAGATCGGAAACGATCCAAATTGCAGTTGCGCCTTAGAGGAGGAAACGGGCGTACACCTAATCAGTGAAGGTCCGAAGTACTATACTCTGAGGAGCAGAATACTGGGTGCTCGTGTGTTTTCACCTTCAGAGATCCAAAAACTAGGACCTGTTGCTTTAAACAGGTTCCTAGTGGGAACTGGGAGGTTCAAATGATTTACATGATGAGCAGGATGAAACAAAGGATCAATAGATCTGTGTTTCGAGTCCGAAAACGGACGTCCACAAATGGAATAATCTGGGCACATTTGTCGATTAAAAGACAATTTCAAATCTCGAATGCGTGATGATGCGTTAAGACCGATGTTGATGCTGGAGTGTAGTCGTAAAAGCTATGACCTACTGAAAGCTAGTACGTGCACGAAATTCAACGATATGAACAACACGCGACTACTCTCGAAAACTACCTGAGGAGCCTCTGGGGTGAAAGATATGCCCATAAAACATGTTGCCACTTTTTATCGCCATAAAAAAATCTACGAGTTTCGCTTTGTATCCATCTGCTTATCTTTCGCACAAATACTGCTATTTGCTCAAAATCCTTTGGCTAAAAAGATTCAAGCTTACAGTTTGCTTAAAGCGCCCGGACTAAAAGAAAAGTGCATTGATTTAGTATAGGAGGATGTGCAAGCAGAAAGATGCGGAAAGAGAGTACGAATGTTATGTGTAACGAACCTTTCGCTTCGAGAAAGCTCGCGAGACAATGTCATACAAAACTCATTAGAGAAATATGAAAAATCTTCACATAAATCTTGCGTGACATAACGCTTTTCATGGACTTCAGACATGCATATGATTGGAATTGGACCAAGTGTAAGGGGTTGTATATTGCAAAGAGCTGGGCTTCGAAACAAAATTGATTCGACTTGTGAAAGCGACATTGGATGGCACCAAATGTCGTTACAAAGTGCAAAATGACATGTCTGATGTTTCTGCTGTAATGGAAGATACGATGACCGAGCCAAATCAACAAGAAGGCATGATAAGCATTGGAGAGTACAACTTAGAGGTAGTTGATAAATTCATCTATCGTGGAGCATTGATACGTTCAGAAGGCGATAATGCATCAGAAATACAAAGACGTATCATGGCGGCAAGCAGATGCTATTACGGCCTAATAAAACATTTACGCTCAAAATTGATATTGAAAAAAACGAAGTTCCTTGTTTACAAAACTCTCATTCGTGCAATTCTATGGATGCGAATCATGGGCGATAAAGAAATGTGTAAAGAAACAGCGTAAAGTACTACGTACAATCTTTGGAGCGATGCTTGAAGGACAAAGGTGGCGGCAACGATGTGAAATAAAACGTAATTATGGCGAACCTGATATAGTGGCAGCGCTGAAAGTCTAACGATTGAGGTGGGCTTGGCATTTGGTACAGAGCCCCCTCAACGAAACTATCCAGAAGGGCGAAGGAGAGTGGGTCACCCGAAAATGCGATGGATGGATCTTCAGCGCTGGGAATAAGAAGTTGGCAAAATGTAGCAAGCGATAGGATACGTTGGAACTAGATTCGCGATCAGGCCAAGGCCCACATGTGGCTGTAGCGCCGAAAAAGTAAAGTAAGTCAGTAAGCCATTTAGAAACGTTTTAGCGGTGATGAACCTCACTTTCGTTAGTTCACTTTTTCCGACCACCTTAACAGACTTAGTGGAGATTGACATAAAAACGAAGTTAGCATTGAACGTCACGTGCTTCATATCACTTATGTGAGACATGCGAATAATGATTTCTTGAAAAGTAGGTAAAATTTCTTTGAGGGCTTAATCCCCAATCAATTTTCTCGTTGGTGGCTTCAACCCTAACTAACCGTGAAAGTCGGCGCGCCGCTTAACTCATAGGTATATGAAATTACGTCATTCAAAACCCTGAAGAGCGACTTTTGTACTCACTTCGTAGAGATATAGCTTTCATCGACCCTCAGAATACCACGTTTTTGACCGTATCTTCGAAACCTTTGATCGATATTCAATCCTATATTCTCTTTTTTGACTACCTTTGAAAGTCGATCAAACTTTACTCGAGATATGTACTAAGAACATGTAGAGCCTTTGTAGAGAATCATTTTTAAGGCCCTAGCTTAGTCCTCGGCGACCCTTGGCTCAAAAATGTCTAAAATCAAACCCAACCAGTGGAAAATCGGCTCTCAAATATTTTGGCATTTCCTGGCTTAGTGAGGTCTGCATTTTCTCATTTTCGTCTCTCATTTGAGAAAAGAAATATCTATTTTCACATTTGTTAGGCGAAAATTAGTATTTTCTCACCTCAAATGAGGTGCGAAAATTGACTTTTTTTCATTAGTAGTATATTTTCGCCCCTCATTTGGAGGTGAGAAAATAAATTCACATGCAGTTTGTTATGCTTCATATTAAGTCATCAACGTATAATGGCCAACCTGTTCATACGAATTTTTTTGTGATGGAGAAAGTAAACAAAAAATTAATTAAACTCGACGGATTCCAGTCAAACAAAATGCCAGCACATAGTTCATGATCACAGGATTGTTATAAAGTCATTCATTTGCTAATCTGGCAAATATTTCGCGAGATATTGGTCTTTTGTATGCTTAGGTGTTAAGTTATCTACAATAATATTGTAATAGTGATATAAAACGTGAATCTTTTTCGGGAGAAAACATGAATTTTCGCCTAAGAAATCTGAACAGTTCAATTCATAACTCGGGGAAAAATAGAAAATTCTTAACTCGGTTGAAGTCTGTGGCTCTCGCAGAGAAAATTGCAACTTGAGGACATCAACCTTGATAAGCAATTTTCTATTTATTCCCCTTGTCATGAAAATAGCTATTACATGCTTCATATCAGAGCCGAAAGTAAAAATGTTAATTTTGAGAAGCGCTCCTTAAAATTGACCTTTTTTTATTTTCGTCTCTAATAAATGGCTCCGCACGATGTTCCTTATTTTAGTCCCTTTATACACGACGAATAATTTCTACTTTCTTCTTTTTAATTTATTTTTGTGGAATTCATGCTTGGAAAGTTGTTTACATTCAAAATTCAGTTTCTTAATTGTTTAAAAAATTAAAAATAGTTTACCATCATATGTAAATTAACAAGTTGACCTGCATATCGACGCAAAAAAGAGAACAAAATTGGAATGGAATGTCTATAAACTATATTGAAACAAACGATTTCAGTTGCATATTCTTTTCCATTCCATTGCAGGATCGATGCTTTTGGTGTGTAAATCTATTCTGTATTCCTCAGTGCTAAGAAGTTTAGGGAGTAACTTCATCTGATAATTTTTTACTTGCCTATGAACTCTATTTTCTTCTTAATTACACCCGTTTTTAAAACTCGTTCGAAAACTCACCCAAATTTAAAACTCACCTTTGGTACATCACTAATACAACCGACACTAAAACTTACGACAGAAGTGACAGTTTTAAAAGGATTGGAAAGTATTTGTCCCTTCGGCCATAAGTTTTTAACCTCAACTCGGAACTTTATTGAATTTCTTCTACTTCGTATCGCTTACCAAGTAAACCGACTAGATATTCACCATAATTTATTACTTTCTTCAAATCAAAATATGCACAGAAGTTTTCTTCTGTGAAAATCATTTTTCCTCGCCGAAAAATACTGATAAAAAGTGTTAAATAAAATTTATTGCCCTAAAGGAATTTCCATGCTAACCTGAAATACCTTTTCTCTACTCAACAAAGTGCATGTTATCCCAAACTTTTATTTGGATGTAACTCAACTCTAGCGCAATATTCTTTTTACTCGTCTTCAATACATCGTAATGCAGCAACACACTACAATCTGTACGAAATGCATTGCACACAGATTTGACCCGTCGTTGAATTATATATCAAAGGGGAGAAAAAAAAATGAAACTTTTTCCATAAATTGTGGAATACACCGAGTTGTTTCAACTTGGCAAAGCTGTTGAAATGATATTATAGATAAAGGGTTTTTGTTTGCCACAATGGAAATATATTGTTCTCGGTGTAGATGGATGCATTGAAATGGTATTTAGAAAATATGCATTGATACCACTGCTTAACTAGCCATTTGTAGATTCAAAAAATACTTCTAAAGGATAAATTGCTTAATTTGGGGCTTGTCAGGATCGTACGGCAAAGATTTTACCTAAAAATATGTTTGAAGCATGTTATATTAGGTACAACGAGACCGAATATTGGAAAAGACACTGACAATATTACTGCCGCAATTTGCATAAGGCATAAGGGGATTGGGTAGTTAGATAGGGTAGCGCCTGATTGCATATGAGCGGAGTGTGGTAGTCCTCGTCATGTGCCAGGCGTACAACTGTCTAACTATCAAGTGCTCTTTTTACGTCCACGTCGTAGTCCCCGGGACCTCAATTCTCTTCGGAGTTTTGTGCTAAACTTAAGAGTACTACCTGATGACTTGCCCACGGGTCATCGGGAAAACGGATTAGTGGGTAGTGCGTGTGGCTAGCCACCATATCACACACAAAAAAGCGATATGGCTATGAATTCAACAACAGAGCCTCGGATTGGACGGGATAAACGGCAACGACTTAGGCAACGGAAAAAGGACAACGATTTACAATTAGGAACATGGAATGTTAGATCTCTGTTACGGGTTGAGATCACTCACTAGTGCGTTAAGGGCGACTAAACTTGACATTACAGCAGTACAGGAAACTAGATGGCCTGGGAAGGATTCTATGATAAGTAGAGACTTTACGTTTTATTACAGCGGCAAGAGCAACGACAGCTCAAGAGGATACGGAACAGGCTTCATGGTCTTCGGTAGAGCCAGAAACGCGGTGATTGGTTTCACTCCTGTCAACGAACGAATATGCACTCTACGGATAAGAGGAAAATTTTTCAATTATACTCTTATTAACGTCTACGTTCCAACGGAGGAAAAAGATAATAAAGCGAAGGAGCTATTTTACGAGAAACTGGTGAAAGTGTATGATGGAGCACCGAATCGAGACATCAAAATCATACTTGGGGATTTGAATGCCAAGGTAGGTCGCGAAGTCTACTACCGTCCCACTATTGGTAAATATAGCCTCCACGAAAATTCAAGCGAAAATGGAACGTTGGCAATTGATTTCGCAGCGTCAAGGAACATGGTTGTCTGCAGTACCTATTTCGAACATAAAGACATCCACAAAGCGACATGGATATCACCTGATGGACGAACCAAAAACCAGATTGACCACATGTTCATAGATGGGCGTCACTGTTCAAATGTTTTGGATGTCAAAAGTTGTAGGGGACCGAACATCGATTCAGATCACTACTTGGTAAAGGTGGTTTTTAGGGCTCGAGTTTCGATTTCACACAATCTACAGCCGGCATTGGAAAAGTGGAACGTCGAGAAACTGCAGGACGAAAATATTAAACGACAATATGTGGATAGTTTGGAGAAGAAAATTATTGACGGAATGGAAAGCGAACAACGAAACGTAGACGATGCATGGAATCAAATTAGACGAAACGTAGAGCAAGCCGCAGCAGAGACGATAGGAACGAGAACGGGAAAGAAAAGAAATGACTGGTTCGATGACGAATGCAGAAAAGCACTGGATGACAAAATGCGGCTCGAGCGAGAAATCTAAATAGATGCACTCGAGCTGGCATGGCAGAGTACCGTTCGAAGAGAAATTTCGAGAAAAAACTATTCCGAAGAAAAAAGCGACAACAAGGAAGTTTTAATCGAAATTGAAAGGTTTGGTAACCGAAAAGAGACGCGGAATTTTTACCGGAAAGTAAACGAATCGAGGAAAGGTTACAGTCAACAACCTTTATTGTGCAAGGACAAGGATGGGTTGGTCTTAGCAGATGAGGAAAGGTGCATCAGACGATGCAGGAACTGCTGAACCCGAACAGCTATCATCTGCCCTTTGTACAAGAAAGGCGACAAATTGGAGTGTGGAAACTATCGAGGAATTTCGCTTTTGAATATCGCCTACAAGATATTTGCGAATATTCTATACAAACGCCTTCTTCCATACATGGAATCTACTGTTGGTGAATATCAAGGTGGTTTTCGTGTAGGTCGTTCAACAGCGGTCCAGCAGTTTAGCATTAGACAGATCTTGGAGAAGTGTAAGGAGTACAACGTGGAAATACACCAATTGTTCGTAGACTTCAAGGCGGCATACGACAGTGTTAACAGGAGAAGTTCTGGAGAGTGATGGAGGAATTAGGGGTTCCCAAAAAACTAATCTCGCTAACAAAGTTGACAATGGATAGAGCTAACAGCCCAGTAAGAATCCGAAGCAAATTGTCAGACGCTTTCAACATTGAGGAAGGACTACGTCAAGGTGATCCGCTCGCGACGCTGCTTTTTAATTTGACCCTTGAAGCAGCAGTGAAAACCATGGACATCGACACCAGCAGCACCATTTTCACCAAATCCAGTCAATTGCTGGGCTTCGCTGATGACTTGGATATCTTGGGCCGAAACATGGAAGCTGTTAAGGAAAAGTTCACTGCTTTGGACAGAAAAGGTACCGACCTCGGATTGAAGGTTAATGACACAAAGACCGAATACATGATTGTCTACCCATCGAATCAACAACACGACTAAAGCGTAACAATTGACACACATACATTTAAGGTGGTAGACAAGTTCGTATATCTTGGATCTCTGCTTAATTCTGACAACATAATCATGGACGAAATCAAAAGACGGATAACTCTTGGCAACCGGAGTTATTACAGCCTGATAAAAATTTTAAAGTCCAAATCAGTAAGCAGAAACTCTAAATTCGCACTGTACAAATCTGTGATAAGACCAATAGTTACGTATGGGTCGGAGTCGTAGTGCATGACTCAGAAAGACGAACAATCGTTGCTCACGTTCGAAAGAAAGGTACTGCGGACAATCTTCGGACCAGTTTATGACGAAAACATGAACAGATGGCGCAGATGATTTAATCATGAGCTTATGCAGCTTTATGGAGAGCCGGACATAGTTAGAACAACAAAAATAAATAGACTACCATGGCTTGGTCATGTACAGAGTATGGACGACAATCGTATCCCGAAGAAACTTTTTATCACCAAACCGGAAGGCAAAAGAAGTGCAGGCAGACCAAAATCCAGATGGTGCGATGCAGCTTTTGCCAACCTGAGAACTGCGGGAGTAACCAGCTGGAAGACGTTAGCTGAGGATAGGTCCGGTTGGAGAAGCATGTTGGAGAAGACCAAGACCCTTAATGGGTTGTAGGACCGGTTAAGTAAGTAAGTAAGTAATTTGCATAAGAAACTTAGTGACGTCATTTTGAGAGAGAAAATATATGAAATTTTCTCTCAAAATGTCATCACTAAGTTTCTTATGCAAATTACGGCAGATGAGCGCTTCGTATAAATGTTTGTTAAAGTTAGCTTAGGGTAAACGTGTGCGCCGGCTGCAACCGCGCTGATCGCAACCGAAAATTTAGGTAAAATCCCAGCCATCGCCGCCGCCGATTGAAAATTGTTCAGCCGATCACGCCGCCGCCGAAGAAATAATGACACTGCTTCGCCGCCAGCCGCCGTTTTTTTTTTTTGTAAAATTTCATTGAAAGTGAATCTCTATACCAATTTTGTTTTCGCTCTAATATACGAGCTACTCAACTGATTTTTACAAAAAAAAGTTTCCATACTTTCTTAAGATGAAAGTCTTCCATTTATCATCCAATTGAACAATTTCCACTAAATACTTGCCGAGTATATGCGCACCGCCGCCGATAAAATCTTAAACATGCGCCGGCGGAGCCGTCGGAAGGAAAACTTCAGCCGATTCAAGCCGCCGCCGATTCTTCGAAAAGAAAATTACAACCGCCGCCAAGAAAATTTGACCAGCGCATACCTCTAGCTTAGGGTAGCTCAGTGATCACTCTTAAAGCTCGTTCTACTTGTTGTGTTTTTGATGTGATCTAAAAATTTGTGTCTTGAATTGTTTATGGGAGCTAATATATAAAATTGTTTATGTTTTCGACAGTTTTGTATGGAAAGTGCTCCGAATTTAATTTTTTTTATGCTAATATCACAAACTAACCATCTAGAATCGAACTGGTCATAAAATTTCTGTAACTTTCTGCAAGTTTCTGCATTTTTCTAAAACTGACTCTAAATTCATTAATGCTGTGTGCCGTAATACTTTCGTATATCCATAAATTTACCATATTTTTCTTTAAAATGTCTAATTTCAGCGTTTATTATTCACGATATTTTGTATTTTATCGCTTAATTACAGGTTTTTAAGCGTTTTCTTATAACTTTACTCGGAATGGCTGTATATATAAAGAAAAGAAACTTTATAAAAAGTTGCGAAAACTTGTAGAAAGTGATGAAAGTCCTTTCTGTAAATTAGGCGCTAATACTGAGATGGGTGACCACTACAGCTGAAAATGCTTTTCGGTGATTATTTTCCGCTTAAAATAGTGTTCTAAAATGTTCATAGAATCGAATTGTATGAAATTTCGGCTAAAACTGCGAATTACAAAAATTCGATTGTCAAATCTGTAATTTGCTCATAGTTGTGTTTTAGCTCGAACTAAACATACAGTTGAAAATTAGTATGTACATACCAATTAATACATGTAATCCAGCTGGTACACTCATACGCAGAAAAATTGAAATTGTAAGTCAGCAAATTTAGCTATAGTGACAACACACACAAAATATAATAGTGCCCATACGCAGTAGCTCATTGTTGTATTTTTTTTTTTTTTTTGATTGTTTATTTATGGATTGAATTTCGTTACGAAATTTAAATTACAGATAAAAAATGTCTTCGAGATCCATACGAAGAACGGAGTTCTTCTAAAACGGGTCTTATGTCCATCCGTCCGTCCGTCACTGCGATAACTTGAGTAAAACTCAACTGATTTTCAAAAACTTTTTTTTTCCCTGAAAGGTAATCGAAATATCTTTTATGGGATTGGATTTAGTCACTGTCGGCGCAAGGGCCGCCGAGGTCGGGCCGTTTAAGTGGTTTTTGGTCTTTTGATACATACAACGAAGGAATTTATATTTTCTACATTCTACACATTCACTTGCTTTATCGTTTTCAGCTGTTTTGCCAATAGAAAAAATCTGAAAACGATGATACATGTGAATGTGTATGTAGAAAATATAAATTCCTTCGTTGTAAGTCGAGTAAATCTTGTCCGATTTTCATAAACTTTTTTTGTATGAAAGATCTGGGCATGGGCGACAATTTATTAAAGAAACTTTTTTAAATTTGAGTCCTTGAACTTAGCTAGGGCACTTAAACCGAGAAACTTTTTTGAGATTGGGCCCAAGGATAAGCTAGGGTACAAAAAACGAGTCTCTGCTAGCGCTCTACATGTTTTTTGTACATAACTCGAGTAAATCTCTTCCGATTATCAAATTTTTTATTGATCGAAAGGTCTAGGACTGTGTCCCGTTTTATGGAAGAAAATTTTTTGATTAGAAGTCCTTGGACTCAGTCAGAACCCTAAAACTGTTCGCTTACATAAGTTGGATAAACTCTAAATGATTTTGTTGATTCTTTTTCTATTTGAGAGGTAATCGACTACCAAATTATATTCAAAAACAAATGTGGACTCGGGGCCTGAGCTTAGGGCTCAAGTAGGCCGCAGGTCTGTCCTAAGGTCGGCCCTAACAAAAAAAAAAATTTTTGCTATGTTGCAGAGCAAATTGAAGGAAACATTATGTCTATAGAACTATATATGTTCCGTGCCTCACACAAAGAACTTTTGTTTATTTCCCAGCTTTTTAGGACGCACACACGACTCTGCATCGGTTTTGAAACAGAACCGGCGTAAGAAATCGCGAGCGGAGCGAGCGAAAAATTTTTTTCACAAGGTTTTGAAAAATTTTAGTATTATTCATGGCGTTTCTATTTTTCCAAAATAATCTCATTACTTATTTTCACATGAAATTATCTTCTTCTTGATTCGTTTAACTTACAAAATGTGAGTTAAATGTACGAAGTTCCCCTCCGCCTAAAATATATACAGCAACGGAATTTTAAAAACAAGCTACTCTAAGTTTTGACAATAGAATTTGTCCTTCACTTCCCATATTTTCCTGAAATCGCTCACACTATTTATAAGAAAATTTCCTAAATTTTTGCCGCAGGTTTTGTTAGCAGCTAGCATACAGCTTCTATTATAACGCTGAAGGGAAAAAAGTTTAACAGCACAGTAAATGTGACCAAAAATTCTAACAGCTCAGTATATGTGACCGATAACACGCCGATGTCGTTAAGAGTGTCAAAAGCTTTTTCTTGCAATGCAGAACCGAAAACCTATTTCAATAACGAAATGGAAACATTGAATTGAGATTGGAAAAGAAAAGAATGATTGCGCCGCAGGCGAAAATTTCAAGTATTGAAAACGATCATGGCGTCAAGATTTATATTTTTCCGCAAAATTCGCAACATTTCAGTTGCTCCAGGGGGGCTTTGAAGACGCTCAGGGGGCGGGGGGCTCTGAGGACGCTCAGGGGGGGCTGAGCCCCCCACCCTAGATACGGGCCTGGATACGGTCGAAAAAGTGCTCAAAAACATAGTTTTTTGAAGGTTCGTGGAGCTTTTTCACTTATATCTCTGCGAAATTAGAACCGAAATCGCTCTTCAAGGTTGACATCAAAAAATCACAAAAATTAAATTAGTGAAAATCTGTTCAGTGCTTCGGGCTGAAGAGTCTTCAGCGTGGGCCCAACTCGCGCTACGCGACCACATACGATATTTCGTGATTTTTCGTGAATATTTCTTTAATTATGAGGTTTTATGTGAGATTTTGCAGAGAAAATAGATGCGAACATTTTTGTTCGTGGCAGTATGAGTCAGTGGCATCTCCTAAGTGCTGTAGGTCGGTTCTAAGATCGGCCCTAGTGCATTTTTTTAAATTATGAGACTTTTTCAAGGATTTAGAGAGGTTTCTGCGCTGTTTCTTCGGACGGGTTTTTCAATATTGCGCTTTCGGTAATTTCCAATCCAATTTGATGTTGACGTAATTTCATGCACTTAAGAGTTAACTCTTAAGTGCATGAAATCGCGTCCACATTAAACTGTATGGAAATTGCTGAGAGGGCAGCATTGAAAAACCCGTCCGAAGAAAAGGCGTAAAAAAGGCCTTCCGAAAGTACAAAATTGACCCCCAAATAGACAAAAATGTTCATGTCAATTTTTTCTACAACATAACAAAAAAACCATTTTTTTGTGTAGGGCTGACCTAAGTCCTCAGTATAGGCCTCTGACAAGTACTTACATAGACAAAAATACTTCCCTCCATTTTCTCTACAACATAGTGAAAGAACATATGCAGGGGACCCGTACGCATCAGAATAGATTTGGCAAACAGAATAGATGTTGCAAAAAGATTGGAAATGTTGCCTTAAGACAATATTTTCGTAAATACGTTCGAGTCTTTTCGTAATATCAGTTCTGTTTGTCACATCTATTCTAATACGTACGTGTCCCTTCCATATGTTTTTGAACTACATTTACGAATTTATCTACTTTTGTTTGTATGAGTGCATCAGCTGGTGATCAGCTGGTGCAGAATTAAATGTGCAATTTTCTAATTTTATAATTATAATGCGAAAGAGTTTTTGAGTGTGTAAGTGAAAAAATTCTCGAACTCGCGTGCATCTAGGATGGGTAAAACTGTAAAAAATTTCCTTCCGAGCAATTTTTTTTAGTTCCTGAACGCTCTCTTGATGGACGGACGCACGGAAAGTGGTTGCATAGTGCGCTTAAAGGTCGTTATACAAATACTTAAACTTATTATATTTACACTCACATATAGTATAATAGTGTTTTATACTACAAGAACTGTAAAGGGTCCGCAGTCGAGAACCTATTTACCGTTTCAAGAACATAGAATACTCGTAAAGTTCTTGCAGTGTAAATAGTTTTATATATTGAGCGCTTAAACGCACTTTATTTGATCGAAAACAGAACACACATTCTGTTTGCATATAAACGCGTCATCTATGTAACTTTATAGTTCTACTGTAAAGCTTATATACTTTTACAGTTCGAGTATAAAGCTTATGTATTGGTGTATGTATATTTTAGGTGATGATGATGATGATGATGATTTTTAGTGATGTTTATACACGAATTGCAAAGCCTTCTTTATATCGAGTTTTTCGCTCAAATAAAGTGTGTTTTATACGCGCGAAACATATAAAATAGTATATTATTAACCAAGCGATATAATGTCGCCAAGGTTAGGCTCGGTAGTCAATTTTTCTAGCGTCGCTAACGCTCAAATCGAAAAATATTTATGCAGTATCATAATCTCCCACTCTATTTAGGGTAATTAACATCCCAATCAAAAACTACAAACCTACAAACGTCAAAAAATTTCATCGTGTGTGTACGTTAAACTATTGGCCTCATTACCAGCGAATTTGTTGAAACGATTTCTGTTCTAACTAACTGCGAATGATAACAATGGCTGTGGCAGATAAAAAAAATTAAAAAGACAAATAAAGAAAAATTGCTTTGGCGTTAAACAATTTAAAATCTAAAATAAAAATTTAAAAAATGAAGATAAAAGTTTCAGAAACGAAAATATTTATACTAAAAACGGCAAAATACCACCTCCGTTCCGTTTTTGATTTATTTATCTCCATTTTAATAATTCGATAACTCCGTCTTCGAAAGTAATTGATTCCTTTTTGGGTTTATTTACCTGCGTTTTAAATTTTTATAACTCCAAAATAGAGTTTTTTATTTCTTAAATTGCTTTTTTCACATCCAAAATTGAATTTTTTATTTATGCTCTTTTTGGTTTCGTTTTTGGAGCCAAATATTAAAGAAATTATCGAAGTTGACATCAAAAAAAAAAAAAAAAAACATATGCAGGAACCTGTACGTATCACAATAAATGAATAAATGTGGCAAACAGAATAGTTGTTACAAAAAGGCTCGAACGTATCTAAGCAAATATTGACTTCACTCTTAAATATGTGTGATTACGTCCACATCAAATTGGACAAAGAAGCGGCGCTAAAGACCTCTCCAAATCCTTAAAATATTTAGAACCAACCTAGAGTACTTAGGAGAGGCCTCTGACCCATGCTTCCATGGACAAAAAAGTTTTCCTCTCTTTTCTTTACAACACTGCACCAAAAACCTTATCATTTAAAGAATATTCATGAAAAACCACCAAATATCGAGTTAGGGTCGCGTAGCGTGAGTTTGGCCCATACTAAGGACACTACAGTCCGAACCACTCAATACATTTTCGCCAATTTAATTTTTGTGATTTTCTGATGTCCTCATCTGTCATTTAAAGCCTTGAAGAGCGATTTCCGTTCTAATTTCGCAGAGATATAAGTGAAAAAGTTCCACCAACATTAAAAAAACCACGATTTTGACTACTTTTTTAACCGCAACTTCGAAAGTTTTCAATCGATTTTGCTCAAATTCAATCCTGATATCAATATCTTGATTATCTTTCAGGAAAAAAAGTTTTTGAAAATCGGATCAGATTTACCCGATTTATGTAGAAAAAACACGTTGGGCCCTAGTAGAGACTCAGTTTTAGGCTCCTGGCTGAGTCTAACAGCTCAAATTCAAAAAAATTGCTTCCATTAGTTGTGAGGCATACCCAGGCCTTTCAAACAAAAAAATTTATAAAAATCGGAGGAGATTTACTCGAGTTATGTACAAAAGACCAAAAACCGCTTAAAGGGCACTAGCTCATTGGCCCTTGGACCGACAGTGCCCAGATTCAAACATTTTCGATTTCGATTACCTTTCAGGGGAAAAAAGTTTTTGAAAATCGGTTGAGTTATCGTGTTGACAGACGGACGCACGGACATTTTTTTTATTGCATCTAAGGACCATGATCGGTGCTCTCCCCCTACTCTCGGGTCGAAATTCGACTGGTTACAAACGTCGTGGTAAACGCATAAGACCCCTTTTTGAAGAACTTCGTTCTTCGTACGGGTCTAAAAAATTAAAATTTTCCTTGAATAAACGCAACCTAGTTCCAATGACGTCACCTCGCAATCTTCAAACTAAAACCAATGAAGAGAAACAAGTTGGTCCAGAACCTATACAAGAAAGGTTGTACAACGCGGTTTTGACAATCCAGGTCCATTTAGGTTTGGAGAAATTTCATATAAATTACGTAACGCTAAAATTGGCATTTTCTTAACATTTATTTGTCACATTTATTTCGTAACATTTATTTGTTCAAGTTTGACAAAATTTTTTTCGAACTGTAACGCTTGCCTGTGTCAGTGGTAAATTGTACACAAACCTAGTGCCATCTAGGATATAGGGCGAAAACTAGCAAGGCTTAGAATGCCGGTTTGTTCCATCAATGTGTTTTACCGGCAGGCATTTTATGGACCGCATGCTTAAAGTGAATTCCGAACCACGCTTAACGGGTACCATTAACCTAACCATTAGGAATTTTTCTGGTGCTAATTATATCTCCGTCCAAAGCTAGACTTAGATATTTGTACAGTGTACAATGTACACAGAATTCATCGAATATGTGTGAAGTCATATTTGTCATTCTTCTGTGTACGATTCGTTGCGGTACAAAATTCATAACTACCCATATTATGAAGCCTGGGTGTGCCTAGGAACGTTATTTTCATGCTATACATTGAAGAAAAATCTTATACAGAATTTGTCTCCGCCAGGATTGAACCCGGATATTCTTGATAATTTTTTCAACTCAGCCATAATAACGCTGGTTATAGTCGAGTCTACCATAATAACGTTATTATGGTAATGTGTCGATGGAACTCGACAATAATTAGCATATTATAGTCCTATTTTCAGTGGTTTTGAGAGCTTCAATTGACGTGTTATAGGCTCCAATGCAATAATCTTCATCCCCTCCCAGATACGAGATCTCAAATTACAGTCCGTGTTTTATACTATATTTTATAACACGAAGGCCTCAAACTTCAGTTTGAGGGCTATAATATGCATATTGTAGCCCCTAGTGTTGTAAAGCAACTTATAAACATTAGAAATGAAAAATTTTCAAAATTACAAGTAATTTTACATCACTTTTAAAATTTTGTGAAATTTCAAGAAATTATGGTGTATGGAACACACCAGCTGATTTTCATTTTCGGTAGCAGCTGGCATGTGATGCACCTCTTTAAAATTTTCCAACTGTTAGACATCAAGCTAGTTTAGTTTTCCTATTGGAGAGATATTCACCATCCGTTGAAAGAATGCAGAAAAGTTAAAATGAGATTTAAAAGATAAATTTTTTGGTTCAAAAAATTTGAAATATTAGTATTGGAAGCTAGAATAACATTTTATAAATACATTTTTCATATTTGAACTCATTTTAAAAACCAGAAATAAAATTTCAATAAATTTTAAGCTGTAACGGAAACGAACACCGACAATAAGACGACCGTTAGAAATATGTATATTTGCATAAGGCTCTGATTTATGGAGATAAAGTAAATTTAAGCTCATTTCAAATATATTTTATTTATTTGGATGGTGTGCTGCTGAAAACAGGAAGAATAAAAAAATAAAATCCAAAAATAGCAATTCGGATTCAAAAGCAAGACAGTGTGAATAACGAAAACGTAGACTTACGATATTGAATTTCTAGGGAATATTTTGTTTTCTTCGAACTCTTTTCTTTACTCTATAAACAGATCGAAAAGGAAATCGCATTTGGAAAAGTTTTATCGTTGACTTTATCAACTGGGTGGTGGTACATATATGATTCACAAGAATCAAATGTGCACGTTAAGCCGGTCACATAACAAATCAGCTTTCATCACTAAAGCGTTTATTTCCGTGCAGCTTCAAATATGAGAATAGAAGGCGGTATGAATACAGCTATGAAAATTGTATTCTATTAGGATACTAGATGCTAATATACTCGTACAATCGACTTTAGGCTAAAAACTCACCAGCAACTGCAAAACATGTTGTGATCCTTCATTTCATTGACAGTTGCAGCAATTCAGTTTTGCGATGGAAAAATTGCTATCATTTAATAGTTGCGAAAATTGCGTCATCACTAGTCTTAATAACACTAGGAAGCGAATGGAACGGAACGTTTGTATTTTCGAAATTTATTTTTAAACGATGGAAAAATACAATTAGAACAACAAATTGTTCTACGACATGCATCAAAAATTCTATGCTGATTTTATATTTTAGTTTTACAAGTGCGCTTTCAGTACATTTTCCAATTTTGAATTTTTTATTAAGCAGCACTTGACCAGCAAAAATAGTCTTTTTCGTGAGAGAATCACTAAAAATTACATGCGAAGAAAAGAGATAGATATAGTCAAGTATAGTAATTTTCGTGTGTGACAAATCTTTGAAATCAGAAAATAATTAATTAAAAATACAAAACGTCATAATTTTGACATAGCGTAGAACAATTTTTTGCTCAAAATAATATTTCCTACAAAAAATGTTTTCCATGCAAACGGCTCATTAATAAAAACGTGTTTTGCAGTTTCTCGTGCGTATTCAGTGTTTAGTCCAGTAAAGTAAACAATAGCCAACCTACGCTTTTTGTGAATCTGCTTACATCAATCATGACCTTACATTTCTATATGGGCCATTCCACGAAAACTCCGTTCCCACGCTCGAAATGCTCAGTTGTTACAAAAAAATATTAATAGAAAATGGTGCATCAGACGTATTGATCCCTTAACTAGAGGATAGTAACTTTTCTATTGCTTTCATTTTGCAACTACTGAGAATTTCACGCGTGGGAACGAGGCGGACCGTGGAATTGCCCATATCACACATGCAGAAAAGAAGGATGACCATACGCTATGGTACGCTGTAGCTGTCTACTTTTTCCCATGTAAAGGACACAACTATGGCGCATCATAGCATATTGTCGTCTTTCTTTTTAATGAAGCCAGGTTGGTAACTAAACGAGGAGACTTTCTTACATTTTGTTTTTTAAAGGGATCAACTAAATGAGTGTCGTTCGTCATACGGAACACTAATAAAAACACAATAATTTCAGATAAGCTCGTTTCCTTGATTCCTGGAACTAGGCTCATGAAAATACCCAAAAAGCACTCCCATATATAATACGAAAATGATTGATAATTTGAACCCAAATAGCAAATTCTGTAAAGTGAAATTTAAGATTTTCTTTAATTAGTAAAATTGAATTTAGGAATTTACACACTAAAGCAATCAATTCGCTTTGGGTAAGGTTGACTTGTTATACAACTAAAACAGCCTTAAGTGCTTTCTATATTGAATGAAGTATAAATTAAATATCAATGTTTCTATCAATATCAGTATAAACTATTATTAGCTCTATTAAATCTGACATATTATGTTGAATTTAAATTGAAAGTCTTGAGTGCAGGTGTTAGTAGTTTATTTTAACGTAGATGCAAAATCTTAAAAAAACTATGAATCGTCATCGAAACTTTAAATAAATAAATAGATAAAAGGTGCTCACATATCATCCGAGGCATTTTTACATCTTTGGTTTTTATGTGCAATAAACACACCTCCACACGAAACTACTTTTACAAATTTAATTTTTAAAAAGCTCAACAAATAAATTTTTTACTGCATTAGGTCGCTTCAGAGCCGCAACGGTTGATTTAGTATGTTTGGTGAACCATGTTAATGTTAAAATTTCACAAAAAATTCTCCGTCGAAGTTATTCGATTTTACCTCAAAAAAGTGACGAGAGACCATATGCTGGTATGTTTCGAATCATATCATATTTGGTCAATTGAACGGTAGGACCAGGGAATCCAACCGGTATTTTGAAAACCGGTAATACCGAAAACCGGTTTTTGGATTTTCATTACCGGTTTTTTTCCTGATTTGACATAGAAATAAGTAAGTGGCCATCAGGACATCCCAAAATTAAGACCTGACTTTCGAACATATTTTTTTCATGCAAGTGTAAGAATCCGATATCTTTGAACATTTCCCAATGCTTCGAGCTTTTAATTTTCTTTGTTCTATGATGTGAATGTAACGGTAGTGGTGAGCTGAGAAAGTGGTTGGACTTCTTCTTGTAATGCTCACGAACAAAAGAAGCCTTAAATACAGGTTTTCAGAGCGAAACTTCAGCTTAGGAAGGATAAAATGTTCGTTCAAAATTTAGCTTACCTAAGTTGGCAATGAAATATTATCGTGCTCGGAGCGGTAGCGGAGAGCGTGACGCAGTCCCAACACCCCAAAAAACATCCACAAACCCAAAAAAACTTCAAACAAAAACCTTTGGAACAAGACACGATGTACAGGCGAACTTTTGAGTTTTTTCCCTCGCCCCCCTCCCCTCTAAATTATTTTTAAAAAACTACGTCGTAGCAGCTTGCCAACGAGCTCACACTCATCAAAATCGGTTGAAAACGAGCCGAGATATCGCCAATCAAAGATGACCAATTTCTATATATTAATAGTAAAATTATCTTTGAAAGTAATAACAACTTTATTCCTGTGTTGTGTGTCAACGATCTATGTATTTATGTATCTATCTACTTTTTTTTCTCGAGAACCGCTCGAACGATTTCCTTAAAATTTTCAGGGAACGTCAGTCTTGGCCGCAAATGAAAAATGTCATCTGCCGCTTTTCCGGGAAAATTCTGGAAAAGCCGTGGCATGTGGAAAAGTGATAAATTTTGAGGGTTTTTAGGTAAATTCGAATTTTAGCTCCGAAGTAACAATAGCTACAGAGTTGGTTTCTTCGGAAAGTTATAGAGTTTGGTCAGGAGAATTTTTTGGGATCTTAAGAAAATGGCTGCCAGCAGTCAAACTGGCGCCATCTTGAATTTTCCCAAGCAATAAATTAGTTTTTTTTGGTTTTCGAATTTTAGCTTCGGAATGACAATACTTAGAGAGTTAGTTTCTTCGGGAAAGTTATAGAGTTTGATCAGCAGATTTTTTTGGGATTTTCAGAAATCTGCCAAAGTGACGCCATCTTGGATTTTTGTTTGGTATAAATTATGCTTCTTTGGGTTTTCGAATTTTAGCTCCGGAATGATAACACTTGCAGAGTTGGTTTCTTCTAGAAAGTTATAGAATTTCATCAGGAGAATTTTTTGGGATCATAAGAAAATGGCTGCCAGCTGTCATAGCAGCGCCATCTTGGATTTTCATTTATGCTTTTACGGTTTTCTAATTTTAGCTCCGATCCGGAATGACACTACCTAGAGATATGGTTTCTTCTAAAAAGTTATAGAGTTTGGTCAGGAGAATTTTTTTGTATCCTAAGAAAATGGCTGCCAACTGTCAAAGTGACATCATCTTGGATTTTTTGCTAAATTCTGAATAAGAATACCTAGAAAGTTGGTTTCTTCAGGAAAGTTATATAAATCGCTGAGAAGAAACTGAAAGTGTTGAAAAATTATTCCGCTGGCGGGTCCGGCATTTGTGACGCAATTTTTTTAACACAACGTAATTTTGTTTTGAAAACAGCGCTGTAATTTTTCAGGAAATTAAAACTTTGAACACAAGGTCCTACTCAAACAAACTTCTGCGTATTATCAGCGATAGCGTCACCTCAAGCTATATCATTAATTTTGGAAGCAGACTCACCAGACTCACGGACTGCGTCACACTCTACCTTTTAAGATGTTTTTGTTGTGACCCCAAATTTTGCATATAGAAACAAATTATGCAATCAAACCACAAAAATTTTGCTATAACATCAAATGCTGAACGCTAAGTTGCTGTAAATGTTGTCGCTGTCGCTGATGTAGTTTTTGGCCGAAGCCAATTCTTTGAATGTGTACTCATTTTCCCCAGAATAAAGTAATTTTTTAGTTACTTCTAACAGTTAGCTTTGAAACTCAATCCTTGTTTAGAATAGTCTAGTATACTGGCTCAAACTCAATCCTTGTTTAGAATAGACTAGTATACTGGCTCTGCTATGAAGCATGAAAAACATAATACGCAACTGGTATGACTACATCAGGGAAACTGGAAATGGAAACCGATCAAACGACATCCAAATCTTCTTTGTTGAGATAATCTAAGATAATGAGACACGAAAAGTGACCATCAGAAGCGGTTGGGTCCGAATGCGTCATTTGACGTGTACGATGTAATACCAACGTGATGTTGAATCGGAATGAGCTTTTTAGCATGTTTTTCGTGTCTTTGCCCCACATTTATAGATAAAATGAGTGACGATATTCCAAATAAATCAACATTGCTGCTTGCGCACATATTTGTAAGCCAAACAGGAGAAATGAAGACTAAAACAAAATATGTTCACTCAAAGTCTTTAACTTCAATATAAGAAACAAATAGAGTAAGGCTGCCTAATGTGGAACACCAAAAAGAGTAGCATAAGAATTTTCTTTACTGCTATAAAATCCAGAGTTAAGTTGTTTTAAACTCAATATTGAACTGTTATATACTATTCTAGCCAATCGCCGACTATCTAAAGTACTACAGTTAGGAATAATTCCACCTTTTTCAAAATTACTGTATTTCGGTCATTATAAAAATGAGTCCCTAATGTAGAACACCATGGTCCCTAATGTGGAACACAGGGTGCAAATGAAAATTTTGTAAAAGAATGTATTAAATAACACATTACATCGATAAAACGGGAGTTATTAAGTCATAAAAACTTGTCTGAATGCGCTCTGAAAGGCTTCTCAGCACAGTTAAATGCAACAACAGAAAATATGTCTTTCCTTGTTAGGAAATCTTGATTTTATAAAAAATTAGGTCTCTACTAATTCGGACAAGCCATATATCAACCTTTTTTCAATTGCTAAGTAAGACACGGCTATTTGACTTAAACTAATGTGTTCCTTGTAATTCTAGTTGAATAAAGACATGAAACACTTTAGGAACACTCGTCTCGTTTCAGAAATAACGTAGTAGCACCGGTTATTGAACATTTTGCTCCTATTTAAAACTTATTTTCGTTTGTATTTTTCTCAATTTTTCTGGTCTTCACCAAAGAAATATCATAATCTTCCTATTTTCTTTTGTATCTCACGAGGAATCGTTTATGTCCCAAAGTTTTTAGATAAGATTTATTTTACCAAAAGAATTACTAAAATTTGTTCAATGTAATGAAAGTAGTCATTGAGAATAAAAGTTAGACAACTGTAACGTGTTTCCATCATTTGAAACGTTTCTATTCTGGCAAAATAGTAAAAAAAAAAAAAAAATTTTGAAAATGAAAAAAAATATAAGTTTTACTATTTCAAGATGCGATTACCAGAATTCCCCTCAGAATTCCTACAATAGTCTTTACGAACTAGGATAACAATTTTGAGGTGCTCACTTCTAAGTGGAACATCAAATTTCTGAGATTTAGTGGTGTTCTACATTAAGCACCTGTTCCGCATAAGGCATCCTTAATCTATAAAAAAATTACCGGTTATTTTTTAAAAAAAAATCGGTATTACCAAAAGGCAGCAACTACACTTTCTCTGGCTAGGGCTGTCCAAACCGGGGGAACTCACTTAAAAAGTACCCAATTTTCGACTAAAAAGTCGCTCTATAGCCACATAGTCGAACATTTTCAAAGAACGTTATAGTATAGTGCAATTTCGGCACCTATTTAAGGTTAATAAGCACTGCAAATTTCGCTTCATTCCGAATCTCGTATCGGAAGATATTGAACAAAAACGATTTTCGCCAGTTTCGTGCAGAGTCAAAGACCCGTCCGTTTCAGAACAGATGTGGCAAACAGAAAAGGTGTTGCAAAAAGACTCGAACGTATCTAAATATAAAAATAAGCAAACAATCCAATGTTTTATGTTCTCTTATAACTATCAGAATTTCAAAGATCCATAGAAATTACCCAAGGCAATGTCAAAGGCCCTACCGAAGTTCGTCTCACACAGACGCGCCGACTACATTGGGGCAAGGGGGGCGATCGACACACTTGAAGCAATTCAATTGCGTATGAAAAAAACTATTTCGAAAAATAAAGCTAACTTCCGGCCCTAAATACCTATTAGACTGGGGGCGTAGCCGGTTTCCGGGTTGAAACGACAAAAGACTTATTAAAGAGCTAGTGCATATGGACAGCTGAGAGCGAATAGTTTTTCCCTAGTGAATCATCATCGAGAAATTGCAAACGAAATAGGTTGCAGGTGACACAGTCCATTAACCCCATAAACTCTCTAATAAAATTTGTGAAAATTTGAGAAAATTTGAAAAAAATTTCTCAAAAATAGGCCCTGGTGCGGATGTATAGAATCACAATAAAGAAACTACCGACTTTATTGTTTTCTATTCTGCTCTACGAAATCTGTAGCGTAAACATTTGTGAACAATAACACAGCTACTTTGAGCATTTAATTTCACAATGTACTTGTACAATAGACTACAAAAAAATTTCGCTTGCTCCACTCGCGCTGTGTTCACATATATCTAGAAGGTCTAGGCCTGAATCCCTCTGTAAATGGTTGCTATCTACGTCACTGGTGTGTCACATTTGCCAACAGAAGTGAAATTTAGTCGAAATATTCTTAAACAAAAATAGTATTGTCAAATTACACTTTTTAATTCTTATGCACGCTAACTGTTTCGCCCCTGTTGAGTCAAATGAAAGTCGGCGTCTCTGGTCTCAGACCATTCAAATCTAGAAATGGTTATATCCAAGCAGTGCCTAAAGTAAGGATTTTTCGCCGGGGGGGGGGGGGATCGTTTGGTGGCCCTTTTTTCTGTGAGATGGGGCCTTTTTTAAGAGAGGGTTCTTTTCGGAAAAGAGGATCAATGACTTAAATTTAACAAAAAAACTCGAAAAAATTCACTTCCGTGTCGATTAACGCTAATTAAAATTAACTAAATGGACTATTTTATCAGAATTTATTTTTCTTACAAAATAAAGGCTTTCTATATACAACAACAAAAAATGAATAACTAAAGCTAAATAGTGGAATTTTCGCGGAAAAACTTTTTGACAATATCATGATTTTGATAAAGTTCGACGTCCGAAGCCCGAAATCGCCGGTCTTTGCTATCAAGGAACTTTATAACCGCTTTTCGCGGATCGAAATGTGCTGTTCCAACACCATTTAGCGAAATAGTCAATCTTTTCCTAACTGTTCCCTCGGATATTGACTGTCGATGAATTGATTTGATTTCGTAGAAATAACTGATTACACGTTCCGTTCCCATATTGTGTGGGGAGGTCACCAAAAATACTCCCAGTAACCATTGCAAAATACCTTGGCTTCTGCGAAACATTTCTCGCAATCTGATAGAGTATTTGCAACCGAAATCAGAAGTGTCGATTTGTGGAATGTCACTTATAACTTTGTTCAGCCATTGTTCACTTCGTTCGTCGTTCAAATATCGTCATTTTTAATGGAAGTAGGACTATTGTCGTCGTCATTTTCTATGACACCTGATTGATAAATAGAAACTAAAATTATTGATCGATCGTATCCTATCTCGTAAAGAATCAACCTTTTATCGAATTCACGCAATATATTGTCACTCCCGTGTCATCACTTTGGATTGACGAATTCTTTTCACAATTCAATTCAATCGATTTCATAAACAAATTAGAAACTTTCAACTGACCCGGTTGTAACGCAATTTTCTTCACCATACGATCGCGATTTACTCTTCTTTTTTGAGCACCACTTTTTTTCAAAGATTTCGACATTTTTATTTACGAGCACTCATAATACTTTTTTACAGCTAAGCTTTTTGATGCACAGCAAATGAATGCGTTTTATGTACCTTAGGGTGAACAGGGTACGCTTTTCGATATCGAATCGGTGTAAAACAATATTTTTTAAAAGTTGAAGGATTCGTGGGATTTAAAAAAACCGGGGGGATTTCCCCTCAAGCTTATATGTTACTTTAGGCACTGTATCCAAGGATTCTGCCATTTTTCCTTAAAATTCTGAAACACGTGTTCTCTAAAATGTTATTCTCTACAACTTTGCCTTTGGAAGCAACTTTCTACCTCTCAAAGTTCAAGAGGCATGGGTAATTCCTCCCAATTCCGAAAGTGGTTATATCCCAGGATTGGGGCATTTTTACCCAAAACCCTCAAACACGTGGTCACTAAAATTTTATTCTCTACAACTTTGCCTTTGAACGCAACTTCCTGCCTCTCATAGTTCTAGAAATATGTCATCCTGCACAATTCTAGAAGAGGTCACATACCAGGATTGGGCCATTTTTCCTTAAGACCCTGAAAGACGTGTTCGCATATTTAATTCTCTACAACTTTGCCTTTGACAATAAATCTCCATATTGGATAGTTCGCCCAATACGAAGTTCGTCGAGCGAAGTTTGCGGCATGTGAGCGAATGCGAGCTACGGTAACCGCATGTACGTAACAAATCTGCTTACGATTGGTCAGCTATAAATAGGTATTACAAGTAGAATATTTCAATAAACTTAGTAAACTTAGTAAACTTAGAAAAAATGGAAAAGTGGCGTTTTCTTGTGATCATTTGACATTGGCTTTGCCTCGGATCAGCAAATTTTACGCGAAAGTATTTTTTTTTGCTTCGTATTTTGTGTGTTCTATTAATTCATACGGACCAGACGAGAGGGAGATGCTGACGGACCCATTTGACGTATTTTAGTGCTTCTATTTGAAAAAACATTGCGACGCTATAACCGCGAGTTATACACTAAATTTCACTTGCTCAGCTCGCAATTTGTAAAGATGCTGCCCCCTGTTAATTCGTCCTGGCTACGGTTCTGTATACATATCGTATCCCTCATGGCAAACTGGTCGAAGTGTTTCAATCACAATGGAGTTTCGAAGTAATTTTCGTCAACTTTTTGATATATGGAGACCAAACTATAGATCAAACAAAGAAAATACTTTTAGGCGCTTCCACATTCTAACTACGACATGTTCTTTTCACAAATATGTGCAAAGAATACAATTAATCCACAATGATTTCTACGTGTCCTCAATGATAAGTTTTCTGTGCCACAAATATCTCTAACCTTGGTAATTCCCCGACATTCGAACTCATAACAAAACCGTTTTGGGCTAGGAATACTTAAGCTACAAACAAAATTTCTGTTTTGTCTCCTGTTAAAAACTGTATTTAAGAAGTTCTACACTACAAAAGAAGGTAAGTGAATTTTCGGCTTCCTTTGTAGAGTTGGTTGAGAGTGAGAAACATTAAATCACTAAAATCATTTACGTTGTTGTATAAATATTGTTGCTTATTTTTGTCCTCATTTTATTAACTCAATTTCCTAAACAAACATGCTACATCAATCGAGTCAATTTGATTTATATGAAAAGCAACCAGAGTAGTAAAATAAAAATTAATCAATCACGAAAATGAATAATGATAAATACCGTTAGTATATTTTCACAATCAATTTATATTTCTACGCACATTTATTGGTCAAAAACTTCGCAAATTTTCACGCACGTTTTCAGAAAGATATTGGAATTTGTAGGAGAAAAAAATTGTCTATTTATTATAACTTGCTAAGGCAAGCCTTTGGGTTGGTTTTTACGCCCATACGAAGCATTTGAGGCTTCTTCGCGAAGTTTGGCGAGACTCATCGTTAGAGCGAAGCAGCGACTATAGATCCGAGATG
Organism: Pseudolycoriella hygida; assembly: GCA_029228625.1. NCBI lineage: Eukaryota > Metazoa > Arthropoda > Insecta > Diptera > Sciaridae > Pseudolycoriella > Pseudolycoriella hygida. The sequence continues at coordinate 114,629,993 of CM055403.1, read as the reverse complement.
CTGAATCTATTAAAAAACTTCCGTCTATGCATCTCCACAACTAATGTTGAGTAAATCTTGACCGATTTTCAAAAATTGTTTTTCATGATAAGTAATCGAAAAGGTGGTGTCGAGGTTTGAAGGATGTTTTGTCTCAAGAGGTCAGTGAAGTCCCAAAGATTTTCAGGAGGGGCTTTTACACTAAGCTAAGGCTCTAAAAGTGAGTGTCGTGTGGGGCCTTACGTACGTGTTTTCTCTATATATAAAATTTGTACAGAAAAAATACGAAGGGTACACTTTATTTCATTTTCATGACTCTTTTTGTATTTGCGAGGTTATGAAAGGCCAAACAGTATTCAGGAAGTACTGATAGAGATGATAGAAATACAGGTTATTAGGCGCTCACGAATATTTCGTTAATTTCGGAGTTTATGGATAATATTATAATTATGATTGATCGGGGTCAGGTAGGGGGCTAAAAGAGGAATTGGTGGCTTATGAAGGAGATTTAGGAAGGGGTCTAGAGTTTTTCGCACCCTTGCTTGGGACAGGTTTTTCAATTTGCTTTTTTAGTTCAGGCTTTAGTACGGGTCTGCGTAACTTATGCTTTTTTTTGGTAAATTCAATCTTTATTTGGATAGGTGCTCGCCATTGAAAGATAGGAAAATGTTTTCGGATATGATGTTCATGCAGAAAACCTTTTCTCTAGCGAAAGCATAATGAAAGAGAACTTAATGATTTTTTTTTATTAAAAAATTGCTTTTTGTCACGATATTTCTAACTAATTTGCATAAACGGTACAACTCATTAATTTTCTCGTTTTCTACCAACCACCATTGTATTTTGTCTAGACGTAAAACAAAGCTGTAGCAGAAAATAATCTCAGAAAATAGCTGATCATTTTGACGCTATAATTTATTCATTTTTTTCAGAGTCGAACCTTAAAATTGGGAGCACGCGATTAAGTTTACAATCATTAAGACGGTACAGTGCTGCAATAATTTCTCATACAGTAGAATCAAATTTCGGGTTCTTACATCGAAAGAGATATGGGAAATCAGTTGTTGTATTTCTCAATAGCTTCCTTTATCTACACAGATGATTATACATGAGGGAAGGTTATAAGGACAGACAATGTGCCTACCACCCTTTTCCTATGTAGCTGCCAAGATGACATAAAGTTAGATTTTCAGCCACAATTGACACAAAAATCGGAGTGCCTTGAACTTAAATTTAGATTCAGTTTACTGTTCGTTAAAAATAGCACTCTCTCTACTATAACAACTACACTAATTCAAGTATCTTGCCTGCTAGAGTTTGAACCATATTCCCTCCACCTACTAAATGCGGACGTCTCACTTTAATAATCCCTTCAAAAGCGAACAGTACGCAGTAGTGTAAGTTTGATCGGTGGAGAAGTAATTGACTGTCAAAGACACTTCGATCATTTTGACATTATTTTGCTGTAGTTCTTACAATAATCGGTGTGAACTATTTATGAAACAGCACTTAAGTGATGAGTCACCCTTCTTAGCCACCTATAACCCCTAAAACTTCGCGACATGCATAACCTAAGACTTCCCTACACTCATCTTCATCCCATGTTCCCCACATGCGACATCTAGGCAATCTATCAAACATTCCAAATCGTTGACGTTGTCTGCAATAGCATTAAGATTAAGCGCTCTGATACTTGACTGTAACGGTGTCGATAAATCGTTTTTTTCAACCGTGATTGTCATTAGCGGCTTTGGGGAAACGGTTATGCAATTCACCGTTGACCGGTCCGTGAATTTGCATCTTTCAACATTAAGCCTGGCCTTTAAACCTGTGAAAAATATAAATATATGAGAAATGAAAAGAAATCAATAGTTACATTTTTCGTAAATTTCGCGGACCACGCGGTTTATAGAAAAACTGATTTGGACGTTTTTTCATAACGTTTAATGTGTTCTCAAAAGCTAATTAATTATAAAGCGGAATTTCTCGTTAACTAGTCTCTTGCCGTTCCTAATAATTTCCCGCCGGCTGCCCACTTCCCGTTTCTAACAATTTCCCGCCGACTGCGAACTTCCCGTTCTAATTAATTTCCCGCCATCTGCCCACTTCTCTTTTTTAATAAATTTTTCGCTGACTGTCCACTTACCGTTTTTAATAGTATCCCGCCGACTGCCAAGTTCCCGTCCTTAATAATTTCCCGCCGTTCATTAGTCATTTCCCGTTCTGTAATGTAAACATTTTTTTCGCTTTCGGAGAAAAAGACCTAATTTCCCGCGAACCAAAATTCCCCACGAGCGTTGTTCGGAAACGGGCTCGCACACTTTTCCCACCGCTGCTTGTCCCCCGTCCGATCGATTGAAGAATGGGTGCTTAAACAACCGAATATCGGGACTACTTGGAGAAGGAGAAAGTTATGGTTTCCAAGTGACATTACGATGCGACATTATTACGATGGTTGGAATTTTTGGATTTTGGAGATAGTTTTTCAAGTGCTAGCAAAGCACTCATTGGGAATTCCCCAGGTTTGTGATAATTGGTTCATCTGAGTGGAAAATGTTTTATGCAGGATGGATAGAGGAAAGTGGGCGAAATCGCCATCTGATATGGATTCCATTTTATCGGCGGAAGAAGAAGCATCATTTGTCTGGGAATCGGCCAGGCTAAGTAGTACACTCGGTTGGATGTTCGCTGGATGAAGGTTGATTTCTGGAGACGGAAGTTTTTAGCCGCTGAAATGCAAAAGGATGTATAAATTGTGTGACAAACAAAGACAACAGTGATAGACACTAGATTAATTATTCTGAAACTTTAAGCGACAAACATTGATGAAACTGTTACAAAGACAAAAAAATGAAAACCAGCACATCAAGCATAATTTTAACTTGATATGCTGGTTTTCACCTTTCTGCAACTGTAGTAACTGGCTAAAATTAAAGGTGATAGACTGTAACCAAAAGATTAGACATTAATTGACAATCAATTAGGGATTGCAATTCCCGTAATTTACGGAATTTTTTTTACGGTAGAAAAACAAAATAAATTGTCGGCAAAGATCTCTTATCTACGAGTTGAAGATGGACAAGTGAAATAACGATCCAAAAGAAATGGACAGCTCACAATTTTCAATTTAATCTCAAATACAGAAAATAACTTATCTTTAATTACAAAATGGTCTGTGGCGCCGACCTCTGTTTTGCTACAAAGCAGTGGTTCCCAAACAAATTTAATTTCAAAGTAGTCTCTAGGGCAAAATGCCGTCATGCAAACATTATGTTATTGACAGAACCATAAAACGCGATAGGGAAGCGACCAAAAGCCGTTACTGATTTAAACTTTTCAGTCATGTCTTAGAACACAATCGTGAATAGAAACATTTTTTGACAGCTGGATTATTTTTGAGAAATTCATTATTCGAATAATTTTACGTAATATTACCGGGTAATTTTCCAGTGTAATATTAATAATAATAATATTGGTATTATCTCTGCCCGTTGGTAGTAAATTGTAGTCTATAAACATTTGTGGTAATCTATACAAGACTGGCGTTTCGGAGACTAATGACCGCTAAACTCATCGAGCTAGAAGCTGGAATAATGACAGTTATTTGTCTGCTACTAAAACTCTGAACCTCTGAACAACGAAATTCTTCAATTGCGAGTACTACCAAAGTCGGCGCCACTGATGCTGTTGTAGTATTTTACATTGTGAGCAACTATTGTCATAAATATGAAGCCTGAGACAGGTATAAAACATTTTTCACGACAAAAGAAATTGCCGGTTTTTTTTTACGGCTTTACGGTTTTAGGGGAATATTTTTACGGAGATTATATTTGCACGCAGTGCCAATAGTCCCTCTTGGGCACTATTTGCACGCAGTGCCAATAGTCTCTCTTGGGTACTATTGGCACACGCATCCAATAGTCTCTCGTGGACACTATTGGCACACGCGTGCCAATAGTCTCTCGTGGACACTATTGGCACACGCGTGCCAATAGTCTCTCGTGGACACTATTGGCACACGCGTGCCAATAGTCTCTCGTGGACACTATTGGCACACGCGTGCCAATAGTCTCTCGTGGACACTATTGGCACACGCGTGCCAATAGTCTCTCGTGGACACTATTGGCACACGCGTGCCAATAGTCTCTCGTGGACACTATTGGCACGCAAAAAGTTATAAGAAAAGTTCAATTTGCTTAGTAAATATTCGATTTATTGCAAGGAAGTTACGGGAAACGTTTACTAGTCTCCATTTTTATGTATTATCAATCGGTGTAAATTTATACGAAGATAGCTATTTTTTAACCAGCTTTTATGTTTTCAAACAAAAAATTACACCATATCATCATCGATAGCAATTTTGAGGGCAATTTTCTACTTTTTGTGATTTGGACCAGTTTTCGTCTTCTCTAGGCACGACTACTTAAGGTGTGACCAACTTACTAGTCGAAATCGTTTTTTATGTTCAATGTAACAAAATATAGCTTGAAATTTGTCGTAGATGCTGAATCGATTGGCATTGACTTGGCATTGACTTGAAAAAACTATGGAAAATGTTTGGAAAAGAGCTTTTTTCAGATTTTTTTCAACTTTTCTCGTAAAAGTTTTACCGGAGCGTTTCGTGAAGTCACGCGAATCGTTTCAGCATACGCGATTACGCTTTACAGCGCCTTCAGAGGCCAATGTTATTGAGACAATAGTTAACGTGTCGCTTACGAGAGGAAGAAAGATCAGCCGTAGAGGGTATTGTGAGAATTTTCACGGACGGATCCAAGAAGGAGAAGGGAGCATATGCGGGAATATACTGTGCGGAGTTGGGGTCTCGATCCTCTCGGGAATCTGGCGACAGTTTCCCAAGCAGAAACAGTTGGCATCAGCGTGGGCTGCGAAAAACTATTGGAACAGCGGCTGGAGGGCAAGAAGGTTGCGATTTGTGCTGACAGTAAGGCGGCGCTAAAAGCGCTTTCATCTTGCAAGCTATCGGCTCTGGAGAACGAAGTATTTTTTTTATTAAAGTTAGTTGTTCTATCTAATGATAGAACACACACGGAGGCCACCTTTGGGCCCATTGTGCTCAGAACGAAGTAACTCTGGCATGGGTTCCAGGACACTCGAAAATTGAGGGGATGAGAAGGCTGATGAGCTGGCAAGGAAGGCGGGCGAATGTGAGTTCACGGGCCCAAAACCAGCACTCGGCATTAACGCTGGATTGGTGCCGGAACTCATTAGTGACAAGGCCAAAGACAAGCATCAGAGAGCGTGGGAGCAGCTGAACGCTTGTAGGCAAGCGAAAGCGTTTTTGTTGAGATCCAACTCGAAGACCACGAAATATCTCTTAAGCTTAGAAAAGGCAAGGCTAAGGTTGTTAGTAGGAGTGCTGACGGGGCACAACTGCTCAAGATACCATTTGAACAAAATGGGACTTAGCAACGATCCGAACTGTAGAAGGTGCGAAGACGTACCGGAAACGGCGTAGCACTTCATGTGCAACTGTCCTGCACTCTCGAGGCTGAGGTCGAAGCACCTGGGTGAATTTTACCTAACACTAGAGGAATTCCGGAAGGTACCATTAGCTGACATTCTATCCTTCAATACAGGATGCAAATGGATGGATTATCCAGACACTAACACAGCAAAAAAATGACCCACGAAACGACACAATGAGCCCAACAAAGATGGATTCAGTGTCCAGCATGACCGCTTAGTAGTTTTAGTCATAGAATTTTGTATTGTATTGTGCTGTATTGACTAGTATATAAGTTTGTACCATGCTACTCAGCTAAATAAACCAACCAACAAACCAACGGAATATAACGAATCTTAACATGACGGACGGGCTTTGTAAAAGTGACTGCTCTTTATCCGGAAAAATGAAATCCGGAGCCTCAAAATCCAGAAAAAAAATCCAGAATCTACAAAATCCGGATCGAGCCAAAATCGGGACGAAAAAATAAGGATAAACTATTATTGTGCATTCAAATATTTGAATTGAACGAAACTGGGAATTTTACGCTTTAATGAAACGCCACAAAAACCTAGGTGGCTAACAAAACTAGGGAGCTCTTCCTTTTAGAAAAAGTCACAAAAAGTAGGTGACTAACAACGATAAGGAACTTTTCCTTTTACAAAATGTCACAAAACTAGGTGGCTAAGAAGACTATTGAATTTGGTCTTTAATGAAATATCATCATAATCAAAATCTGGACAGGCACTCGGTAATTGTCCTGATTTTGTTTCTCCGCATTTTTTTCGTCCTGATTTTGACTCCGTCCGGATTTTGTAGATTCCGGATTTTGAGGCTCCGGATTTCATTTTTCCGCAAAAATGACATAAGCCCTTGTAATTACCTAAAATAAAACCAGTCTAAACAGACTTCACATTGTACCTGATAAGCATCTAAGTCCAATTTACATTTTGAAAATTCCCATGAACCTCCTTTCATTTGTATACAACATCGAGTGAACATTAATTTAATATTCGCGCGAAATAATATTAAATTATTGTTCACTCATAATCATTGCTTGCCAATAGTGCCCAAGAGAGACTATTGGAACACGCGTGCCAATAGCCACGGCCATATTTTTACGGCACCGTAATTACATTCCCTATAATCAATAGGTGATCAACACTCTAACAGCTTTATAATATGACTATAAATCATACGTTATTAATAACAACAAAAAAATATTAAAAAGAAAAGGGTTAAGTCATCAGCATAGGCCAGACTTTTCATAGTTATCTCACCTTCCCCAGCACACGCCTGTTTTTGACTCCCTAATGATTTCGTCCATAAAAATTATGAAAAGAAGAGCTTCTGCCTTGGTATCCGGTCGAATGTCTTTTCCAAATCGATGATTATGCTTCAAATGTTAGCGCCTGATGTTAAAATAATTACATTAATATTCAGTTCAGTTTAGCTTAACAATTCAAAGGCAGGTGAATAATAAAAGCTACTTCAAACAAAATTTGTATTTTGCAACATTACTGACTGCTCCAAAAATCTATTCAAATTTTGCATGCAAATGGAAATGTGAGATGTAACACAAAAAGCTTTGAAATCATTAGTAAATTTCAAAGGGTCTCGCTTTACATTTCCATTATAATGCAAAAAGATTAATTCAGAAATAAATTATCCAGAGCGTTCTCTTGATTCCAAATATATCAAAACAGAGACCAGAGATGCAGTTTTATTTCATAAAATAATTGAAAAAATGCAAATCCTTCAAAGCGGATAATTTGCTCAGATAATAACATTGCTTACAAAATGAAAAAAACAAAATAACGTTCATTCTTTGCAACTTGGGTGAAACTCTCGGATGGACTTTTCTTCTAAAACAATAACATATTGTGGTTGATTCTTTTTTTAGGTTATATATATTTATTTAGGTAATAAAATCCGCCACAAATTCATCTCGTTACCCCACAGCAAAAATTGTATGAGCCCAAAACACCAAAGAAATTGTTTTTATTTTTTTGAGTGAAAATTCGCAGAGTTAAAAGTCAAAATTGTGATTTTTCAGCCAAAATCCAAATTTGAAATGTTTGGCCAATTTTCACTCAAAAAATTCTGAAAAAAGGTTTCTTGGGTTACACTTTTTTGGGTGGGGTTACGAGATCAATCTGTGACCTTGCATTTTCTTGTTGGCACCGCAACGCTCATATACGCGTGTGGAAATTATGTTTTTTTCCCGGTATCCAAATTCGGTTTCCCGATTTTTTCCGGTATCCGCTAAATTTCTGAGTTTCCCATTTTTGAAAGTAACATTTCCCGATTTTGGTAATCAAATTTCCCGATTTCGAAGATAGTGTTACCTGAACGTACTTTACTAGCTTAGTTGCGGATTATGGTATTCAGCGCAAATGGCACGACAGATAACTTAACCGCTCACTATGTGATTAAAATTACACGAGCACAGCGAGCGATTTTTTTTAAGTGTTTCCTACAAATTTTTTGCTTGATGCGTGGAAATGCAACGCTCGTCTTAACATTTTTTTAATTTCCTTAAATTTATAGTAACGGATCCATAAGATTGTGCAACATTGTGAGAAGTATGCTGAATAGAGAAAATCCGGGCCTGGTATGTACAACAAAAATTTACATTGAGGTCAAATGTAATTAATTATTATGAAAAAGCGAGCGGAGCGAGCGATTTATTTATTAGTGTGACACCAAACGTAGAGGAATAAAGTAAAATTGAAACATTTATCTGTCTCATTCGCTGACAGATTAATATAGTCCCGTTGTAGACAAAATTCAGCTGGGCTTTATTTTGAAAATTTGATAAAGTAGGCTATTAGCACCGCAGGCGAAATTTTTTAGCCAAGGGGTTTTTTGCATGAAAGATCGTTAATAAAGTAACCAAATGCTTCTAACATCGCAGGCGAAAATTTGGAAAATGGACTCAGTAAATTTTTCTTCATCATTTCTGGGACCTTAAAAATTGCTCACTACACAAAAAAATTCCGGACCACGCGAACATGCTCCTCTTTCCCCCTATATGTTCGGTCGAGGCCCAAAACAATTTTTAATTTCACAAATTTTTACAAAAATCCACTGTGCCCTGGGCCAAATAGATGATATTAGTGAACAAAACTCATTCGGTAACTTTTAGTTATTCTTTGATTTTTAGCTTTTTAGGTATTTCCCGTTTTTAAGTAATTTCCAGATTTTGGTCATTTTCCATATTCAGTCATTTCTCGATTTTTATTCATTTCCCGTTTTTCAGTCATTTCCCGATTTTCGCTGATTTCCCATTTTTCAGTCATTTCCCGATTTTTGTTAATTTTCCGATTTTTGTTCACTTCCCGATTTTTGTTCATTTCCCGCTTTTCAGTCATCTCCCGATTTTTGTTCGTTTCCCGTTTTTCAGTCATTTGCCGACTTTTCTTCATTCCCCATTTTTCAGTCATTTCCCGATTTTTGTTCAATTTTCGATTTTTATTCATTTGCCTCTTTTCATTCATTTGCCTTTTTTCAGTCATTTGCCGTTTTTCAGTCATTTCCCGATTTTTAGTCATTTCCCGATTTTTGTTCATTTCCCTATTTTTGTTCACTTCCCGATTTTTTTTTATTTCCCGTTTTTCAGTCATTTTCCGATTGTTAGTCTTTGTCGTTTCCCGTTTTTCAATCGTTTCCCGTTTTTTGTTCACATCCCGATTTTTGTCCATTTCCCGTTTTTCAGTCATTTCCAATTTTTCAGTCATTTCCTGATTTTTAGTCATTCCCCGCGTACCTCTTTTCTCTTCTAATTTCCCTGCACGCTTTCGAAAAGTGCGTGAACCCGCGTTTTTGGGCGAAAAAGCTGGTTCGCCGGAATAGAATAATAAATGCACAAAAGATAGCTAAACTTATCGTGAAATTAGTCTCATCGGGAAGTAAATGTCATCGGGAAGCTAAACTTATCGGGAAGTCAATCAGTCAATTATTACTATCAGAAATTTTCACCTGCGGCGCACACGGAATCAGCCAATTGATACAATTCTCACTTACAACGAAACCTAAATCAAAAATTTTTGCCTGCGGCGCTTTACTCATCGTCGGGGCGATACTGAAAATCCTACTTGCAAATTAAGAAACACGATTCCAAAAAAATTCTATTATAGGACCCCCCCCCCCCCTAATTCTAAATTCTACCAGCGACAGCGAGAAATCCTTCCAACAACACCGGCATATCGTTGGCTGATTTTTGTTTGCCAGGATACCGCATTTTTCCACACGCGCTCATATACTTATTTAATGTTTGATTTTTGTAAGTACTGTAATGTTTGCTTTGCTTAAATCCCCCATCCTGCATCCTCCGTAACCTTCATTCAACACCTACTACTTTGGCGCATCTAAATGACGAATGAGTCTGTTATAGCTTTCACTAATTTCTGGTAATGACAAAAACCCTTTCAGTAAAATATATCAAATATAAAGTTGCAATGCAAAAATCGGAAAATTAAACTTGTAAATAAATTTTCTGCTGCCAACGTTAATATTGGCCATTTATCACTTTCTACACTCGGCTGTGCAAACAAAATTAATAAATTATTTCCACATTTCAATTATAAATAATAAAATATTAATTTTATTGAATTTAATCATTTTCCAAATCGGCTGCATTTTCAATTGAGAGATGTAATAAAATTATAAAATTTGATTGATTTGTTAACTTTCATAATTAATATTTTCAATGCCTCTATACTCTAGTGGCTAGTTGCATGTTGTAAGTGGATTCGATGTCATGCTGTTGAATTACGTCCATTGAAAATCAAATACAAATCTCATAACTCCTATAACAGCTTTTTAATCCAATTCCGTTTTCCAATCACTTCAATCCACAAATTCCAAACTTCATGTCAACGTCAATTCGATATACTTTGAGACGCTTGGCACCAAAAGTACTTGTACGTATAAACCCTCCATACCTAGTTTTTCAATTCATCGCTGCTTCAAGCAGCTGAGTAACCCCGAAGTTTTCACCTAAAATTACTAAAAACTCAGGAATAATTGTACTCACTTCTAGTTAAATTTTAACTGAAACCGGTCTCAATCAGCCATTTGGAGCTGCGGGAAAATGATTAAAAAACAAGCTTTTTATATTTTCGGTATTTTCTTATTTTGTTATAATATTGTCGTGTTCTTTTAAAATAACTTCATTTCACGCCTTTAAAGCTAGCAGCTGGTTTTGCCATCGGATATTTTAGACATCAAACCGAGGGGTAGTCACGTCGACAAAGTCTCATATGAAAAGGCAAAAAAAGCTTGTAGTGACTATCCCTTTCCAACGACCCACATGTGTGTTTATAAATCAAAAGAACATGACATGACTTTGGATGTTTTGTTTATGGCTTTATGGTGTTTTCTCAGACAGTGAATTTTAATTCATTTAATTATGATTATAATAAATAAAACGTGAGGTGTAGCTCTATATAATCGAAAAAGTAACGAAAGCAAGAACAATGCCATCCAAAACAGAGTTAGTTTACAGAGATGTGTGATGTGTCACTATTATTGTTGCGGCATTTACACAAATATGTTAAACTCATTAAATTATTGTTTAAAGAATAAAAACACCTTTATTTTGATTTCACCGGTGTAAATTTTATTAAATGTTTAACACATTGTAAGCTAACTTTGTTTTGGATGGCAAGTTATTGTTCTTGCTTTCGTTTCTTTTGAGATTATTTCGACGCTTTGAACATTACAATAAATGGACCTGCACGGTACGTTTTATTGGACCCGTACGAAGTACAAAGGTCATACGTTTACTA
>CM055403.1:114595653-114609509 GCA_029228625.1 Pseudolycoriella hygida | reverse complement strand
TCGAAACACTTGCCCGTCGCAGAATCAACGCCTGCTCACTTTTCGTATCCGATCTGATGAATGGAACCATCGACGCACCTAAAATCAAAAGCAAGATCATGCGTGATGCTGATGATTTTCTCATAGTTGACAAACACAGGACTAAATATGGTCTTTATGAGCCTATCAATAACATGTGCATGGCATTTAATCGCTTTTCATTGCTGTGGTTTCAAAACGTGAATCGTTCAAGTTGACTATTAGGAAATTAAAAATCACATATAAACTAAATGGTAAGATCAGAATCTCATAAACTGAACCTTTGGTTCTCAATCTAATCAAAAGCTGATTAGTCAATTGGGTCTCACGACTCTCAAATGTAACTCTAAGTCACGTCGACTTATGCAAAAACAGCTAGTCTAGACGACTAGTTTCCGCTAATCCTTTTTATTTCAGGTGGCTACACGATATGGCGGTGCTTGATGGAACGACGGGCTTTTTTCATTTCCAATTTTCTATTTTCGTCTAATTTCAATTGATGCTGTTTTAATTGTATAACAACTAAAAATAAAGTAATTTTGACGATGGGCAGGGGTGACTGTTGACTCCGACGGGTCGACTGGGTCGGCAACTCACTTCCGGACCTGCTCTTCATTTATGTTTTTTCTTCATTTATGTTTTTTTTTTGTGTTAAGCCAATTTATTGTCATTATCATAATTAATTGTATACAGTCAGGAGGCTTCGGCCATTGATGCAGTAAATAAATAAAAAAAAGATATTTGCGCTTGGTGTGGCATTTTCTGTGAAGCAGGAGAGGTTTGTGCTGGGTCTGATGTGCTCCTCTACTGTACGACTTTGATTGCGAGTCATAGAAGAAAATTCATCAGGTGAATCTGTCATAGATCTGTCGCTTTGTGACAATGGAGAAGCTGAAGGCGCGATGACATTTCAAGAAAAGTTTTTGTACAGTAAATAGGTACAAACATAGCGATCGAGAAAGCATGTCAAGCAATTTCTTCTTTGATTCAAAGCTGTTATCACGTGCTGAAGAACTTGTCAAGCCATATTCGGCCTGGAACATCATCCGTGACAGCTTCTGAAGTCTCGCTGATGGCGACCCCAGCAGCCGAAGATGTTGGAACAAGCTTTTGACATGTTTTGACATTGGTTCTTTAAAAATTATCCCAAATACTGAATGATTGATTGGCTTTGAGGAACCATATTAACATTGAAATCATTTTGTATAAAACTTTCTTTTTTCATGACTACAATCTACTACTACAATCTACTACAATGGGTGAATCAATAAAAACTCTTTAAGTTTGAAATTGTACTCTACAACTAGGAGGATTAGGATGACTACATCCTTGCACAATGCTGACAATCGATCTGTCGGTGTCATTAATTAAAAGGACATTGCGAACTAACACTGGAATCTCAGCTTGCAGTATTTCCTCCAGTTTATCGAAGAAATCGTTTCCTATAAGCCCTAAAGTGTCACTTGGTTTTAGGGCAGATTTCATATTTTTTACAAACAATTAATTTCTTCAGGTGCCACTTTTTAATCTTCCAGTTCTACAATCACATTTTTCTTCCTCAATTTTAGTAACTTTTCTCGATTATGTAGGATATTTTTAAATCCTAGCATTTGTTTGATTTTCTTGAAAGTTTCTCGAATTGGTGACGTGACATTTCTCCGCCGCAAATAACGCCCGTGGCGTTATTAACGCCCGTGGCGTTATTAACGCCCGTGGCGTTATTAACGCCCGTGGCGTTATTAACGCCCGTGGCGTTATTAACGCCCGTAGCGTTATTAACGCCCGTGGCGTTATTAACGCCCGTGGCGTTATTAACGCCCGTGGCGTTATTAACGCCCGTGGCGTTATTAACGCCCGTGGCGTTATTAACGCCCGGGGCGCTAATAACGCCCGCCCGGGTGTTAACAACGCCCGCCCGGGTGTTTGGGGCCATCCATAAATTACGTAACGCTAAAATCGTAATTTTTTAGACCCCCCCTTTCCCCTGTAACGCTAGCGTAACGCAAGGTTTTCTGAAAGTTTTCTCGATTTTCTAGAAACTTTCTTGATTTTCTTTAAAAAATTTCTCCAAAATAGGAGAATAATAATCTGGTTTCATTTTTGCTCTCAAAGTAGTTTTTTTAAGATCTATAAATTCAAGAAAGTTCCGAGAAAATCAAGTAAATTTCGAGAAAATTCACGAAATTCGAGAAAATATTTTCTCGAAAATCGGCTCTGGTTGATAGTACTCAAAAGGATTGTCTCACTTAGTACTACAATTCTGCCTAAAACCAATATTTCAATATTTTCGCTCATCGATTTATATCAAAAAAACTGTTCCGGGCGCTCGGGCATTTTTGAAAATTTAAAAAAAGAAAAAAATGTCCTCTAGAATAAAATGACTAATCGAAAATCAAACGAGTCATAATTTGTCAAAATTCATTCAACATCAAACTTGTCGCGCAAGACATCAAACTGCGGGAAAGGAACCAAGGACTGTACGAATTATGGAATAAATCCGTTTGACGCTTTTGAGTTGTGTTACATTTCTTCTATCTATACATAATATAACCAAAACAATGCTAACCTACAACTGTTCTCTCATTGGTGAAATTCAAATATTTGCGTGAAATTAAAATAAGAGTAGAAATGTATCTAGGTGCGTGTGTTCCTAAACACAAATTTTACGCGAGTTCGTGAAATTGAATTCTTTCCACATATTCCTCACATTTTCGATTTTACGCATCAGGTGAAATATCAGTTTACGGAGATATTTTAGGAAGTTGCTTGAGTTTCGAGCTTACCCGTTTTGTGTCACTTTTAATCTCCCACCTAGTCGAATTGGCCAGACTTTTCATCATTTAATTTCCCCCACTCACTACAGTTTTGAGTACTAGTCTATTGACCTCGCGCTGACTCATTGAGTGTCAAGTGCTTGACAGTTTGTGTTTTCATTGGACTGAAAAGCTAGATAAACAAGTTTTCGATTTTTACCCCTTGCTTCGTGCCCCCTTCCCCATCCTTAAGAAAATAGGAATATTCGGTACACAATGTACCGTCCTATAAAAATATTCTTAAAAGTTTCCAGCGACCTTCTTCTCTAGGGCTCCTGGAAGTTCCCATACAAAACCTCTCATTAAAGCGTGTGTGAGTCATACAACGAATATCTTTCAGAATAACATGCGTAGTTGGCATAGCCTAAATCACACGTCCTTCATTGTGAAATTGTGAAGGAATGTGATACGCCCAATTAACGCGAACCAAGGCTATACCTATTGAATTCTGGTATAAAAGTACAGTGTTTCATCCAAGGTGATGACTGAGACAACTAGTGTCTCTTAATTAATATCGTGGTGTAGACGGTGAGAGTTCAAGTACCAACAGCCCCCGCGTTTCAGCATAAATAGGCACCTGACCAGTGTTAGGGCTAGGTGTCGGCTGGGCAACACTTGGTGGTTATTCCTCAACCCATCAGTACCAAATTAGCTCTAGGTGGGTACTTCTACCATTTCTGCTTACAGTGAGTCATGCAAGGTAACAGATGAAAATGACAAAACAGCTTTTCATTTTCCATAATGGAAGTAGGCATCGCTGCGGCTCAATTTGGTTGCGGTTGTGGCTCAAAAAAAAACTTTTCATATGTTGTAGAGGTCGTTGTGGGGATCATTTTTATTTATATAAGTAAATAAAACTTCAGAAAGAACTGATATTGGTGACATATTTTTCAGCTTCGCTTTGCGGAATTTCTAAGAATTATTTGCGAAAAGTCAATTCTTTGCGTGTGAAATCTGGAAGCGTTACTAAATTATTTTGTTGTTGGGTCTGGAATTTGTGACGAATGTTTGAGTCACGAAATTAAGAAAAAAAAATGCATATGCGATGCCATTAATGAATGTCTTTGATTGGCTTCAAATAATGTCTGTAGTTAGTCTACCAGTTTATGTAAAAAAAATGTACCTCATTCTCGGTATGTTAATTGTGACAACAATGAATAATTCATTTATGTTTCCCAACCTTGTTTTAAAATCACATTTTGTAAATTTACATATGTGACCAAATATTTTCCACTTCTCGTCTGTTTCCTTTTTAGTGTAAATACCACGAAGCAAGGGACTATGAAAAGATAAGTTATAATAGAGTACAGTGCTGTTTAAAAGAATATTTATATTTTTTTTTTGGAAGAGTTCAACAAAAATCTGCCTAATTTATTTATAAACAACGTTCTCGTTTTGTGGCAATCTGGTGAATTGTTAATCAAGATTTATTTTACATTACTCCCCACAGAAGCGTTTAAACAATGACTACGAGGGTGTAAATAATTGTAATGTATGTCCATCAGAAAGCTTGATTAACTAAACAAAATAGACAGGCTGAAGGGGCATACAGTTTTTATCGTATACGCTTGGCGGTTATTAAGTCGTTGCTACGACCGACGTAACGTAAAATTATATGCCTGGAAGGATGAATAAGGCATATATTATTCTGTTTTCATGGACGTTTTGTCTCGTTTACGCTCTCGGCAGGCCTCGATGTTACCCTCATAGATAGAATAATCTAATATTATCGCACACGCCTTAGCATTTAATGCATTAAGCTATTGCGTATATAAACTCTACATCCAGGATACGAACATTAGTACTTCATTGTGTTGTATGACTAAGTCAATGACTAATATCAATTGTTACTGTGTTTCAGTTTGTTTTTTTCTTTCAAAATGGATAGATAGCTAGATAGTTTATTGCGCTTCAATTTGAATGATTTTTTGAGAGAAGGTAGAATAGTTGAAAAGTCCAATTTCAAGTGATACAGGCTTTCAGAGAGCCAAAACAGCATAACAGCTGATTGAACAATGTCATACGTGAGCTTTAAAAATTGCTCTAAGCCAATCAGATAATAGTATTTGTCATACGTGAGCGAACGTGAGCGAAACAATTGAAAATGATGTGCTCTGACTCTCTGCATGAAAAACTCCTACGTCTCAAAACACAGCTCTCTGTCGCTGCTCTTCTTCTCTAATACTTATTGCATATTGTCGTAGCACTCACACCTATGCATTTTACCTGTTGACTGTACTGAAGAGTGCTGCCGTAATTTCCATAAGAAACTTAGTGAATACTTTTTGAGAGAGAAAATATATGTAATTCTCTCTCAAAAAGTGATCAATAAGTTTCTTATGCAAATTACGGCAGAGTGGGCAACAATAGTTTTTGTCTATTATGATTGTGGTGTGTGAGTGAAAAGTATGCAATATCGAAAAGGTAGCGTGGGCAACAATGTTTTACCATATATAAAAATCAGAGTAAAAAAATTTGTCGTACAACATTGTAAAAAATTTTAAAATGTTGTGCGACAAATTTTTTTACTCTGCTTCTTATGAGTATCACTTGAAATTAGACTTTAACTAATATATATTCTCTCAAAAAATCATTCAACTTTGTTACATTCTCTACTCTGTTTTGAAAGAAAAAACAAACTGAAACTCATTGATATTAGTGATTAAGAATTTAGAGAAAGATAGTGCGTTTTGAACGCTGCGGTTGAAAATAATCCGCTCTTAAAGTAATGCTTCGCGTTGTATTTTATTTACAATGTTAAACGAAGCACAAAAATTAAATATAAATAAAACATATCAAGGGACCCGTACGTATCAGAATAGATGTAGCAAACAGAGTTGATGTTACGAAAAGACTCGAACGTATTGCCTTACGTCCACATTAAATTGTATAGGAAATTGCCGAGAGGGTTATATTGAAAAACCCGTCCGAAGAAACGGTGTAAAAAAGGCCTTCCGAAAGTAATAAACTGACCCCCAAATAGACAAAAATGTTCATCTCAATTTTTTATAAAAGATAGCAAAAACCATTTTTTGTCTAGGGCCGCATTAGGACCGACCTAGGGTCCTCAGTATAGGCCTCGGACAAATACTTACATAGACAAAAATGTTTCCCTCCATTTTCTCTACAACATAGTGAAAAACCATTTTTTTGTCTAGGACAGACCCTTGGACCGACCTGGCGCCAGGGGCGCCGTTTTATGTTGTCGCGTGGTGTTGCTCAAAATTTTGATTTTTGCACAAGTCAAAATACTTATACTATGGGTGGCGTCCTATCCTTAGCGGCTATTCACAAGGTGCGCACGCTACAAAGAAACGAACTTAAGATCCTCTTCGCACCATACGTCAAAATGTGTGGAGTGCATCCAAGTCATCTCCCCCTTCGTACTTTGTGAATGGTCTCTTACTTACAAACTTTTACATTACGTCATTCTGATAGAAATTCGAGGGGAAATTAAGTGGAATTGTTGGAACACCACTAGAACAAAAAAAAAGAATTTTTTTAAATTGCGTCCATACAAAAAGTTGGAATTTTTGGAATTGTTAGGACCAATCTTGACTAGTGGTTATCCCCTCGTAGAAATTTCTATCGCCACATATTCTGTTCCAACCTCTGGGTTCAGTTACGATGCTATGATACCATTATTTGATGATCGTCAGTTCTTTTCCAAGACATTTGCAAGAGTTCTGCAGCGAATGAACTGTACAAAGGTTTAGATTCTTCCTGATAATTTGAGAAAATTTGTCGTTGAAACGAAACGGTTACTTGCAACGGTGCGGTGTTAGGAACTTTTGAATGTAACTTTTTGTATCAATGAATAAACCTAAAAGTGTTAGCAACTTCGAGGTTAAAACAGCTTCTACACCAATAGAAATTTCTAATACAATCCCTTAAAGCGCCTTTCCGTGGGTATCGTCCTATTCGACCCCATCTGTCATGATTATATCGCAAGGGTTCTTTGAGTACTTAGTAGATAACTAAAAGAACATTTTCTGACTGTATCGACGAGTCGTGCTATTGCTCAGCCTCGACAAATTTAGTCGTAGTGTTGCCCGAGCCTCGAGGCAAGGCCGTTTACGGCGCCCCTGCCTGGCGCCATAAGGAAATGCTCGAACACATACTATCATAGACAAAAATGTTTCCCTCAATTTGCTCTGTAACATAGCAAAAAAAAATTTACTCGAGTTATGTACGAAAAACACGTATGGCCCTAGCATAGACTCGTTCTTATTGCCCTAGCTAAGTTCAAGGACTCAAATCCAAAAAAGTTTCTTCAATAATTTGTTGGCCATGCGCAAATCTTTCAAACAAAAAAAAATTATGACAATCGGAAAAGATTTACTCGAGTTATGTACAAAAAACACGTATGGCAATAGCATTGACTCGGTTTTAGTGTTCTAGCTAAGTCCAAGGACTTAAAACAAAAAAAGCTTCTGCCATAAATTGTCGGCCATGCCCAGATCTTTCGAACAAAAAAAAAATTTTGAAAATCGGAAATGATTTACCTGAGTTATGTGCAAAAGACCAAAAACCACTTAAACGGCCCTAGCTCGGCGGCCCTTGAGCCGACAGTGCCCAGATTCAATCCCACAAAATATGTTTTGATTACCTTTCAGGGAAAAGAAAGTTTTTGAAAATCAGTTGAGTTTTACTCAAGTTATCGCGGTGACGGACGGA
Organism: Pseudolycoriella hygida; assembly: GCA_029228625.1. Lineage (NCBI taxonomy): Eukaryota > Metazoa > Arthropoda > Insecta > Diptera > Sciaridae > Pseudolycoriella > Pseudolycoriella hygida. The sequence goes on along the minus strand of CM055403.1, from coordinate 114,602,001 downwards.
CATCTTTTTTATTGCTGATTCCTCATCTAAAGACCATGATCGATGCACCCCCCATACTCCCCGGTCAAGATAGGTGTGGGTACAAACGTCGTGGTAAGCGAATAAGACCTCTTTTCGAAAAACTTCGTTCTTCGTACGGGTCTAACAAATGTGGCAATTTAGTAGAAGGCTCGCTCGCTTGTGTGTTATGTACTCGAGGATAATGTTCGTGTTATATTCATCTATAACCTATAGTTCTTGACTCCCATGTAAGGAAAATAAATTCAGCCTCTAGGGTGGCAAAGTGAAACTTTTTCGATTAAGTAAGTAAGTAAGTATTTGTTTATATAGCATGGCTATCAGTTATATTAGACATGAAACTAACCAAATGTTTCGATATGGAGAAGCCCGCAAGCGATATAGAACCATTTTATAAGCAATTGAAGAAATGAAATTATTTTGTTAATTTCTACTATGAATGAGTCCTACCTACTTATAATTTAATTTAATGCAAGTACTTCCTCAGCAAATTGTTGCTAAAAGCTACCACTAAGCAATTCCAATTCCAAACACATTGTATGACTCGCATAAAAAATTTGAGGTGAAAACAACAATAAAATTCCCGGAATTTCTTTGTTGTTCTTGCTTTAAATTTTTGTGAGAACTTTACCATGCTGTGTATACGAGGCGCACTTTTGGAGAAATTATTTCCTTAAGTTTCCATGAATTTCCTCCAATTTAAATAAATGTGGGTTTAGAAAATTTTATGAAATAACTCCTCAAAAATAGGCCCGACATTGTTCGGCTATCGAAATGATGTCGATATCGGAGGCTCCGTCCCGAGTTCTTCGCGTGGTGTGCTTTATGAACGACTTCTAAACAGAAATCTGCCGTAATTTACATAAAAAACATGTCCCACAAATAAGACAAAAGAGTTTTTTTGTTTTATTTGTAGAACATTTTTTTTATAAAATTACGGCAGAAATATACACCGATGAATAACGACGACCGCACTTATCGATTCTTTTACGTTAAATTGTTTGCTTAAAATACAAAATTGTCTAACTTTCAACAAAATTGACAAGAAATATATGTATCTCAACTGTAAACTGTCGTTTTGTTAAAGTTTTGTTTGATTACAGTTCGGGTTGGAAAATTTGCATTTTCTCACTTTTTCCCTGGGGGCAAAATAAAAATTTCTCTCCTGAACTGTCACTTTGTTTTTTTTTACAAAAATGTTTCAAAATAACTGGAGATTTTGCTATCGTGGATAAAAAAGGTTACTTAGACAACGGATACACGCAAAGGGAAACAGGAAATTCCACCTCAAGCAAATTGCGGTCCTCCGCAAACTCTCGCTCTTATTGGAATTCGCTATTTTCTTCCCTTCAATAACAAAGAACCTTCATGTTCCTTGGCAACTACCGAATGTTATCATGGCCCCACGATAGTAAGGGGCCGTGACGCAAGTCTTACACGCCTAAGGAACATATATACAGGAACTTTTTGACTTCCCCCCCGAGCGTCGTACCCCCCAGAAAATATTTTTCCCGGATTCTACGGAAAATTTTAGGCCGAAGTGCCTTTTCACTCATTCGGTTCAGTCGTTCCGGAGATATGAATTAAACAATTTTGCTATTTTGTATGGACATGGACTCAAATCGAATATTTTTAACTAGTCAATTTGGTAAACCTTTCTTTCTTTCTTTGTTTGTTTGTGGCAATTTTTGGCAGGATGACCCAGTTCTCCTGAACAATGAGAGTTAGAAAGTCGGTTCCAAAGGCAAAGTTGTGGAGAATTAAATTTAAGCGAACACGTGTTTCAGGGTTTTGGGGAAATATGGCCTAATCCCAGGATAATGCCACTTCCAGATTCCAGAAGGACGATTTTTACCTTTAGAACTATGGGAGCTAGAAAGTTGCTTACAAACTTACAAAAGTACTGATATCCGCCAAAAAACCTCTTACAGAGGAGGTGTGACGCAAGTCTTTACGTCTGCTTACAAAAGCTGTGAGATCAGAAAAGGGTGACGCATTAATCATCTAAGGTAAATCTTTTTTCTTCCAGTTACAAAAGTTCTGAAATCAGAGGGGGGTGACGCATAAAGCTTCGATTCGCAACAAACATTTTTAAACAAAATTATGTTGAGTTCAAAAAATTAGGTCTCAAATGCCAGACCCACCAGCTGAATAATTTTTCAACACTCAGTTTTTACACGCAAAAATTTAAATTTACCCTAAACAATGTGATAAGAAATAAAAGTCAAATTTTCGCAGCGTAAAAACTGAAAGTACAGAAAAATTGTTTCGTCGTTGGGTCTGGCATTTTTGACGCAATTTTTTGAACTCAACATAATTTTGTTTAAAAATGTTTGTTGCGAATCGAAGCTTAATGCGTCACCCGTCACCCCCATCTGATTTCAGAACTTTTGTAACTGGAAGAAAAAAGTTTTACCTTAGATGATTAATGCGTCACACTTTTCTGATTTCACAGCTTTTGTAAGCAGACATACTTGCGTCACACCTCCTCTGTAAGAGGTTTTTTGGCGGATAGTTATTTTCATGACAAGGGGAGAAAATAGAAAATTGCTTAACAAGGTTGATGTCTGTGGCCAAAACAGAGAAAATTGCAACGAGAGTAAAGTTTGTGACACAAGCAGAAAAAATCGCAACGAGAGTGAAGTTTGTAGCCATTTAAATTTATTTATGGTGGACGTGGTATAAGTACATACATGCATCAGTAACAGTTCCTTGAATACAAAAAGAGAGTTCTGACAATTATTTTCTTGGAGGAAATTCCCATGTTATTGATCTCCGCTTTTACATTTCCAGGTACTATGATATACTATATATGGTATACTATATGATAAGCATATATTGATGACTGTAATGCAGGGTCTATTTTCGGTAATTCAAATTACCAAAAATTACCAAAAATTGCCAACAATTACAGAAAATTACCAAAAATTACTGAAAATTACCAAAAATTACCGAAAATTACCAAAAATTACCAAAAATTAATAAAAATTACCAAAAATTACTAAAAATTGCCAAAAATTACTGAAAATTACCAAAAATTACCGAGAACTACCAAAAATTACCGAAAATTACGAAAAATTAAAAACGGCCGGGATTTGTAAAATCGCTTATTTTTTGCTTTCAAAATCTACAAAATTTTCAATGAAATGGTCATTACTGTATTTTCTTTTTGGTGCTGTGCTCCTGGAAAAACTTTCTTAAACCACTCTTGCTGTTTTCGTATTGAACTTTCGTGTGGCTCTCTGTTTTTTTGGTTCATCCAGAGCCTTACCGCAGGACTCGGATCAAATTCAGCAACCGTTGGCATATTTACATTGACATACAAATAATTAAACAATGTTGACCTATTCAGACTCATTCGGTCAGTTGCTCTCAGCTTGTTATATTCGTCTGTATGAGTAAAAGCAAGAAGTAAAGGATGATCTACATTTCAGACTCCTTTTCGGATATCTCCGGCATCTCTGAATCACGTAATTCTATTGGTGTAGCTTATCTGGATACCGGAGATATTCGAAGAGAAATCTAAAAAACAGAGTTCGTAAAAGAGACTGAAAAGAGACAAATGACTTACTAATTAATCGTTCCACATCCGCCGAATGGGGCTTTGCTGCAACTACTCGAACCAAAGCAAGTTTCATAATGGTAAGATCCTGTGGTACTAGCGCATGTAATTTCTGTAAGTTATTTAATGGATTCGTCAATTCATCTCCAGCAATCAGGTTTTCAGAGCGTCTATATTCACGAAAGAACGTATTCTCATCGCAATCAGGTACAATTGTTTCGTAACATAATTTCAGCCTGTCGTAATTCAGTCTTGTATCCAATCGTAAAAGCAAAGCATCAATGACAAACTTTCGCTTAGAAATGTCGAAAATAAAAGCTGAATTTTGATTAGATCGTCCGTGATTCTCTATTAGCTTGTGTCCATAAAAGTATTTCCCGTCACTCTTTACTTCAACGTTCGCTAGAAACAATTCTTCCCATCCGTTACTAACAGGTGAGTTCACTGCATTTCTCAGTAGATTGAATAATTCAATCTTTTTTGATTGAATATTAACAATGCTAATGGAGTTACTTTCAAAGGTTTTTTGAACTTTTTTCAACATTTTCAATATATCAGTAATGAAAGCGAGAAAATGTAGCCGATCGAAAAGTAGCCAACGATTTGCGAGTCTCACATCTCTTTCTAATTTAAAATATGCCATTGCTGATCTCCAGTTTCTTAACGTAATAGTCAATAAATCAAAAACAAATTCAGTCCATCGAACTTCAAAATGAGTAACATATCGCAGAGGTTTCTTTAAGTTGTTAAGTGCAGCAGCATTCTTCAATTTTAGCGTTCGCTCTCCCGATTTGTGGAAGTGTGATGAAAGACTTGATGCAACTGCTATTATGTCGGCAATCAGTGGGCAGTCTTTGCAGACATCTTTCCAAGCTAGATTAAGTCTGTGGGCTACGCACCACATAGGAATAACCGGTTGTTTTCGTGACGTTGACTTTCGAACTTCATTTACGAATCTAGTGTGAAGACCTTGCTCATTACCACTATTCAAGGATTCACCATCCGTAACCAAAGAAGTAGCCAACTCGAGACATTTCTCCCATGTCCAAATATCGTTCACAACACTCTTCACGCATTCAAAGTAGCCAAATGATTTTGCGGTATTTTGCACTTGAAACCCTATAAACATTGTCGAAGTTGTAGCATCTTTATTTACGATATGACACAAAACATAAATATTGTGACCTTGAGTGCGATCAACTGAACCATTTACTCGTAAAGACAGCGCTAACGAATCCTGCAACATGTTTACAAATTCAGGCTTGTTGCTTTTAACGATGCAATCCAAAAATATTTTGTGCTGAGACGGTGTCACATAATTTAAAATAGGAGAGGATGTGGCTTCTCCAGTAGCTTTAAAATGATAAGCTTTTTCAGCAGTCACATGTCGGGAAGGCCACGACCAAGCGCTTTTTTCTATGAATTCAATGGATGCTGAAGCTGTGCTAACTGGATCAGGTGAGTTTTTATTGACTTCTAATGCACTTCTGCACTCGACCAATCAATTTTAATATAATTTTTTGTCCAATGGAAAATTTAAACTTATTCTTGGATTTCGCATACGTCCCCATATAATCCTCCAACTTTTAACCAACTGGAAGCATGTCTTTTATAAGGTCCTCACGCACAAACTCCTTCATCGTTACAATACAATTGTCGTCCATTCTGGCGAACACAGCTGCTGAATTTTAGTCACAAAGTTCAAGGATTAATTTCAAATTTTGCGGGACTTTGGTTAGAATTTTTGATTCGATTCGACGGAAAAATTCATCACCGCTTAATTCTTCCAACCGTTTCGTATTTAAATTTTAAATTGATTCCATTTTGCAGTTTTACCCGATGTGTTGTTGGTTTTCCGTCGAATCGAATCAAAAATTCTAACCAAAGTCCCGCAAAATTTGAAATTAATCCTTGAACTTTGTGACTTAAATTCAGCAGCTGTGTTCGCCAGAATGGACGACAATTGTATTGTAACGATGAAGGAGTTTGTGCGTGAGGACCTTCGTTTCAAATTAACTGCCCGTATCGTGGCTGCAGCCAGAACTATAGCGTAAAGTGGCAGCAATATAATAGCTTTTACAAAACGAAAATAAAAGCTAAGTCAAGACCGTACCGATATAAATGGTATTTTGCGACACTTGCTCAGCACATTTCCAAAAGCCATAGGCGAATTAATGAATTACATGAAGCCGATAGCGAAACAGAGCGCATTATATCCCATTCGCAGTCTGCTGAAAATAGTGAGAATGGTGTTGGTGATCTTGCTGAAGTCGCGTTAATCGCAAATGAAGAATTAAATCGTCATGACTGTGAAAGTCTGCTTATTGAATCAGCTTTACATACTGTTGCAACTATTGAAAATGAACAACATGCGATGTAGATCATCATGGTTGTGATAGTCCTCAAGAAGCAGAAAACGGAAGCAAAAACTTTGTCGAACCTCTGCGTGAGCGAAATTACTGTGATAAAGGCACTGATTTTCGAAAACGTCTGCGAAGCAATAAACGAAAGAAAATTCGTTAAACATTTGTTGTTCATTTATTTACAGCTTTCAAAAAATCGGTTCCTGAAAATTTTTGAAAAATTACTGAAAATTACCGAAAAATTACCAAAAATTACTAAAAATTACCAAAAATTACTAAAAATTACCAAAAAATACTGAAAATTACCGAAAATTACTGAAAATTACCAAAAATTACCAAAAATTACTGAAAATTACTAAAAATTACCGAAAATTACTGAAAATTACCGAAAATTACTGAAAATTC
>CM055403.1:114584578-114595153 GCA_029228625.1 Pseudolycoriella hygida | reverse complement strand
AGTGCACATTTTGTATGGAAAATGACGATTTTCTAAAGGTCATATCTCCGGATCCACTGGACCGATTTTAATGAGTGAAAAGACATTTCGCCTTAGAATTTTTCCGTAGAATCCAGGAAAAATATTTTTCGGGGGGTACGTCGCAAGGGGGGAAAGTCAAAACTTAGCTGTATATATGGTTCCGAAGTCTACGAAAAAAAATTTTCTGAATTTTTTGCTCGTGGGGACTTGCATCACGGGCGCATTGGTACCGCGCGCCCATGATTATCTAAGTGTGATGGGATGCTTAGGAAAGAATTCTATACGTTCTTCTGCAACGGCAAAAACAACAACAGTCCAAAAGTGTATTTAAATGGTTGAATGGTTTTCGAGAGAGCTAAAAACGCAGTGAATAGAAACAAATACGGTGAAAGTTTCTCAACTACATTCTTATCAACATTTACGGACAAACGAGCAAAAATTAGAATGAATTTCTCTCGAGAAACTGGTGTAGGTATGATGGAGCGCGGAAATGTGATATTGAAGAGTCAATTCGCGAAGAGTTCAGGCAGCATATATGAAAGTGAAATACAAGTGGTTTCAGATATCAAAGCGAGGTAGCTCATTCGATTCCTTGGTCCTTTCTGAGAATTATGAAGCGAAAGACAGCTGACTTTTGTCATGTCATTCAGGTTCTGGAAGTAACTTTGAAGGGTCATGTAAGAAAATCGTAAAAATTGTATATTGATAATCACAACAAAAACCCTTTTTAAAAGGGAAACGTGACGCAAGTCCTCGTCCCTTCTTCCAAAACAGCTGATATCAATTTGGGTGACGCTTACAGCTTCGGAACGCAAAAAATTCTTTTGAAATATTTTCACTTTTGATTAAAAAAGGCGTCACAAATGCCTAGCCTCCCAACGTAATAATTTTTCTGTGCTGTCAGATTTCGCACGCCAAATTTGACTACCCCTACTCCACACATCACGGAACAGAAAAACTATAACATTGGGAGGTTCGGCATTTGTGACACATTTTTTTAATCAAAAGCGAAAATATTTCAAAAGAATTTTTTGCGTTCCGAAGCTGTAAGCGTCACCCAAATTGATATCAGTTGTTTTGGAAGAAGGGACGAGGACTTGCGCCACGTTTACCTTTTAAAAAGGGTTTTTGTTGTGATTGTAATCTTTTGCATTATTTTGAGCCGCCGCTGCCTCCGAACCGAAGCGCGGCGGCTACTACTTTCATGGGCGAAAATGATCCCCTTAACTACCTCTATAACACATCAAAAGTTTTTTTTGAGCCGCCGCCGCCGCCAAACCGAAGCGCAGCGGCTGCTATTTCCATGGGCGAAAATGATCCCCTCAACTTTCTCTACAACATATCAAAAGTTTTTTTTTGAGTCCCCGCCTTTTTTCGGCCATTCTGGCGGTCACCCTGATACACTACACACCCAACCCAACAACTTTCCCGTTGGCACCAAACCTCTATCTCGAACATACAACCATTGCCTCATACAAAATGTGCCATCATACACACTACACACACAAACACATGCATATGGGCTTTATATGGCGCCTTCTAAGAGCCCTGGCGCCCAAACGAGGCCGGTACCCCCCTTTTTTGAAATCTCATACGACGTAGAATGCCCACCCGAAGGTCCCTGCAAAATTTCAAGAAAAGTTATCGAGCCGTTTTCGAGCACAAAAAAGACGGTTTTCATACAAATGGCCCTGGAACTAACTAACTAACTAACAAACTAACTAACCCACTAACTAACTAACTAACTAACGTAGGATGTTTGCATTAATTTTGGCTTCTATGAAACTCACTTTTTGTATAAGAAATGATCATTTTCTAAAGGTCGTATCTTCGGATCCACCGATCCGATTTTAATGAGTGAAAAGACACTTGGCCTTAGAATTTTCCGTAGAATCCAGGAAAAATATTTTCCGAGGGGTACGTCGCAAGAGGGCGAAGTCAAAACTTAGCTGTATATATGGTTCCGAAGTCTACGAAAAAAAATTTTCCGAATTTTTTGTTCGTATGGGGACTTGCGTCACGGTCGCATCGCTACCGCGCGCACATGATAACTCCAGTAAATTAAAACGAACAAATCCAAAACTAATAGGGTCTGTGGGCGGGGTCAAGACCAATAACATTTGAAGTATGAAAAGATTCGGAGTCGGCGTGGTAAGGAGGGAACATCGTATTCCAAAAAAAATTCTGAAGTCCAAACCTGAAGGCAAAAGGAGTGCAGGGCGACCCAAGTCCAGGTGGAGCGACGCTGCTTTTGCCAACCTAAGAACTGTGTGAGTAACCAGCTGGGAGACGTTAGCTGCAGATAGGCCCGGTTGGAGAAGCATGTTGGAGAAGGCCAAGACCCTTAATGGGTTGTAGTGCCGGTAAAGTAAGTAAGTAAGTGGTAAGGAGGGATGTTCATTTTTAGCTCAAAAAATAGTCATTTGCAATATTGCAAAATTTGCAATATGATCGAAGGTTTGTATCCTCTAGTATTTGCATCACAGATACATCCTTGGATATCGGCGGATCTGACTCAAGGGAAATACATTAGTGAGGTCATGAAAAAAAAAAATCCAAACCAAATTTGGAAGCACATACGTAATGTACTATTAACGTGTACGCACTCGGTACGTTGACGTAGGGTGGAGCGTTTTGAACTTTTGATTTTTAATTCACAATGGACATGGTTTTCCACATCCCCCAGGGCCCCCAGATTACGAATATATCAGCCGTTTTTTTTTTTAATTGACGTTTTGAGGATACCGACCGAGCGATTTCCGAGTAGAGAATTTTCGTCGTGTAAAGGCTTTTCCAAGCATTCACTGCGCGGAAGCTTCGAAAGATACGTTATAGGTGTCTTCAGAGAAAATGTCAGGGATAGTCCAAAGTTTTTTATTTTCTCTGAACATTGTCAATGAAGAAAATCAAGTATGTAAAAACTGCAGGTCATCAAAGTTGGATTTGTGGTTCACGGCTATGAATGAGTCAACTTTGAACTTACATATAAGGAAACTTTTACAGTAGTATGATATTGAGTAAAAGCTTATTTTATCCTAGAATTTCAAGAGGAATTCGAAAATGAGCTCAGAATTGTGCTTGGAGTGCAAAATTTTAATTTTATTCACATTTTAGAGGAAAAACGTCTCAGCAGAAATTGTAAACTAATAAATAATTCGTACATTTTTGTGACTTTTGGCCTCAAATCTCATAAAAAGTATTTTCTGCGTCGAAAAACAATTTTTATTCCTTTTTCGAAGTTCAAACAATATCTTGTGGGTCCAAAGATGAAGAAACAGCAGTTTTCATCCCAGTTGGCTCTTAAAGCCTAACCAAATTCGATATTTGAAGCGCACATGTCTGAATCCATTTTTAACGCTTATCTCATTCCATTTTCTTTGAAATGACACCCTATACACTCGGAAATCGCTCGGTCGGTACCCTTAAAACGTCGATTAAAAACAGCTGATATATTCGTAATCTGGGGGATGTGGAAAACCATGTCCATTGTGAATTAAAAATCAAAAGTTCAAAACGCACCACCCTCAATGAGTACACGCTGCAGGTTCATTGCTATGTATATGCAATTTAACATGTAGGCAGTAATGATACGACCTACGTAATGAGCCATTATGGTCCAGTTCATCCAGAATGAACTCTTCTTATTTTTATAAAGAAAAAAAAAACTATCTCCATACCGTGATTTGAACCTGGTACATTCGCAGCTGCGTCTTGTACGAACAACGATTAGAAATCAAAAGTGACTCGAACGTATCTAAATATACAAATAAGTAAACGATCCGATTCTGTTCTTTTATAACTGTAAGAATTTCAAAGATCCATAGAAATTACCCAAGGTAATATCAAAGGCCCTACCGAAGTACGGCTCAGACCATTCAAATCTAGAAAAGCTTATATCCAAGGACTAAGTCATTTTTCCCTAAAACCCTGAAACACATATCATCTAAAATTTTATTGTCTACAACTTTGTCCTTGGAAGCAACTTCTTTCCTTTCATAGTTCTGGAGATCTGGGTCATCCTGCCCAATTATGGAAGTGGCCATATACCAGGATTAGGCCATATTTCCCCAAAACCGTGAAACACATGTTCGCTTAAATTTAATTCTCTATAACTTCGCCTTTGGAACCAACTTTCTAACTCTCATAGTTCTGGAGATCTGGGTCATCCTGCGCAATTATGGAAGTGGCCATATACCAGGATTGGACCATATCTCCCCAAAACCCTGAAACATGTGTTCGCTTAAATTTAATTTTCTACAACTTCGTCTTTGGAACTAACTTTCTAACTCTCACAGTTCTGGAGATCCGGGTCATCCCGCCCAATTATGGAAGTGGCCATATACAAGGATTGTACCACATTTCCAAAAAACCCAGAAACACGTGTTCGCTCAAATTTAATTCTCTACAATTTTGCCTTTGACTGTAAATCTCCATATTGCATAGTTAAGGAAATATAGACGAAAAACTGTTTTCGTATATGGCCAAGAATCTCAATTTCGTCCATTCCATTGGCCCCAGTGCCCAAACCCCTGTACCGATTCCCAAACAATTTTTCCCCAGTTTTGTGACATCAAATGCTTTCATTTGACACCAAAATGAGGAATTTCCGTGCCTTACTTGCTGAGATATCTGCGAAAAAAATTCACCGACCTTCGAAAAACCACTTGATCGATTTTGCTCATCTTCGAACTTGAATCATGGGAGGCATGTACCTTTCAGGGAAAAAAAAAGATTAGGCTGATCGGTTGAGTCGCTTGGAAAAAAAAGTGGAGACGGACAGACGGACAGACGGACACATTTTTTATTGCTGACTCGTCATCTCTAGACGATAATAGATGCATCACCCCCCTCCCACCTCGATCTACCCCATGTTACAATAAAATTGTTTGTAGTAAACGTATAGGACCTTTGTACTTCGTACGGGTCCAATAATTAAATTTTGCCCAAAAGGATTTTGGTGAAACATAATGCCAGTCTGTCGTGCGTGATCATAGGATTCCTGTAAAAGTCTTTTTACTACATTTTTATAAGAGTTTCTGTATAAAAATTAATAGACGTATTTGATGGAATACACGCAACACAAAAAAAATGTAAAAAAAAATTAGGATTTGAACCGAAAATTCTGGAAAAAATGAGTTTATAACGCCGCAGCATTGCTCACCGAGCTATGTAGACCGTTGATGCCTTGCCTTATTATCGTAAGTGCTCAAGTAGTTGACCGTGTACCTGTAGCTGACCAGACAAATATTTTGTCTATTTTCAAGAAAATTAAAAATAAATTTGAATAAAAAAGTAATGGTTTCTGTTCGGAATATCAATATATCAATTGTGTTGTTTCACATCACGTGTTAATGGTGAATTTCCGTTTTATTTGCGACAAATTATATGGTCGTCAAAGTCGAGTCCTGTTAGAGGTGTTTTGTTACGAAATTGGTAAGGATCTTGTCGATGAAATTAGCATTTTTACGTTTAATTAAATTGTAGATTTTGTGTAATTAACCTTAATTATGTTAAAAAGTGTTCATTATTTACATTTCAATAGCCCTTTTGCCCATTGACAATCAAAAACGTTATAATTTATCGTGGTCAAAACACGGTCAAATTTAGTGTCTTGTTCCTATAGCTGACCATTAAAATGACTATGTTTATTATATAAATAATTATAATTAAAATATCAATCTGATGTTAACATTTTTCCTCTGTATCTTACCGCTCTACAGTATTTAGCACTGACAACATAGGGGTTAGATTGGTGGACTGTTGGGTGACATAAACCAAGTTCAGGAGAGTAGGCACAATGCCCAGAAGCTTCGATTAACGTTGACCGTAAACGCACCCAAAGAATCTAATTTACGGTGAATAAAACATATCTCATCCTTCTTTTCGAAACAAAACTCACACTTTTCATAACTTACAAAGTTGAAGGGTGTTTTTACACACTGATGGATTGCATTATATGATCAGCCAATAAGAGTTTTTAAAGCTTTTCTCTTTTTCTTTTCTTTCCAAAAAAATCAAGAAAATGAAGGACACGTTCACTAAATCTTGCAAAATCTTGCATGATATTAGATGGTCAACTACTGGAACACAAACGGTCAGATATAGGAACACTCATTTTTTTCTGGTCAGCTACTGGATCAAAAACAGTGCTTTTGTAAATCCCATTTTATACAGTAAAAACAATATAATTAACAATATTTCCGATGTTCTACTCAATCAGAATAGATCAAATTAAAATATAAAGAAATTAAAACCTAGCATTTTATCAATATAATCTAAATATTGAAGATAAAAGTTATTTAAGGAGTTATTTTTTTTTTTTTTGTTTTCAAAATGTTTAATGTTTAATTGTTTGTTTCAACGACCGAGTGCTACTACGCTAAAGCATAGTACAAGTGAGGTCATGTAAACAGCCTGTAACACAAGGACGACTACACAATCTCACCTACGGCTCGATTTTGCAAACTTCGCCCTTATGTTACCGGCTGTTTACATGACCTCAATTGTAATATACATACTATTACTTGCTAAGCTCCGCGAAAATGAAAATTACCACAGCTGTCATCAGGTAATGACTCATTTTCGCGGGGTGCTGCAAACAAAAATTCTTATCATTATGTTAAAACAAAAAGTTATTAATGGAAAATTTTAAAAAAATATTGCCTTAACTCTAGACCGCTTCAGATAAATTTCGCATCATTTACAAAGAAAGATTTGTTGATGAAAATCAATAAAATGTGAAAAACTAAAAAAGCCTTACATGTATTTGATTTATTGATTTTTTTTATTTATTTGTGTAGAACAAATACGAAACTAAAAATTAACATTGTGGGCAAAAAGTATTGATTTATTGATCTTTGGTTGATCTAGTACATGAGCTACTTTTTAGACCCGTATGAAGTACGTCTCTTATGCGTTGACTACCACGTTTGTCACATTGCGAATCCGAATCCGTAAGTAAGGGGAAAACTTCTTTTGTTGCTAGCGATAAAAACAATGTCCGTCTGTTTGTCCGCTCGCGATAACATTTTTTTCCTGAAAGGTGGTAAAAGTGAGTTCAAGTTCGAAGATAAGCAAAACCGGCCAAATCGGCCAAATAGTTCCATAGAATGCACAAAATTCTTTATCGCTGCCGTATAAGATGGGAGGTGGTTTTTCTTGAATATTTGGTTAAGTGGACGTAATTTAATATACTTGAGAGTTAAGACAATATTTATTTATTTCGAGTCTTTTTGCAATTGAAACATCTATTCTGTTTGCTGTATCTAATCTGATGCATACGGGTCCTTTCTATAGTATTATGAATGGTCGATTTAAGTGGTAGAGAATCATATTTTCTAGTTTCAGCTCTAGCTAAATGGTTCGTTATTATCTGACAAACATTATGTTTAGAAGATGTCGAACATAGGAATTTGTGTGAAATATTTTCACATCTCAACATGTTCCATAATTTTCGAAGATATTAGGCTTAGTTCTGAGCGCAACATTAATTTAATTGCGTTAATTTTAAATTTAAATTCATTTTCCTTTTATAACATGCCATGTGAAAATAATTCTAATGGATTTATAAAACGTGTTCAAAATTTTACAGTATTCCGTAAATTACTTTACGCTGATTATGAGACAACATAACACACTGGATACATGCCATTTTAAAATGATATGTAAAACGAAGCTAATAATGTAGCTCGCAATTATGTATATGTCAAAAATTTTCCATTGCTAAATTATGTGTAGGCTTTCATTATAGGGGGTGCTCGCTAGCGATAATGAGCGGAGGAATTAGTGCTGTAATAACGATGTGACAATATAACGATAAGCCAATTCATGGTATAATTTTATTTAATTCGGTTATGGATGAAATTTGACGTTATGGTTCATATTTCGAAATACAAAAGTGTTATACAGACGCATGCACAAAATTGTTTTTAGACACGGTTAACCGACCTTTCGGTCGACGAAACTCAAAAGATAGTTTGGTCACTTGTAAGAGCTACAAATAATACTTTTCTCAGTCATCATTATGTCAGATTATTTCGACAATTTCTTCATTTTGCACAAATTTGTGTTTTTGCTTTGCCTCATCAGTGCATCTTTGTCGGGAGATCAACAAAAGCAGAGAAAAGAATTAACAAAAAGAGCAAGAACAGAGAATGCAGTGAGTAGACATCCCATTTATATGAAAATAGTATATTTTGTGACGAGCGAAGAAAAGTTGAATTTTGTGGGACTAGTCATAAGCTTGTTGTTTCGAAAAAAAGAAAAAGGACTTGCGTCACATTTCATTTTCTAAAAGGGGTATTTGTTCTGTTTTCCAATGATACGGGCACTGCACCCACGGCCCAAAAAGAAACCAGTCGGTCGATGGGAGGCTGTGATAATACTTACGTACTTCACAAACATGACGGTCAATAATCTTGTTTTCCAGAAAATTTTTTGAGTATATTGGAGAGTCGCAATAATTCATTTTAATTTGCTAAATCTCACTGCATGACACTTTATCCAATAAAAGCTTGTAACTTGAAACTTAGCGTTGATCAATTCCAATCAATTTGATTGCTTGCCCGACAACACAACATTGATATTTGTTTTCGTAAAAGAATTGAAAAAGCACACAAACTTTCGTACACTTTTACATTATATCGCTCTATTGCCATCAAGTTTGTGTTATTCTTTATGAGTATTTGATTGGCTAGACGTATACACAGTGTTGGATGGCAGAAAAAATTTTGGTGTATTGACCTGACTAGACATTTTTCATAGGCACACGATTGACTTTTTGACCGAGAAATGAATTATTTTGGAAGACATTATTTTGTGATATAATGAAATAATCAGAAGAAATTAAACTTCTTATCCATCCATCGAGTGGTTCAGCTGATTGATTGATGTTCTCATCACTGATTTCGGTTTTATTAGAAAAATTTTGGACGTTAGGTAAAGGTGTAAAGACTTGGATTTTATGAATAAATGTTGTTATTCAATTCATTGGAATTATAAATCAAAGTTATAATATGTAGGATCTTTTAACTTGCATGTTACCATGGCAAATGCTCTTTATGGATTACATAACTTGGAAGCGATATTAGTGTTTCCATAGAACGCAATATTTTTGTCCTTTCCAAAAGAAATATAAACTGCTTTTTTACAATACATTTCTAAGAAATTTAGGTGAAACCTTACCAAACCAATGCCTTATGAAAGCATACAAAAGAGTTGCTTTTGGTGTATGTCATCACCACCATTCCAAAGCTAGTTTTACAACCTATTTAAAGTTCTAGGAAACAACCCTCTCAAATGCTTTCAACGTTTTTAGTGGCTACATTCTTCTTGAAACGTTTCAATTCTGTGATTTCTATGATAAGTGTAAGTGTGTAAGTACAAACTGGTGCATTTTGAAATTACGGGGTATTAAGGAATTTGTCTGGCAATATCTTTAAAGTTTCTGAATGAATAAAAATTGGCCTGAGGATGATGTTCCACTCAACAAAAATATTAGAAAAACAAAGTAAATAATTCTACAAAAACTTTCGATCTCATGAAAGAACTTATATTTTCCGATTAGCTAAAAGATCGGAAGCGTATCTAAGACTAAACGTTGGCTGCTGATAGCCAGTCAACAGCGGGCTATTAGCTAACATAAATTCGTTATTGGCTCGCGACTCTAGTCTACAATTAGATAGATTTCTGGTTTGAGGCGGCCTACTGGCCAGATCTTGTTGACCTCCTCCCCCGATACTCTTCTATCATTCCACACAATCATGAATTCGATTTTTAGCTGAAAAATGATTTGGTTTATTGGTACAAAAATGACTTTCGTCACAAAATTTACAAGAAAAATAAAATAAAATAAAGTAAGATGAAAAATAAGAAAAGAAAAAGAAATCACAGCACGTAAAAAACTTCATTTAACCTAACTAGATTTAGCTAGATTCCTGCATTTATATGTTCAGATTACACACTTGCTAGATAAGACCCATTAGCCAAATGAACCTCGTCGTGTGTGCACACACTACCTTTTTCTTTGTATGCATTTGTGTTATAGGGATTTGTATGAGTAACCATTAATCTGTTTGTTGTGCCATAAGCTTAACGTGAATTCCGAACAACGCCTGTATTCTAGCTAAATATAGGATTTTTATCTTGTGTTTATTATATCTACGTCTTTAGATAGGCTCAAATATGAGTTTACAGAATCCATCGTGCATGGGTGATGTCAAGCATGTCATTCTTGTGTATACGGTTCGTTGTGGATACCAAAAACCACAACTACCCATAATTTAAAGTTTGGGTATGCTTAGTAATGATGCTTTCATGCTAGAAAGTTGAAGAAAAATCCTTTGAAAAAATTCCCTCATCAGAATTGAGCCTGGATATTATTGGGGAAAGCCAGTACGTTACCACTGGTGCCAGCCCGTTTCTTGTCCACAACTGAAAGCTTAAAGTAAGAAAAGTATTGTGCAGAAAACGAACGTTTCAATTTCCCGACTAGGGGGCCGTTCATAAAGGATGTCACGTTTTTTTGGCTTTTTTCGTACCCCCCCCCCCCTGTCA
>CM055403.1:114572284-114584078 GCA_029228625.1 Pseudolycoriella hygida | reverse complement strand
CCCCCCCCCCAAGCGTGACATCCTTTATCAACGGTCCCTAGACACTTTTAGTACGCTTTGGCGAGAGTAAATCCGTTCAATTATATCCTGTTTCGAAGCCCCCGGAACTTTTAAAGCGAACTTCCAAACGTAGACTGCGATGGGGAAGTTACAAAAGCCAGGTCATGGTCTGAGAAAATGTTGATGAGCTCAGAATCAAATATCCTCATTATGTCCTTAGCGGCCGAGATATAGCAGTTTAGTACTTAGGACATTTTTCTGTTGCGAATCATAATTCCAGAGTAGTCCTGGAAGTTGTCCTTTGAAATATGTAATAAAAAGCCCCCAAGCGTCGCCGGTTTCAATCCCGTCGGCGACCAATTCTTTTTCTTTATATTTATTGGTTATTCGAAAACGACAAAATGAGGACATTTTTCTGTTGCGAATAATAATTCTAGAGTAGTCTTGGAAGTTGTCCATTACTGAAATATGTAACAAAAGTCCCTCGTGTCGCCGGTTCGAATCTCGTCAGTGACCATTTTTTTTTTCTTTACATTTATTGATTATTCGAAAAGGACAAAATGAGGACATTTTTCTGTTGTGAATCACGATTCCAGAGTTGGACTGCACTTCACTGCTAAAGAACGTCCAGAAAACTTTTAGCCTAGAAAACAACTCCTAAATATACTTATTTTGTAATTTTTGGAATATTACTGAAAGGACAAATTCAGGACATATTATCCGCATAATCAGTTCGTCGATAAGTTTCAACATTCCCTATTTTAAGGGTTGAGAGCTTTTGGGGGTTGAGAGCTTTTGGTGGAGCTTTCATATTTTTTTTAGTACAGTCAATTTTCTAGCTGCCTAGGACCTTATACATTTTTCTGATTGCTCATATATGGAAAGGACAAATTGAGGACATATTTATTATTTCAAAAGTGAAATGAAATGAACGTTTTCAAGTTCATATTTACATAGAGCTTTTAGCACTAAAAATATTTTTGACCGAGAATATTATGCTTTGCAGTCCTGTCCTAGGACATTTTATGAAAATTTTAATGGTAGATCCTGAAAGGACAAATTGAGGACATATTTTTGGCATACTTTATAGGCCGACTCTATTCGCAGGTCCTGCGAATAGTGTTTCATTGAGGCTAATCGCAGTTCCTGCGAATAGTGTTTCATTGAGACTAATCGCAGTTCCTGCGAATAGTGTTTCATTGAGACTAATCGCAGTTCCTGCGAATAGTGTTTCATGGAGACTATTCGTACGACCTGCGAATAGTGTTTCATGAAGACTATTCGCACGACCTGCGAATAGTGTTTCATGGAGACTATTCGCACGACCTGCAAATAGTGTTTCATGGAGACTATTCATCTGTATTCTTTTCATTAATCGGTTTAACTCATGAAAATTTAATCACATTTAATATCATAGATTTTTTTTTTTATTATTTTGTTTAATTTTACAATGCCCAAACAAAAAGGAATGTGTTGTTATAATCGATTAATGAAAAGTAAAAAAAAAACCTAATCTTACCTAGTCGGCCAATGAATGAAAAAGAAAATGAATAAGTAAAAAAATGCGTTAGAAAAAAAAATTAGAAAAAAAGATCAATTGAAATGTTAAGTAACTAAGGAGTGGAAAAATAGACAAAAAATAAGAAACTGAGTCGAAAGGTGATCATTCTGACATCGGCTCATTGGCCGGTGTTGTACACTGAACTGTCCGAGTTGCCAAATGATCTCCCATGAAATAGGAGTAATTTTCCATCTTGAAGCAAAAGATCGTTGTTATGCAAGTGATAAATATGAGCAAACTGTTGGTTTCTCCGAGGGGTGGAATGATTAGCTTCCGTTACAAGATTGCTAATTTGATTAATATTAATACTATTGCATTTTTCAAAAAATTTCAAGGCCAATTTACACATGTAAACATCAATACGATCAATTTTAGTCAGTTTATAGAGAGTCTCGTTCCGACAATATTTGTAACTCCCAATATTTCTGTAAACATTACCAGCCATTCTCAAAGTTTTGCGCTCAAACAACCGACACTGTTCAATGCTACAGCTGCTTATATTGGACGGCCTTAACCAAACTGATGAACCATATGTTATCAACGGTCTAATATAGGATTTGTAAACATTAAGCTTGGTCTTAGTATTGATTGGTTTAGATCTCAGGATTCTACCCAGCCCAAAGCTTGTTTTTCTGGTAGCACTCAATCTCAAGCCGACATGTTGAAGAAATTTGTTGTTTGATTGGAAAGTAACACCCAGCAGTTTTATGCTTTTCTGATGACAGATAACCGACAGTTACCACCATATTTCTGACTTTTCTCCTGAAATAAGGTGTGGTGTCCTTAAGGCTGCCAAGGATATGAATCATGCTGGTCTTATCGTCGTTTAATTTCAGTTTCCAAGTGTTAAAGAACAAGACAAGTCTCTTCAAATGTCTATTAAGACGAGTCTGGTCCCGTTTTACGTTATTGAACGACGTATCATCATCAAACTGAATAGTTTTGATCGCCTGATTGGTTGGTAAATCATGCAAATAAATGTTAAAAAGGGTTGGGGAGAGCACACATCCCTGTGGCACCCCTGCTGGCATTGAAAAAGAGTCAGAAACATTGTCGCCGATCCTCACTATAAACTCCCGATTTTCTAGAAAATGAAATACTGATTTCAAAATCAAATCATTGAAACCTAAAAGCTTCATTTTGTATAACAAGCCCTTATGCCAGATCGTATCAAAGGCAGCTTGAAGATCCAAATTAATAAGAGTGGTCGCTCTACCGCAATTCAGCGCATCGTTAATATCTTTCTGCAATTTGCCAAGAGCATGGGAGGTAGACACAGAGGCTCTGAAACCAAACTGATTTTGGAAGACACTGCAGTATGTATGGAGCAACTTATTAACGCGGTTCAACAAATTTTTTTTTTAAAATCTTGCCGATACAGGCAACCTGTGAGATTGGCCTAAAATTAAAAATAAAATCTGCATCTTTACCAATTTTGGGAATGGGTAAAATCATAGCAGTTTTCCAGTTTGTAGAGAAGTACCCACGAGCAAGCAAATGATTAAAGAAGATAGTGAGAAACATCAAAATCACTGGACTGAATCTTTTGATAAGGTAATACGGCATTGAATCGTGCCCCACTGATTTTTTACCAGGCCTAGCAGAAATTATTTTTGATACTTCTTCAACGGAGGTCAGAAAATCCCAGTTTTCATTGGATAGAGCAATCTGTTCTAGGTCATTCTTTGAATGAATAAGTGGGGTCAGGTTGTCATCAAAGTGGATGGTATCACTGGCAATCTTGATATCGCTGACCGATTTTTCCTTGTTCTCATCCATATAAAGGGAGCTGATGGAGCTAAATCGCTTCTTTCCCATTCGGAACTTCCGAATGAGCTTGTGTCCGTCATTAAGGTTTCGAACGTTGGCATAATTCTTCTGAAAGAAATTGTTGATGTCATTGCTGAGGCTGTTGGAAAACATATTTTTCAGCATTTCAATTCTACCTTCAAGGGACCAAGAAACTGATGATGGAAATTCAGAGCAGACAATCGAAAGATTCTCCTAGAAGTCTGTTTTATTTTTTTATGAAGCACCACGAAGTTGTATCTAGTTGATACTCTGCTTTTGTGAACAAACTTTTCTGAGGCTTCAGAGAATATGTTTTCGAGCTCCAAGGCGACCTCTTCCAGGCGTGAAAGTTCCAAATTATCATTTAAGGACAATTGAATACCACTCAACTTTCCCTCTATGAACGAGTTCAACTTAGCCATGTCAGTCAAACCATAATTTTTCATCAATGGTAATTCAATAGGGATATTAGGAACATTCAGCTTTACCAGAATGCCCGTGTGGTTGGAAAAAGAGGGCAGCAGCGAAATGTTAGAAACCAGGAAAGGAAAATCGTGGGATGTAAAAAATTTATCAATGAACGAACCACCCTCAGATGTAGGATATGGGGGATTGATGATGTTAAAACCGTGTTGCCTTTGCGAATCGATCAAACGATTTCCGGTAGAATTTGAACTAATGTCCCCGGCAGAAACCAGGCGAGCATTGGTATCGCCCCCGATCAGCGATGGTACATTTCCCTTCTGAAAAACAGCATCGAAGCGTGTTTGCTGAGCTAGGCCATGCGAGTTTATATAAATTGAGACAATAGCAACCCAGACGTTCCCAATGTAGGCTTCAACGTAGGTAGATTCAAAAGGTTCCAGTGTGACTTTAAAGTTTCTTGTTTTTATACGATCATTAATAATAATTGCGGTACCGCCTCTTCCAAAACCGCTGTGCTGTAGGAAAGTGTTAAAACCCTCAAAACTCATTTTTTGCTTAGGTCTAAGTTTGGTTTCAGAGATCATAGCTATACTTGCCCCGTTTTCCGAAATAAAATTTTGTAGAAGTTTGCGCCTTTTGTATGTTTGAATGGAAACTCTGAAAAAGTCCATTATAATTTATTAGCAAGAGATTGAGCAAGTGCATTGATACTCGGAAGGAGTTCACATATCATTTTACTTAACTTAGCTAGATCCGAGTCGGAGTTGGTTGATTGTTGACGGTTGATTGTTGATTGTTGAGTGTTTCCAAAGAAAGGACGTTTCCGTGGGGAATGTGTAGCAGTACCCTGACGACGGTGCAAGGCAGATGTCGATGGCAATTGATGTTGTTGTTGTTGTGGCTTAATGGATGCTGATGGTGGCGCCAGATTGGACGCCGAAGAGGAAGGCAAAGATGCTGTTGTATTGACATTCTTTTTGGCGATATTTGCGAGGAAGAATTGGCATACGCCATATTGATTCGCTGAATGCCCAGTGTGGTTTAGACCCGCTGACTTGCAGTTAACACATGATACAGGGATCTGGTTGTCAGCATTGCGTGGACATTGTCCAGGTGGATGACTAGTGGTACATTTCACGCAGCGGTACGAGAAAAAGTATTGCCGGGCAGTGTGAAAATATTGCTGACAATTACGGCACTGGGTTACTTTACTGTTCTTCAACTTCTCAAATTTAACGCCAAAAGAACCTATTGTACGAATCGCCTTGAACAAACTGTCGTTAAAATCTGTTGGAACCGTGATTCTGTATAAAATGTTGATTTCGCCCCCAGAGCGCTTCTGATGACCCGTGATAAACCGAGTGATTGTAAAGGGAACATCAACATTTGCACGGGTTAATGCATCTGTAATCTCTTGAATGTTGTCTTCGTCGGTGCCACAACAAAATCCACGTAGAATGTATGACTTCAGCTTGTTGGTAGCATCCGCATATGTGTTAAAACCATACTGATGGTTGCGCAGGTACACCATAATCAAATCTTTAACGCCCGGATCTGTGCACTCGATGCGAGGAATGTTGTTGAAGCTCTTTTGGACCCACTTGAATTTACCACAACCAACTGCTCTGTTCAGCTGAAGAATGAGTGTGTTTCGCTGATCTTTATCCATTTGCTGTAATTGAATAGGAGTGACCTTACAAGCGTTTTTAGCTTCACTGTTTTTGACCATGTCAACCCATGACACGTTTCCTTTGTCGTTCACAGTTGATTCTAGCACTGGAAAAGAACTGTTCGACACTGAAAGGTTGACATCGATGTCCTGATTTTCCATAGGATCAACAGCTGGGGGTGAAACCGCCGACACTGCACCAGGTGATGAAAGCGTGTGCATTTTCACATCATCGTGTGCACATCATTTGAATTATTTTTACGCTTGTTGTTGCCCAAGCCGTCACTTGTTTGATGATTTGAGTTATGACATCAAGTTTTTTACTCAACCCAGCAATGTTGTGGTTAAGAGTAGAAATTGTATTTGTCAGCTCTGCAACGGTTTGCTGATGCTGCTCTTGTAGTTTTAATAATTCGCTCTTAAGCTGAGCATTTTGCAATTGAAGATTTTTGAAAAATTCACGCGCAACGAGATTTGTTGCAAGCAATTGTTCTACACTTTCACATTTACCTTCGTCCATTGTTCGTACTGACAGAGCGAACGTCCGCTCTCGATGAACGACCGATAAGAAATGGTTAATATCATAGATGGAGATACGAGAAGTATATTTCAATACACAAAACAAAAATAATGATTTTTTTTTATTGAAAAACGTAATTAAAAAGTTAAATTTAAATGATTAATTTTTCACACAAATTTTCTAGTCTTATCCGGGAATTATAACTATGGCTTCTAGTTTTCCTCCTATTCCGTAGAACGCAAAAGGTTTCAACAACCTGCGGGTATTGCCGTTCCTGACGATGACCACCTTTACGCTGGATTCACATTATAATTCCCGGAATGAACCCGGTCTAGCTTTCGTGTGAATACTAACCTCGGCTTTGCCTCGGATCAGTAAAATTCACAAGAAACCTTGAATTTTCAACTTTTAATCCCTAGTTATGTAAATAACCATTATCTGGCTATTATCAAGTGAGATGTGGTTTTTCTTTTGACTGGTATCACTTCAAATGTGTACAGCATAAAAAGTCAGAAAAACAGTTTATTTGTCCTACCTGTGGCATTTGTAAAAAAAAATTGAATTCGTTAATCTGAAGAATTTAAGAAGAACATAGAGTAAGGTTGCCTAATGTGGAACACCAAAAAGAGAATGCAAATAACAAAGTTGAAGTGTCTCGAATTCTAGAAGGTTTTGGAAGAGATTAGTGAACTATTGTGCAGCTTCTTGGAGAATAAAGGACTTCTAAAATTGATAGGTTAGAAATTTGTCAACATTGACAGTTTTAAAAAAGTGTCCATAATGTGGAACACAAGGGTTCCTAATGTGGAAAACATGAAGAAATTATTCGCAACTTTTTTTTTCTTTCGAAGGAAATTGACAATCGAGTGTTAAGAGTTACAACAGAAAATAAATTTCGTCTTTCGGACCCTTAAGCGATGATTAATTGTGATGCAAATGTTGAACATCAGCTAAAATGGAACGGTATATTTCATAACTTGTAATGTTCCAAAATAGCTGCACGTTCCACATTTGCATCACATTAACACTTAACTTATTCACACCTTTACATCTTTTTTGGCATGTTGCCTTCAAAAAATAAAAAATAAAATATTTTTCCCTTCAATCCGAACGAACGAAAGTGGGTGTTCGTCTCTTTCTTCGTAAACGTAATGGAACGTTTGCATAAACACATTTTTTGTAGGAAATATTATTCTGAACAAAAATTGTTCCACGCTATGGTGAAATTATGACGTTTTGCATTTTTAATTAATTATTTTCTGATTGCAAAGATTTTTCACACACGAAAATGACTATACCTGACTATATCTCTCTCTATTCTTCGTATGTAATTTTGAGCGATTCTCTAACGAAAAAAACTATTTTTGCTGGTCAAGTGCTGCTTAATGAAAAATCCAAAATTGGAAAATGTACTGAGAACACACTTTTGAAACTAAAATATAAAATCAGCAAAGAAATTTTGATGCATTTCGTAGAACAATTTTTTGTTCTAATTGTAATTTTGCACCGTTTAAAAATAACTATCGAAAATGCAAACTTTCAATTTTAATAAACTTTAGAAAAGGATTAAAAAATTTTTTTGAAAAATGTTTTTATTTTTTGTAGTCTGGTATGTCGTTATTTACTCTAGAGTACCTAGAGACTCCGTTTCGACCCGCTAGTTTCAACAACCCTACAGGTCATCTTTATATTTCCTGGGAAGAAGAAAACATTTATTCACGAAAAAAAAACATAAATAAAGCTGCTGCCCTCGTATTGAAGGTTGCTTTGTTACACAGCATATTCATCTATCCTAAGACAACCTTTGTGCTAACATAAATAGTGTTGAATTTTTTTTTAGTGAATCCAGTAAGTGAATCCAGCGTAAAGGTGGTCATCGTCAGGAACGGCAATACGGGCAGGTTGTTGAAACCTTTTGCGTTCTACGGAATAGGAGGAAAACTAAAAGCCATAGTTATAATTCCCGAATAAGACTACAAAATTTGTGTGAAAAATGAACAGAGCTTAAACTCTTTCATTCTTTAATTTTAAATTAATTTGTCACAATCACTTGTGGTTCCATGTTGATGGAATCAAAAAACTCCTTTTTAATTTTCACATAAAAATAGCAGAAAAATAAAAAATAAAACAAGTAAGGGTGGAAAAAGATTTTGGTCCACCCTAAGGTTTTTAAGAAACATTTTTGAAGGAAGATTAAATTTGATTCTTTATTATTGGGTACATTGTACAAATTAACAAAAAAATTTTTATACTGGGTGCATTGTGCAAAGTTACAAGAAAAATCATCGAACAACATTTTCTTGCTTTTCAGAATTGTAAAAGGAATCAATGAAAACTCACATTTTCAGCGAGTGGTTAAGGACAAATGTTCTAAAAACAAAAAAACCTTTTTATCACTAATGCACTTAACACTTACTTCTGCTTTCCTTCCTTAGAAAATGTTAAGGAAAATTAGACTGAATTAGTAGGAAAAAAACAAAACAAGATTGGCACCGACTTTTATTTTCGATAAAAGAATGAGGTTGCTAAGAAGTGAAATTACCAATATATTTTCTAAAAATCAATGAAAATGATGAAAATTAAATAAAATTTATATTTCTGTTACTAATTTACGTTGATTTTCGAACGCAAATTTCTTTTCAACGCTCTGCGATTAGTCCCCAAAAAACACTATTCGCAGGTCGTGCGATTAGTCTCCATGAATTACTATTTGCAGGATCTGCGATTAGTCTCCATGAAACACTATTCGCACGACCTGCAATTAGTCTCCATGAAACACTATTCGCAGGACCTGCGAACAGAGTTTTCATACTTTATATTTATTTCCACGACAATGAAAATAGTAGTATTATAGCATTTGTACTACGGAAGTGCCACTACCAATATACTACAGTATGAAGTTAGATATGGACATCAGAAAATCACGAAAGATAAATTAGTCAAAATCTGTTAAGTGGTTTCGGCTGTAGAGTCCTCAGTGTGAGCCCAACTCACTCTACGCGACCCTACACGATAATAGGTGGTTTCTTGTGAATATTTCTTTAATGATGAGGTTTTTTGTGCAGTGTTGCAGAGAAAAAAGAGGCTAACTTTTTTGTTCATGGAAGTATTATGGAACAGAGGCCTCTCCGAAGTGCTCTAGGTCGGTTCTACGATCGGGCCTAATGCAATTTTTTTTTTCAAATTTCTTCAATTTTTTTTTTTCAATTTTGAGTTTTTTAATGGCATATGTTTAACTGATAACCAGAAAATTCAATTCTGATCACCAGAAATTTAAAACACTCTTTTTTAGGGCCAGGGGCGTGTCCGAACGTTTCGTAAAAAGAGTAATGTATCTTTAAAGCGGCTAACTCTGAGTAGGTGTAATTAATTTTGGCCCTAATTAATTTTTATTTTGTATTTGTGATCAAAATTGTATTTTCAGGTGATCAAAAATTATTTTTGGGTGATCGACTATAACGCTACCCTTTTTTAATTATTGAATATGTTTTTTGCGCCGGGTTTTTCAATATTTTCCTTTCCAATTTCCAATCCAATTTCATGTCGACGTAATTTCATACACTTAAGAGTTAAGGAATCATTTGCTTAGATACGTTCTAATCTTTTTGCAACATCTATCACAACAAAAACCCTTTTTAAAAGGGAAACTTAACGCAAGTTTCTTCTTCCAAAACAACTGATATCAATTTGGGTGACGCTTACAGCTTCGGAACGTTCGGAACGCAAAAAATTCTTTTGAAATGTTTTCATTTTCGATTAAAGAAATACGTCACAGAGCTGTGCGTGATATGATAGAAACTGATTCCAAACTGACACACTGTGACAACCTCAGACATTGAAATAACTAGCATACAAACAAACTTTGATGGGCATTTGGATATAAAATTAGATTCGTTCTTGTTGGGTACCGCTTAATGTGGGTATAGGCCAGTGGGAGGCCTGCGTCTCTCCGATCGGATCCAAGAAACACTAGAGAAATGTTACAACAGTGCTTCAAAGCGTGTGAATGACATCTACACTAGTGACGTTTCACGAATCTATGCTTATAAGCATGAAACAATGCAGCAACTTCAAGTTTACGTGCTCCGACAAAAGTTGAACGCAACTAAAGTTGTTAAGAATAGAATCGCTTTGAAGGGAATGAAAGCAATTTACATAAAAAATTAAAGGATAAGTATAGCCTGAATAGCTTTTGGGGATAGTGAAGTCGTCAATTTTGATTAGGACACAACAATTTGATTGTCAAAAGTGTTCACCAAAATAAGGGAAATCGGGTCAAAACGCCACTATCGACCTGTACCGTGAAAATGGTAGCTACCACTTATTGTATAAAATCTTTTGTAGTTACTAAAAACGTTTGATTGGCCATCTTCCGTACAATGAAGATTAGGCATTGATCTATTAGTCTTTTCCCTTTACGTGAATACAAATTTCGAGGAGTGTGATTTTAATAGCGAAAAGCAACAAATGATAGATTCAAAAAACGCGTTTTCGATGTGTGAAACTGAGGTCTATAGCTTTACATCCACTGACGCAACGTAAAACTGATCTAAGAAAATTTACCAAAAAAAATAGGCAATTTCAAAATAGGATCGGCAGATTTGCGAGTTTCGGGCTGGAAGTGCCCTAGCCCAGAAACATAAAAGGCAACCCTCGTACCACAAGGGCTTATTATTCGCAATTTTGTTTTCTCAAAATTCATAAAATTCTTAAAAAATTCCTAAAATTCTTAAAAAATTCTGAAAATTCTTAGAATTTCTAAAAAAATCTCAAATCGTTCAGTTCAATTTGTTTCATTTCAAAAAGTAAAAATTAAGGAAAAAAATTCATTTATTTTCGTGATCGCTTACTGCATTGTCTCAGTTGGACGGGCAATGATTTTCCTTTCGTAGTACCACTGTTTATTACACGAATTGTGTTTACTTTTTCGGTTTGAATGTCTGGTTGGACGCGTACGAAGTACAAAGGTCCTATACGTTTAGTACAGACAATTTTATTGTAACATGGGGTAGATCGAGGTGGGAGTGGGGGGGGGATGCATCTATTATCGTCTAAATATGACGAATCAGCAATAAAAAAAATGTCCGTCTGTCCGTCTGTCTGTCCGTCCGTCTCCACTTTTTTTTTTCCAAACGGCTCAACCGATCAGCGTAAACTTTTTTTTTCCCTGAAAGGTACGTGCCTCCCATGATTCAAGTTCGAAGATGAGCAAAATCGAGGAAGTGGTTCTGGAGATATGGTCGATGAAGTGACCAAAAAAGTGGTTTTTCGAAGGTCGGTGAAGCTTTTTCGCAAATATCTCAGTAAGGATAGCACGGACATTCCTCATTTTGGTGTCAAATGAAAGCATTTGATGTCACAAAACTGGGAAAAAATTTTTGTGGGAATCGGGTCAGGGGTCTGGGCACTGGGACCAATGGAATATACGAAATTGAGATTCTTGGCCATATACGAAAACAGTTTTTCGTCTATATTTCCTTAACTATGCAATATGGAGATTTACTGTCAAAAGCAAAGTTGTAGAGAATTAAATTTTAACGGATGCGTGTTTCAGGGTTTTGAGGAAATATGGTCCAATCCTGGTATATGGCCACTTCCATAATTGGGCAGGATGACCCAGATCTCCAGAACTGTGAGAGTTAGAAAGTTGGTTCCAAAGGCAAAGTTGTTGAGAATTACACTTAAGCGAACACGTGTTTCAGGGTTATGAGGAAATATGGTCCAATCCTGATATATGGCCACTTCCATAATTGGGCAAGATGACCCAGATCTCCAGAACTATGAGAGGTAGAAAGTTGGTTCAAAAGGCGAAGTTATAGAGAATAAA
>CM055403.1:114559293-114571784 GCA_029228625.1 Pseudolycoriella hygida | reverse complement strand
AGACAAAGTTGTAGAGAATAAAATTTGAGACAACACTTGTTTCTGGGTTTTAGGGAAAAACGATGTAGTCCTTGGATATAAGCTTTTCTAGATTTTCTAGAGACGTACTTCGGTAGGGCCTTTGACATTACCTTGGGTAATTTCTATAGATCTTTGAAATTCTTAGTTATAAAAGAACAGAAAACGTTGGATTGTTTGCTTATTTGTATATTTAGGTACGTTCGAGTCACTTTGCCACATCTATTCTGTTTGTCACATCTATTCTGATACGTACGGGTCTTTGGTTATGTTTGATTCTGTGTTTCATCTTCTTCATTCAGAAGGCCAATAAGTAAAGGTTGATTAACAGCTGTAGTTTGGGTTTCAGCGCTCTGAACTTGTACATCACCTAACTGACTTGTCGTCACTGGGTCACTTGTAAAATTAAACTAATTTGCTAAAGATGAATCATTCGTTACTTTTTGATCATCGTTGCCGTTTGTATCAATTGTAGCTGTGGATGCACCGTCTATCTCAACCAGCAATGTGTTGGTATCGGAATGCGCCCTTAACAAATGATTCTGCATTCCCGATAAATACCATTTAGGCGCGGCAAGTTTTTAAGGTTTTCCAGGGGTTTTCTTTAATGAATAATACGTCGGATACGCTTTCCGGGTAATGCACAGCCTTCGACCGGACATTACAAAAGAATTCTCTTCAAGAAGCAGTGCTGTGTAAATTCACATAGCACACGTCTAGCGTGATAAAATATGTTTCCGTGTATTGCAGGTGACTACAACAAGTTCAAGGATTGGGACCCAACTGCTTCATCCGCTTATACTTTGTACAATTTCTTGTTCACTTGAACATTTTGATCCCACCCTGACTATCAATCTTTGGATGTCGCAAAAAAACGAAAACCTAAATCTAGTTCGAAAGCGAAACAACACTCTTGGTATAATGGATTTTTCGAAGAAGCAACTCTAAAGAAGCCAACTAGTCATGATCGTGTAAATAAATTCTAGACAGCTGTTATTATACCGTTTCTGAATATATTTCCTTCTTAATTATCAAAATAGTCACACAGAAACGCCTATCTGGTTTTTAAAAGTTTTTCTTAAAAAATTCTCAAAAAATTCTTAAAAAATTCCTAAAATTCTCAAAGTTCTTAAAAAATTCCAAAGAAATTCCGAATAATAAGCCCTGCGCACCACCCAACAGTTAGTTTTGTTTTTACTCGAACATTTAGAATTGTATTCTAAAATGCTTTAAGGCTTTATCGCAGAACCATAATCAGTTCGACTATCTCGTGACAAAGAGGCACATTCCCAAAATGAATAATTTCGTGGGCCCATCCCTTCGTATCCTCTCAATTAATTCAAACAAAATTGATAGGAGAAGAAGATCGAACTTTAAATATTCGACTGCCGAAATTCTGAAAATATTGATGGAGCGAAATCAGAGTTGTAGGCCTTTGAAAACTTGTTTGCATGGGAATGTGCCTCTTTGTCACGATCTGTGAGCTTGTTTTGTCTGCTAAATCCGAGGCTAAATCAAAGTACATCCCAAAAATATTTCTCACTTTGTAAAGTACAACACATCCGACCGTTGATGCATGCCTCACTGTTTAAAATTGCATAAAACCACTGCTAGCATCTTTATTCGCGTTGATATACTCTAACCTCTACATTATTATATTTGAAAATCAATGATGCCGGGATATATAACCTTTGTCCCCCATCTTATGTAACAATAACTCTCTTCAGAATCTATACAAATCTATTGTGTTGTCAGCAGCATCACCAATTATAGTTTAAGCATGTAATATTCAGAAATTTCATCCCTTAGAAACTCCTCAAATCTTTATTCTTTCCACACATACATTAGAGGCATAAAAGTGCCGATATATATTGTTGTACAAGAGAACATTTATGGTATAAAATATAAGCGATCATCAATATGTCGAATGTAATGGATGGCTGAAGGATGTGGGTGGTGTACAGATCGACGTCATACATAAGCATAAGCATAAAGTGAAATAATTTTGCTGAGTATTATTTAAGTATTCTTCGGAATGGAATGAGTCTTGTGTCATAACCTTATCGAGAATAACATCGACACTGGAAACGATATTTAAGTATCTACTCTCACCTCGTTTATTTAACATAATAACAATGTATAAATACAACATAGTGATTCCAAGTTGAATTAAGTAGGTTTTCTGCCGGAATATAGAAGTGAATCTAAACACGTATTTGTCATTGTTATCCAGATGAAATGAGTGTGTTTCGAATAAATGAATCAAGGCGTGACTTTGGAACGAGAATCGACAATATTGCGTTTTGTGCTACAATTGCCACAAATGGGTGTATCTTACAATAATACACCACGTTCTGTCCACGCGATTTTTCCATGCCTTTTTGAATTCTGTATTTATGTGAAGTGATTTTTTTTAAATTTTTAGAACGCTGGAATTAGACACATCGACCTCTTGGCAGACCTTTTGAAAAGATTAACGATCAGATTGAAGGAAAATGAAGTGAAAATGGACGATGAGACCAGAAATGTCGGACTGATAATTAGTAAGAATTAAGCCAGGGGTCAAGAATCGGACATAGAAACGAACGTATACAATTTTGAGGTCAAACAGAACCAAACAGTATTAGACCAGTAACTATTGTCGAAATTATTAAATCAGCACGATAAGATGGGCGGACCATGACAGATGTGGAAAGTAAAGGAGGACTGAGGATCGCTTGAGATGGGGTGGTGTCAGCCAAAAACTGCCTGGGTTTAAGTAGGTAAAGCATATATCCAATAAACTTCGTTCGACACAGTGCAGGACAACTGTGAAACCTCAAATTTAACGAAAAGAAGACAATAGAGAAATTCCCCGCTTCACACCTCTGCACAGATTCGACGATTGTGTAGGCAAATTTCGCATGATTTTTACAGATAGCGCCATTAATTTCGTGAAAAATCCGCATTCAACGTAAAGAGGGGCCTAAGCCCTAGCAGAACATCAGGATTTTCGGTTTGGTTGGTATGAATTTTGCTATTAAATTGTAGCGGCGCCGACTTGACTAATATTGGTAACGGTACATTTTGATGAAATAAAAAGTATTTCATTATGTTAATTGGAGTGATTTAGGTAGATTTTCCCACGGGGGCTCCTTCACAGTCAAAAACCAGCTTGAACCCTCAAAAATACACAAAATTTAAATTTACTAAATTACTAAATTTAGCTTTGTTTAACAAAAATGCATCAATTTTGGCCTGTTCTTCAGAATATAAACTGATTTTTGACTGTGAAGGAGAAGGCTTTTGTTCTTCGTACCTAAAACACCCCAATTAACACAATGGTATACTTTTTATTTCATCAAAATGTCCTGTTACCAATATAGCCAAGTTGGCGCCACTATTAAAGTGACACCCGGTATTGCCAGTTGTATAGGATACCAAAATACAACTTAAACATCTAAAAAAGTGTTGTGTTACATTACATATAACAAAACGGTGCTGTTGATATTATGAAATACATTCGTGAATTGTTTCTGACACATTTTGGAACGTATAACTACAAGACGTTATGAAAATTGGTTTTTATTTGAACATTCTGAATATAACTTTTTGTCAAAAAAACAAGGGATTTTATAGGTTATTCATGCGTTTCATGCGTTTCAATGAAAGGAAATGACAATTATGTGGGACAAAAGGTAAGTTTTGATTTCGGTTTGTTGATGGGGGGAATGAAATGTCAAAGCAATGGTTCCTTCATATCTTTCATTTTGCCGTAATGGATTAGTTGGCTTTAAATGGGCTGTTGTTCTTTTTCTCATGAACTTAATGGAAGTTTTTCAAATTCGTTTATCCGCGACCTATTTATAGCCTTACGTTTAAGCATTTATTCATTAATTTGAAAGTTATTTTGCTAACACAATACGTTGCCAAATATTTAAATGCGTAGGTGGAAAACCCTTTTCAAAATGAAACAGACGCCAAATTTTGGTGTTATGATCTGTTGTTCGTTCCTACACATTCAATTTTAACAATAATTGAAATTTTTCACTTAAAATGTTTCCGGTCAAAATTTCATTTAATTTGTATTATTCGGGTCTCGGGTGTTATTGCTCCAACGTATAAAGAGGCTTAGAAAGAGAAAGATATGTCACAACTCAGGGATCTATCCCTTGATTGGTAAGGTCATATTGTGGTTCTTGTGTATACTCAACTAAAAGTTTAAGCCCTTAAGATGCATAGACAATTAAATTAGACAATTAATTAGAAAACTATGTTTAAACACAATAACATTCCCAATTATCTCATCAAGATTAGATAGTACAAACTGTAGTATCTGATAATCATGTAGTCATGAGTTGCATTAATTAAAATAAAGAAAGGAGGCATTGATTGTATTGCGGCCATTCCTATAATCGTACTCTGAATTATCGGACGTCTTTTAATCAGTATTCTACACAAACCTACCTCAAAGACAGAAATTTTCGCGTCGTAATGAGCACTCAGCTATCAGACTCAGTATCTGTGAATGATGAAGTCCCTCAAGGCTCTATCTTAGGGCCACTACTTTTTATCATTTTCGTGAGCGATCTACTAAAGCTCATGCATACGACCTTGACTATATTTGCGGACGATACAAATACTTTCTTAACAAGAGAATATTCAATACAGAGCACGATGAAACGTTCGGAGAAAATTGCAATGCTACTACGAGAAATGGAAAATTAAAGTGAATGCAGTGAAATCAAAAGGTCTTTTAATCTGTAGATCAAACAACGCTAATTGGTATCATTGCTGCCCTAGAAATAAGTAATACCAACATCTCTTTCAAAACAAGCTTTCGATATTTGGGTTACTATGTTCAACATAACCAGGGTTTGGGTAGCGACGCTAATCATTATGTATCTTTAACATGCTGTCACGCTTGGCCAGAAAGAAAATATGATTTTTTCATACATTTTTGTGTACATTTTCTTTGCATGAGAATATTTTCCCGCATCTTCAAAGTAGCGCCACAAAGTTGGGACGCATACACGTATACACAGTACGCATTTACTTACTTACTTTTCAGCCTTACTAACCCAATCGGGTTTTGCCTGACTCTACAACGTTTCTCCATCTGGAGCGATCTTGGGCCAGACTTCTCCACTGCCCAACGTCCATCCGAGGCTCTTGTTGTAGTAGAGTTTCTTGAACAGTGAATTTTTTTACGAGGAAGAGGCACTAATACTTCGCTCAAACTACTGGTGCGTTTCCCCAACAACCCGTAGACAAGTCGTCAGGTAGCACTCTTATGTTTAGCACAGAACTCCGAAGAGAGATGAGGTCCCGGCGACTACGACTTGGATGTAAAAAGAGCACTTGATAGATAGGATAGGCAGTTACACACACATCTGGTATATTGCCCCCGAGCTCCCACACCTTCGGTCCATATACAATCAAATGCCACCCTATCTACCTACAAAATCCTCCAGTCGAAAAACACTGTTTTTGCACCTTCTGCACTGACGATTCGAAATTTCAAGATTTAACAAATTAAGAACTGTCAAATGCATACAAATCGCAACTCTGTATGTGTAATGCGTGTAAAGCTTGGATGGTAAGCCAAGCTAGCACAACATTTCTAGCTACTTCGAATTTAATAAAATTGTCCCTTTCTTATTGTTAACAGCTGTAGAGTGAGCGTAATGTCACATGAAATTCAATTAATTTGTTGTTATTGGCTTCAGTAGTTAGTTACGTTTATTGGCTATAATTGTGTAACAATTTCATACATCAAAGTCATATTACAATTAGGCCTCTTGGTTGGGCCTCTTTTGTATCCAATTTCTTATGCTTGTTCTTTGAAGAATTTCAGTATGCTTTTGAGTTTTGCTTGAGGTGAATTGGGGTTTCATCCTCCTCGCCGCACCTTTTACAATCTGCTTTTTCGACGATACCCATTTTGTGCATGTGACCATTGAGTGTGCAGTGTCACGTAACTGCTCCAATCAGCATTTTGCGAGCTGATCTGTCGCCCCGTTATCCACGATACTGCTGTGGCCTGGAACCCAGGTTAACTTTACATAATTTCTTTCTGCTAAGCAGTTTAGTTGTTGTAGTAATTCTATAGTTAGCTTGAAAGTGAAGCAATGTGCTTTTAGAAAATTTAGGTATTCTTGACTCTGTGTGTAGAAGACTATGTTTTCATCATTGATTACTTTCGGTACTAATAGATGCATTACATGCGTACATAAAGGCGCAAATTTCGGATTGTAGGGTCGTCGCATATCCGTCTAGAGAAGCGATGTCGTTAATATTCGGGACACAAGAGTATACACCCTTACCTACTGCCGTTTCAGTTTTCGAACCGTCTGTAAAGACGTTTAGGTGCACAGGATTTAGGATAATGTCCTTCTGCAATGCCTCCCTAGTTGGTATTTGAGTTTTCGAGCAGAATCTTTGCGTGGCATGAGCATGAGCTAAAGCAACAACCAACATTGTTCAGTCTCAATGCTGTGGCTAACGCTTCTTGTTCTCCATAGAGATCCACCACAAGAATATCAGTGATTATTTCAACTGCTCTCTTAGGAGTTGATCTCATGACCCCAGTGACCCCCATGAGGATCATTCTCTGTACGTGTTCTATGTCTGATATTATCCTTTTTGTTTATGATTCTGTGATACCATAAATGGCATCCATAAAATAGGATTGGCCTAATTATCGCAGTGTACAGCCAAACAACAACTTCTGGCTTCAACCCCTAAGTCTAACCAATGGCTGCATTGCATTGTCAGTATATTTTTGTAGCTTTTTTTACTCTTTCTTCAATATGTTTGTTGAAATTCAATTTCCTATCCAGGATTATTCCTAAGAATTTAACCTCCTTCGCTAATTTTATCGTTGTGCCGTTCAGTTTCGGTTCCTTAAAGTTTTTCACCTTCTTTTTGTTGGTGAAGAGAACTAGTTTTGTCTTCTGTGTGTTAACGGACAGGCCATTCTCAGAGTACCATTTCCCCACTAATCTTAAAGCTGGTTTCATCAGTGAACTCAGCGTACTTTCAAAATTCCCGATGATCATTATTACCAGATCATCAGCGAAACCTTCTGAGTTGTATCCTTCTCCATTGAACGTCCTCAGGAGGCTATCTGATACCATATTCCATTGGATTGGTGACAGAACGACTCCTTGTGGGCATCCTTTCACGGCTACTCCTACTTTGTTGGAGTTATTAAAACTTGCTTTGATGAGCCTGTTTTTCAGCATGAACTCGATCAAGTTTATAAACGTATCATTCACTTTAAAGTGCTTCACGGCTTTCTTGATAGCTTCATAGCTCACCAAATTGAAAGCACCGACGATGTCTAGAAACGCTCCAAGCAAGCGTGCTGTTTGCTATGAAGTGGTTTTACATTCAGAGGCTCGACTCTAATGTACCTGTCCAAAATTCTTTCCATTATTTTGAGAAGAATTGAGGTTAAGCTAATTGGTCTGTTCGGAATACGAAGACTTACCAGGTTTCGGAATGAAAATAACTTTCGTTTCTTGCCAAGAGTTTAGCAGATGCGCCATTGATAAGCATGCCTGAAACAGGTTCGTCAAATACTTACGCCGGTATTTCGTGATTCTATTATAAGACTTGGAATGATCTGGTCAATTCCAGGTGACTTGAATGGTTTGAAGGTTTTGACTGCCCAAGCGACTTTTTCTTTAGTTATAAGTCTCTTGCCAGTAGCACAGTCCTTCGGCTTTGCTTTATGTTTTCTCAGTTTCCTACCCGATTGGGTCGATATATTTGATTTGATATCTGAAAAGTGTTTCAGATTTCAGAGCACCACATCTCAGAAATCGGTTAAAGGGTCTCCGCTCGATAAATAGTCAAAGTAATGCCTGCACCGTAAACTTCTGGAATTAGGAGGGGGGAAGTTGCACGAGAATCAACTTAAGAATTCATTAACAGCTCGGCCCTACTATCCACTTTCATATAAAATTAGTTCAAGCCGTAGTTTCGTGGGTGACGAAACAGGAAAATTCTTTGGTCACTCAAAGAAAAGCCTGGATGACTGCAAATTTAGTTTTGAGCTGTTAGCCATTGTAACTGTATTGAAATGAAACAAAATAATAAAAAAATCACATAAACTATAAAATAATGACGAAAACCCTATTTTCAAAAGCCGATTGACTCGCCGATTTATTCTATTCTGTTGCAATGAAAAATATGTAGTAAAACAATTTTCTTTGAAATAAGAAAAACTCAGTCGAATTTTAATTGTAGATCGTGGGAGCGTTCTTTTATTTTTCCTCTACAAAATTTTATTTCCAATTCTCAATTTAATTTTCAAATAAAACTTAAAATGTTTTACATGAATTGAGTTTGATTAAGTTGGTTGCTGCTGGCCGGGAAAATCAGAAACCTGACCGGAGGAAATGAATGAGAATTTACGAACTGATTACGATTTTCGGTACAGGGAAGCAAACATTATTTCCACATGCGTTGCTCGCATTTACCTGTCACATACAGGTATGTACAAAATTTTAGTCTCTTAACTCTGTGTCGTATAAAGGATCGGGGTAAATGCACCAGTTATCGGCCATGTAGTGGTCTCCAGCCAGCGCCTGCCACCGGCCATATTTCAATGCAAAAAGTGGCTGATTACTAGTGAAAGTATGGTTTGGCCGGAGACTACTACTTGGCCGATAACTGGTCCATTTGTCCTGTTGCCGATTTGCCAGACACAGACACAACGTTGAGCCTTCCGCTGCAAAGTCTCAAATATTATGTACTGCCCAGCAGGTGATGGGAATTAACGCCCGGGGAATTATCGCCCGGAGAGGAATTAACGCCCAGGGAATTATCGCCCGGGAATTAACGCCCGGGGAATTATCGCCCGGAAGGAAATTTTCCTTATACATATTGTATATTTTACTTGTATAAATTTAACTGCTTTAATGACGAAAGGAAATTTTCCTTATATAAATTGTGAATTTCCTTATACGAATTTACCCGCTCTAAATTGTTGTCACATTTGCCTGGACGATAATTCCCGGGCGATAATTCCCCGGGCGTTAATTCCCTGAAATTCTGATCCGGGCCATAATTCATGTCGCCTAACTGGTTCATTTGTCTTGTTGCCGATTTGCAAACTAACAGACACAACGTTGAGCCTTCCGCTGCAAAGTCTCAAATATTATGTGCTGCCCAGCATAGATTACAACCTATTTCTACATTTTTTGACGTTATACTGATTACGAAAACCCGTTATATTCAAACGCTTTTTTTATCTTTTTCATTCGAATTTCCAAATTATGCTTTTCGTCGTTTAGCAACGTTAATCGTGTTCAATAACTATACATTTAAGTGTTATTCGAAATGATTTCATAATTCTCCCCATATGTGAACGCCCTTCTATCCAAAATTTGGTGTGTACAAACGAATTATTAAGTACCGTAGGATCTAATTATGATGAATTTTCATTTTATCTACTCAGAAACAGCAACAACTCAAACATTTCGGCTATATGAAAGTGCTGAAACAAACAGCAATAAGTAGCAATAAAAAAATTACACACACAATAAATAAAAGGAAATGAAAAAAAAGGAAATCACTAAATCATAGTCATGATCTGATTTATTTCAAATTATTATGACAGGCGAGCACAAACGAAAATCATAAAATCAATCAAATATGCTTTACAATATTTTTAATGCAAAGCCACATTAATTTCCTTTCCAACAACGCCCCACATGAGATATTTGATAAAGAATTGGATTTTTGGCGCCGATTACAGTTTGATGATTTTTGCTACTTTTCAGTCGTATGGTGGTTTTTGTTGGAAAAATGTAGGAAATGCCTTATGGGCCATTCCATTGAAAAGTTGGAAAATGTGTTACGAGGGAACCGTCTTCTGGCTAAGAATGCAAAGGTTGGACTTCTTTCGCATGAAGGAGTTGTACATTGAGCCTATAGAGGAATTTTCTTCATACAACACAAATCTCGTATGTGCACGGTTTCGCAAGAACACATGGTTCCCTCGCTACCTACCAATGGAATCGCCCTTATCTTTTTCCGTTTGGTTGTCCTTCTTTCTTCTCAAGTCAAAAGAGTCACGAGCACTATTTTCCTATCAGTATTTTCTAGTACATTCTTTCGTGCCTGCAAGTCATTACTCCTGACGTCCTTGACGTTTTGCCATAAATATAACATTAATATCACATGTCATATGAAGGCCATACACACATGTACTTCTATAGAAGTTGAAAACAATGCAGGAACATTGAGAAACTCACGAGTTAAAAAGTTAATGGGGAAACTCACGACGACGACGTTAAAAGTTAATTTCTTGACATTCTTATTTTTTGACATTCCAAACAACTCTGTCAAAACCATTGAAAAACCTATTTTTTTGATAATTTTTAGCTGAAGATTAGCATTGGTCCCAATTATTAATAATGAAATCTGTAGGTCTGATGCTTCCGAAGCGATTGACAGATAGCTGGAAAAAATTAAATGTGTTTCTAATGTGCATGCTAAATTTTAAGACAGGGCGTGAGTTTTCCTAACAAACATGCAATAATTGTCTCAAGCAAGACTCAATAGACCCGTATGAAGAACGAAGTTCTTCGAAAAGGGGTCTTATGCGTTTACCACGACGTTTGTAACCACCCCAATTTCGACCTGAGAGTAGGTGGGGAGCATCGATCCTGGTGCTTAAATGACGAATCAACAATAAAAACGTAGTCCGTCCGTCCGTCACCGCGATAACATGAGTAAAACTCAACCGATTTTCAAAAACTTTTAGTTTTCCCTGAAAAGTGATCGAAATATCTTTTATGGGATTGAATCTGCGCACTGTCGGCCCAAGGGCCGCCGAGCTAGGGCCGTTTAAGTGGTTTTTGGTCTTTTGTACAAACCTCGAGTAAATCTTTTCCAATTTTAATATATTTTTTTTTGTTTGAAAGATCTGGGCATGACCGACAATTTATGGAAGAAACTTTTTTGGATTTGAGTCCTGGGAATTAGTTAGGGCACTAAAAACGATTCTACGCTAGGGCCATACATGTTTTCTGTACATAACTCGAGTAAATCTTTTACGATTTTCATAAGTAATTTTTTATCGAAAGCTCTACTATTTGTGGAAGAAACTTTTTTTGAGATTGGGCCCTAGGATCTAGCTAGGGCACTAAAAACGAGTCTCTGCTAGCGCTCTACGTGTTTTTTGTACATAACAAGAGTAAATCTCTTCCGATTGTCAAATTTTGTTTGATCGAAAGGTCGAGGACTGTCTACCGTTTTATGACAGAAAATGTTTTGATTAAAAACCTTTGGACTCAGTCAGGACCCTAAAACTGAGTTTCTACAAGGGCCCAACGTGTTTGCTTACATAAATTGGATAAATCCTAATTGATTTTGTTGACTCTTTTTTATTTGAGAGGTAATCGAGTACCGAATTATATTCATTAACAAATTTGGATCCGGTGCCTGTGCTTAGGGCTGATGTGGGCCTTAGGTTTGTCTTGAGGTCGGCCCTAACCAAAAAAAATTTTTTTTACTATGTTGCAGAGCAAATTTAGTGAAACAATTTTGTCTATGGAAGTATGTGTCCGAGGCATTTCCTTATGGCCCTAGCTGCCCTAGACAAAAAATTGTTTTTTTCCTTTGTTGTAGAAAAAATTGGGATGTACAATTTTGTCTGTTTGGGGGTCAATTTTGTACTTTCGGAAGGCTTTTCTTCGGACGGGTTTTTCAATATTGCTCTCTCGGCAATTTCCAATACATATGTACGTAATTTCACATACTTCAAATTTTGACACTTAGACTCAATAATTATTTATTCTGATTCAGAGAATCTATAAAGGGATGTGTTATGCAAACAGTAGATGTTTCGGAATTTAAAATTGATGATCACTACCTTAGAAATATGCAATGAAAACACATCGCAAAACATAGAACTGTCAAAATATCTGACTCGCTCTTGAGGCAATGTTGACTTAAATACGTTCAAGTCTTTTCGTAGAATCAACTCTGTTTGCCACATCTATTCTGATACGTACGGGTCCCTTCATATGTTTTAATTTTTTGTTCAGTAATGAAGCATTCACAAATGACGTCATTGCATTTAGGGAAGAAAGAGTCATGCATACGAAAACAGACAAGAATAATGGCTCTTAATACGGCACGGATAATTTGCAACCAATTCC
Source organism: Pseudolycoriella hygida (assembly GCA_029228625.1). Lineage (NCBI taxonomy): Eukaryota > Metazoa > Arthropoda > Insecta > Diptera > Sciaridae > Pseudolycoriella > Pseudolycoriella hygida. The sequence continues at coordinate 114,559,608 of CM055403.1, read as the reverse complement.
CAAATTTCTAATTTTGGACCCCTACGAAGTACAAAGGTCCTATACGTTTACTACAAACAATTTTATTGTAACATGGGGTAGATCGAGGTGGGAGCTGGAGGATGCATCTATTATCGTCTAAATATGACGAATCAGCAATAAAAAAAATGTCCGTCTGTCCGTCCGTCTCCACTTTTTTTTCCAAACGGCTCAACCGATCAGCCCAAACTTTTTTTCCCTGAAGGGTACATGCCTCCCATGATTCAAGTTCGAAGATGAGCAAAATCGATGAAGTGGTTCCGGAGATATGGTCGAGGAAGTGACCAAAAACATGGT
>CM055403.1:114530460-114558793 GCA_029228625.1 Pseudolycoriella hygida | reverse complement strand
TTCCGGAGATATGGTCGAGGAAGTGACCAAAAACATGGTTTTTCGAAGGTCGGTGAAGCTTTTTCGCAAATATCTCAGCAAGTATAGCACGGAAATTCCTCATTTCAAATGAAAGCATTTGATGTCACAAAACTGTGAAAAAATTTTTGTGGGAATCGGTACAGGGTTCTGGGCACTGGGACTAATGGAATGGACAACTTACACTCTCGCGAGCAGCACTTAAAATGTCTTACTGAATGGATGTACATAATTTACAACAAGGGTAATAAATATTAGAATCGCTAGCAGAGCGACTTTCTTTTTTATTACTGTGGCGAATTTTCAATAAACTTGCAATCAGAGCCTAAAATAAGGATTCTTGACTGGGGAGCACTTTCAACGAAAGGGCGCATTTTACAAACAGAAAGGGCGTATATTTAAAAAAAAATCTTGCGAATCACATCACAATCACATTACAAATTACACCGATGTTTCTGTTCTGAAAAATTTTCGAACAAATTCACAGTTCTTGTAAACTTCGAAATCCGCTGGACGAAAACGACGTTCCTTCTTTGTTAAAAATCGTACCACTGCCGGTCGTGGGTCGAAGTGTGCGGTTCCATTGGAATTTATGGAGACCACCAACCTTTGAGCTACAGTTTCAAGATCCTGTGACCGTCGGTGAAGTGACTCAACTTTATTGAAGTCGCTCACCACACGTTCCGTTCCCATGGCATGAGGCACTGACACGAGTAATGCACCCAACAGAAATTTGAATTCGCCTTTCACCTTTACGAACATTTGACGCAATCTCGTTGCGTATTTGCAACCAATATCGGTAGTATCCAATGTGGGGACATCTTTAATGATAGACAAAAATAGCAAAATCATAAAAAATATTCCTTCCATCTCTAAATATACGAATTACGAAACAAAACGTACCCTTAATAACTGGCCACTGTTCACAAATGTCTCTGGCCAATGAATTGATTCGCTCCCGGTTCATCCTATCCGTTTCGTCGTCAAATTGATCTTCATTCATGAAAAAAGTTTTTAAAGCGTCAGTCGATCGTTCCACCAGCTCTGAGCACGAATTCGCAGTTGTCAGACTTTCTATCAGTTTCATCGATCGTTCATCTTCGACATTCAATCGTTTTGAAACCAAATCCATGGCATTGCTTACTATGTCGAACCGTATTTCCTCATAAATTCGTTTCTCGTTGGTATTAAGGTTGCGTAGATGACTGCGAATTGTAGGATCTTTTGATGCTTCGTACAGAAGGCCTTTTTCCTCAGAACCGCCAGGCATAGATCCATGCATAACAATTTCCATTTTGCGAATCGCTGCATCTCTCAAAGTGATAACGTCCGGCAAAACTAAATGAGATTTTTGTAAGCCCATTTGCAAGCTCGTAAATATTTTCGTAATGTCGTCCATCAAAACTGTGATCTTATATTGCTCTAAGTGCGGTTGCCACAAATTGAGTAAGTCAGATGCTTCACACTTCTGTGCTTTGGAAAAATCGCTTGATTCAACAATAGAGCTCCACACTTTCCGACAAGCTGGCATGTTCCGGATCACAGCCTTTAGAACGTTGTTTAAGTGTTGAGCGAATCGAATATCGTGATGACTCGGAAATTCTAAACTCTGAATTCCAATTAGTTTTGCGAATTCTTTAAGTTCTTTCGTGCGGCATTTTGAAGTACGGAAAAATGTCAAACATGCCAGCACATTTGATTTCCATATACGAAGCTCTGGAACTAATTTGAACAAATCTTCCATCGCCAAATCTGATCTATGGCAAAAGCACCAGATTGTAAGTATCTTCCGGTTCAAAGCATCTTCTAGCAATTTCCACAATCCACGATGCCGTCCAGTATTAGCTTTCTCGCCATCCGTCGTAACCGAGACCAATTTTTGTCGATCAAGCTTTCCAGTGTTGATTGTTGTGATCACAGTTTCACATAAACCTTGTGCTCCGTTCTGCTTCGGTTGAACTATTCCTAAGAATGATGAATTTATTACACCATCGGTCTCAATCCAATAACAACAAACAAATTTGTTGTCCGATTGTGAGTGGTCGAGACTGCCATCGACTTGTGCCGAGTAACAAACGCTGTTGTTGATTTTTGACTCCACCTTTTCGATTTCCAATTGTGAAATTATTCCAAGCATTTCGGAGTACATTGTTGGATTCCTGTACCGCAAAATTGCTTCTGAAGGTACGAACGGTGGCAACATGTCGCCGAACCCTTAAAAAGTATTGGAAAATATTTTCTTAAAATGGTCTCATAGATAATATGCAATATACTATTAATCGGAAGAATTTTATACATCTTAACATTTTATTTTCAAAAGTTTATAAGAAATGTTTTTACGTTAAGATTATTAGCGCCGCAGGCGAAATTTTTGCCCAAAATAGTCTTAGAAGTTATTAATTCTATTAAAATACTTGCGAGCCCTCCAAAATTCATCGGCTACTAAAAATCCCTGTTTTGATTTTCAGGTTTTTATATTTCCTGATTTTTGTCTTTAAAATTCGCTAATTTTGCGGATGTTACCGACGAAATTTTACGATTTCCCGATTTTTTCTCGATGCGCCCAAGACGAAGTTTCCCGGGATTAGAGATTCCAAAGAATTTCGACCTGCGAATAGTTAGTTCCCGTTCTGAATCGAAAATCAAACTTACTTACTTACTTCAGAACGGAAAATTTAATGAAATTTTTTTTGACATTCCAAAATCAAACTTCCCATTGACCTCAGCGGGAAATATACAGCAAGTTACGTCTCGTTCATCTCAGCGGGAAAATGCTTTTTTGAACCGGAAATAATTAGATTTTCGTCTCCTTTCCCGATGATAAAATAAAATTTGAAATCAATAACTGTTCATATCAAAATCCAAAAAAAATTCCTCGCGCACAATTTCCATCAGCACGTGTTGGAATATTCTAATTATCCATTTTAGGACAGAAAGGAACGGGTTGGCTCAGTGGTAGCGTATTGGCCTTCCACCAAGAATACCCGGGTTCGATTCTCGGTCGGGACAAATTCTGTATAGGATTTCTCTTCCATGTCTAACATGCAAGTAACGTTACTAGGCATACCCACAGGCTTCATAATTTGGGTAGTTGTGGATTTGGTGCCGCAACGAATCGTACACAGAAGAATGACAAATATGACGTCACCCATATTCGATGAATTCAGTGTACAAATATCTGAGTGTAACTTAAGCATGTGGTCCAATAAACGGTGAAAGTTACACTCCACTAACTGTCCTTGTAATTGTAGTTGCGTGTCAGTTTCACGGCATAGCCGGCCTTTGCACCAACAATTAAAAAAATTGAATTACAGCACTCCTCCCCCCATTCCATATCCCCCATCCCAGGCTAGGCCGTGATTTCGATCATCAAAGGGTTACCCCCTTGCGTCTACCCTCAGTGTAAAAAAAAAGGCGACGAGAATATAACATTCTGTTATGATTAGACCCGTACGACGGGGCTTATGCGTTTACGTTCCGGTTTGTAACATTGAGAATCGACATATGGTTCCTTGGGCAAAGTTGTTTGTTGATGTCTAGAGATGCCGAATCAGCAATAAAATCAATGTCCGTCCGTCCGTCCGTCCGTCCGTCCGTCTGTCTGTCCGTCTGTCTGTCCGTCTGTCTGTCCGTCTGTCCGAGCTCTAACTTCAGTAAATCTTAACCGATTTCCATAAACTTTTTTTTCCGTGAAAGGTATTCGAAAAAGGAAGGCTAAGTTCGAAAATTAGCAAAATCGGTTGAGAAATACCAGAGATCGAGCGGAAAAAGTGTCATTTTTGGTCAATTTTGAGCATTTTTGAACGTTTTGAGCGTAAAATCTACGAAATTGATGGCCCAATTGTTGGGAACTAAAAGAAAATGCAAAACTATAGCTGTAGCTTTCAAGAAAAAAAAAGTTTTTGGAAATCGGTTCAGTTTTGGGGTAAAAATGACTGAAAAAGTGATTTTTTTCTAGGGTCGGCGAAACTTCTTCGCATAAATCTTTGTCAGTTTAGGTTCAAATTTAGTAAATTAAGCAGTTAAAGGGAAGGTAATAGTCACATCTTTCAGGGGAAAAAAGTTTATGAAAATTGGTTTAGTGGAACGGTGGCTAGAGTCCTCGGAGTGAGCGTAAGTGAGGCTACTCGCAAGTACAATGATAGGTAGTATTTTTGACATATAAAGAGTAATTCTTAATCGATTTTATTGATTTTTTTTGTTTTTAAAACGGGACCAATATGGAGAGTGTTAACTGTTAGCTCGGGATGCCCAACAAAATGGCGGACAGCCGCCATTTTGGATTTTTTTAAATTGGAATTTTATTGCGAACTTGGACAAATAAAAGGTCAGTTTCAAAGGGGAAATTATTCGTATGTATTAGATGAGTATCAGACAACCCAACAATATGGCAGCCAGCGGTCGAAAGTGGCTCCATCTTAAATTTTTTGATACATTTAGCAAATTTTAATGGTATAGAAAAGCCTAAAGACAAACGCAAAGACCCGTGTGCTTCGTATGGGTCTGTAGAAATTGCTTCAAGCAATTTCATTACGGCATGGAGCAGAGCCTAATATTTGTAAAATTATTCTCAAAGATTCTCACAAAATTTTCAAATTCTTAGAAATTTCTTTGAACATTCTTGAGAATTAATTCTCAAATATGAGGCGCTCGCATGGAGTAGATAGAGTGTGCGGTATTAAGCTTTTATACGGGAATTCGTACGGGTCTGGCGTAGCTTATGTTTTTTCATTGTTTTTTTAGATGCTTGTTATAAAACTTACCATTATTTGCGATTGACTTAATTATATGGTCGGATCTAATTTGCGCTAATGAACGGGAAGCCCAATTATAAGCTGGTAGTGTGTCATGCAGTGAATCTTTGTATACGTCCATAGCAAGTTTAATGAGCAGATTTGTTAGCTCCTGATTCTCTTTGTTCAACAATTTTACCCATGTGTGACCTTCGGAACGCAAGTTCCACAAATCATGTTGAATTTTAACTTTTGATGCTTCTTTGTGACTGACCCCTTCAATGTGTGCAACGACGCGCTGCAATTTTTCTTGTGAATCAACTCTGACTCCATTTGCAATCGGAACTATTCCTGTCTTAGAATGTTTCTTTGCAACGGTTTCGTAGTCCCGACATATCGTACAATGGATGAATGGGCGCATCTTTCCACCTTCCATTTTCTTCGTCAGGACAAGAAATTCGTAGTTCGACACCAACCACAACGACGATAATTTGGGCAGTGGATTTACCGATGCAGTTGCTATTAAAAAATTAAAAAAAAAAAAAAATTAAAAAATTTTGAGGCTTGATAGAATCGAGAAATTCATCAGTGAGCGTTAACAAACCTTCACTCAGTGAATTTTCTGTTTCCACAGCGTTACAACTAGCAATGATATCATTGTCGACTAATGACATCGGAACAGTAGAATGGTCGATTCCACTATTTGAAACTGTTAGGCAGAACAACAGGAAATTTTCAAACTTAAGCGAATAAAAAAAACAAGACGTCATCAACAAACCTTCAAAATCTGAGTTGTATTCTGAAAATGTGGCTTCTTTTGCGTGATTAGTGCCGTTGTCAACTAATATCGGAACGCTATCGCGGCTAACGATTTTGCCATGCAAAACTACTCGAAAGACACAAAAATAAATGAAACTGTGGCAAAGTGAGGCTTGAAGCACATCGACAAACCTTCACTTGATGAATTTTCTTTCAGAACGACATGGGTTGATGGGTTGAAAACGATACGAGAAATTGATGTTTCTTGAACTAAAATTATCGATACGAATTTCATTTTATCATTTTTAATTCGTTTGATATAATTCTTTCTATCAGAAGGAATATATCTTCCATGAAAGATGAAATTATGTAACACATACCAACGGATCTCTTATCCTCAACGCGTGGTCTGTTCTCTTTTTCAATTGAGTCATTGTTAGCATTTTCCTCACACTTCGCACTGAATATATTTGATATTTTTAATTGTCCTTTCGTCCCTTAATTTTTTGGATTTACTATTTCTATTTTGTGCACCACTTTTACGTTTCATTTTTAAAATGTTACACAGAAAAACATTGATAATCACGCGGTGATTTGGTCAACGAGTTAATAGCGATGAATCCCGAACAATAAATGAAAACAATAACTTATGAACAATGTAAGCTGAGCTTATACTGATAATGTACGTTAACAAATGAGTTAGAATGTGTGCTTTTTGTGTACGCTCAATGTATTGCATTTACACTCTGTTTCATTGTGAATAGGCAGCTTTTTTTGGTTTTACAAAGATTTTGTTTGGAGAGATTTTTCGTATGTTCATTTCGCCAATATTTGCATGAAGAAAAATAAAATGCATTCAAGAAAACTTAATTTTATAAACTTACCTTCAACTAAAATATTCGATACACGAAAAAAGATTTCACAGAACAAAATAGAAGACGGAGGACGTAGAGCACCGAAAGGGCGTTGGAGCACCTCATAGGGGCCACTGGTGCACTTTTCCCCCAACGATGTATGTAATTTCAGGCTCTGCTTGCAATAGAGCCACTGAAAAATACTATTTCTTGTCCACTTTAAATTATTTTGCTTAATAAATATTTGGAATAGTAAATTTTAATTTTGTACACTCGCGCGTGTAAGTGGATGGAAAAAGATCATATCAAATTTTGTGTCGATTCCTACTTTTTAAGCAAATATTTGTGAATTTTAGCGAATTTGGGAGGGAATGTGTAATGCGAAAAATGATATTGGTGTTCTAACTTTGGTTGTAAATATTTTGCTAAATTGCTGAACCAAATCAGTAAATTGGTGAAAACATGAATTGACAAGGCGACAAGGTAGTTGAACGCTCCAACGGGTCGACTGAGCTGAGTTGTCTCAAATTGACAAAATCAATTTATTAATTGTACGTTTATGATGTACCCAGTATTTCAAGGAATATCTCCAATCAAAAGACGACCAGAGAAATCAACAGAAGAATTGACCAAAGGTGAATGCATGTGACGCGGCGATGCCAAGAAGGATGGATCCGAGGAATGGACGAAAACCGGCATTTTGGTGGAATGACGAAATAAGACTCTTGCGAGCGACTTGCTTTAAGACAAGAAGGAGCATACTACGAGCCAGAAACGAGAGCGTCAGAACGGTGAGATGCGAGGAACATCGTAACGCAAAATTAGCACTGAAGCAAGCAATCCGGTCGAGTAAGAGGGATTGTTGGAAGAAACTGTGCCAGGAGGCTGACGCGAACCCGAAGGGCAAAGTGTCCAGAACAGTAATGACGATGATGAAAGGTACATCGGGGCCAAAAGAAAAGTGCCCGGAGAGGTTAGGTGCCATAGTGAGAGAGCTTTTCCCACAAAACGAACAGTACACATGGCTCAAACTCCTCATTATGATGAAGCGGAAGACAGACATGAACGGTCGGTCACTGCAGAAGAGATCCAGATGGGTGCACAAAAGTTAAAGAATAACAAAGCGCCAGGACCAGATGGAATCCCCAGACAGCAGCATGCGTGACGCCTAACATGCTCAGATTGACAATGCAGAAGTACCTCGACGACGGATATTTTCCTGAAATATGGAAGAAACAGAAGCTGGTCCTAACACCAAAACCAAGGAAACCGCCAGGCAAGCCATCATCAAATAAACCTATATGCTTGTTGGAGGGCGAGCACGGACTGTGAGACGAACAATTCGGACTTCGAAAAGAGAGATCGGCGATTGAGGGCATTGAAAAAGTTATGGAGATTGCCGACAAGGCGCGGAAGCAAAGAATACGTAACGACGATAGATATCAGAAATGCTTTTAATAGCGCAAAGCGTTGAATGCAATGAGAGTCCCCGATTTCGTCTGCATGATGCCGAAAAGCTATTCCAAGCGACGAGTGCTAACGTACGATACTAATTGAACATTAATGGGGAATAAATCACATCCACTCGAAAATTAAAATACCTTGGTGTTATGCTGGACGACCGCAGAAATTTTAATAGTCATGTGGACTACACGTGCGAAAAGGCACTGAAAGCCACCGCACTGGCCAGAATAATGCCAAACGGCTTTGAACCGCGCAGCAGCAAAAGGAGCCTCCTACAAAGCGTCACCCTTTCGATATTGCGCTACGAGGCACCAGCGAGGATACAGGCGCTAGATACGAAGAGGATGGAGGCTTAATAGAGCCTAAAGATTGGCAAGCATAAAAGTAGCCAGCGCACACCGAGCGATATCCTTAGAAGCGGTATGTGTCATAGCCGGGAAGATGCCCATATGCATAACGTTGACGGAAGACAGCGAATGTCATAGAAAGGAGAGAAGAGAGGGTCAAACTACCAAAATAGTAAGAACGCAATTAAGAGCCGAATCAATGAGACAGTGGCAACGAGAGTGGGACTCCTCTGGCAAGGGAAGGTGGACCCATAGACTCATACCAAACATAACGACATGGGTACAGAGGAAACATGGAGAGGTTATCTTCCAACTGACACAGTTTCTGTCGGGCCACGGATGCTTCAGGAAATACCTGCACAGGTTTGGATTCACATTGTCACCTTTTTGCACGACATGCGAGGGAGAGGAAGAGACTGCGGAGCACGTGTTATTTGTCTGTCCCAGCTTCGAACAAGAACGAGGTGAGCTGATGACTGAGAGTAGGTCAGATATAAATTCCGAAAACATAATATCGGAGATGCGCCGCGGTGAGGAGGTGTGTTGAGTAGGGGATAATGCAATTGCAAAAACAATGTGGAAGCTGCAGAGCGAAAGCGGAGCCCCTCCCCGAAGTAATGCTGTGAAGCGGTTCCGGGGAGAAGAGAGCATGAAGACTAAGGAAGGGGGTTTTAGTTGGTAGGTCATTGAAGAACGGAATCCAACACTACCTTGGTCCGGGAGGACCCGGTGTCTATGAAGTAAAGATGAAAACATAAAGTAACTCTCGCTACTTAATAAACCATTGCATTGTAAAGGGTATATGAAAGTAGCGATAGAATGTAGTCAAAAAAGTTTACTTGGACTTGTATGTCATCGATTATATTCACTAATTGCAAAACATCGATGACAAATCTCGGATGACAAATCATCGATGACAAATCACCGATGAAAAATTGCCAATTTCAAATCACCGGTGACAAATCACCGATAACAAATCATCGATGACAAATCAGCGATGACAAATCGTCGATGGTACACAGACGGACGGACGGACACGAAGCGTGAAAATATAAAGTAGCTATCGCTACTTTTTATGACTCTTGAATTTATTCTGGTGTTTTGAAAATGTGGCATAAGCTTACTCTTGTCAACTTGAGAACTTATTAACAGAACAGCAAGAAAGATACCATTAATCGAAATACATAGTTCTCTTTGCAAAGGGTTTCTAACCGTAGGAGCAAGAGTAATACTCTTCGATTTCAGCCAATACAACATGGCTACATAGCTCCTAGACATGGAACGGTGTCGTAAAACAAGAGTGGTATGAACGATTCCGTCTTACGAGCGAAAATGTGGACTGTATACAAGAAAGTAGCGAAAATAGAAACATAAAATCTGGTCTATATGTGCAAGAACCAGTTGTTTTAAGTGGCGACAGGCACAAAAAACCAACGATCAATAAATCTGTGTTATACCCTAAAAGGATAAATCTAAACTTAATAAGTGATTTTCTCGATCCTAAAAAGGCCAGTAATGAGAATTAACCAACAAATCTTTACAAATTTAATAAGTTACAGGCAATTGTTGTACGAGATTCTCCTTTTGTATTTCGTGAACGTGACTATCGTGTGCCCAATATTTATCATTTGTTAGAGAACACGCAAAGCTTGAGCGTAAAAGAATACAATTTATTGTGTTAACAATTGAATTACAAGAATGAAGCCCGGGCAAACTCATAATTACATTAACTTACATAAATAATGACGATTAAGCTAATTTCCTCAGCACATATTTATCCTCATTTACCATTCTATCCTCAATCTTTAAACAACATTGTTTGTTGTACACCTTTAGTGAATACACTTTTCCTGATTGCAGGATAGTCAAGATGCTGCCAGAAACAATCAATTTCATATATTTACAACTTCATATTGTTTTCCAATGGCCCCATAAAAACCAGAAATCCACTAAATCAAAAAGAAAAACCTTTCTACTTCAATGGTAAATGCTATTCCAGTAATTTCGTCACGTATATGAAATATACCGAGAAGATATGAAAATCTTTTGATGTTTTGTAGGCTGATTTTATGTTTTACCTTTTTTTCTCTTGCCAGTTAGTTGAAATGGAAATCTGCTGTCGAATGTCGAACCTTTTTTATTTCTTAGCGAGAGTTGCGCTTTAAAGGTTTGTAACGGAAAGTAAGTAAATATACACATCTCCCAAGTGCAATAAATTTGATGTAACTTTTGATCAAGTCACAATTATTTTTGTATTTATTTTTTTCGCACGGTTTCGCAAGTTCTGCTTTAAATCTGATTTCACCTTTTTGAATTAACAAAATTTAATGGTAACAGAAGATTCAATATACTACACGGAACTTTGCTGGTGTGACAATGTGATTTATGCTTTTTATAAAAATTCGATAAAAATGTCTCTGAATTAAATTTTTTTGTGTAATCGTTTTTAGGGATCGTTGTTTGAAGATTCAATTATAATCTGTATTTGAGCTGTTCACACGAAAAATATTTTTCAAATGGTGTGGTAGAATTTCGGTGAGAGAAGCTGCGGGAAAAGTTACTTATTTCTAATTTAAGTATTGAATTTTGGTTGGAGACCTTTCCCAATTTTTAAAGTCGGTTGCTTTTAAACTTTAAATATTTTACCTCGAATGAACATTCCTACAAAATGTTCATTTTGACTCAAACATAAACTAAATTAATTGCGCTTTTAACTAAAATCATTCACTCTGAAACAATTTGAAAAACGTCAATTTGAAGGTTCAGAGTCATGGTCGTGTTCAGTCGCGAATTTCTGATTTCTTCCATGATAATAATAAACCAAACGGATGTAACGCTAACTGACTCAATCGCTGTCAATAATATCAGCTAAGACTTATTTTGATCCCATTCATCCCATTAAGTCAGATGTCTTGGTTTCAAAGAGTAATGTCAGTTTATATTATCAGAATGTTCGTGGATTAAGAACCAAAACTGATGATTTTTCAAAAAACTCCTTGACTTGTGACTACGATGTTATAGCTTGTCTGAAACATCGCTCAATTCGTCCTTCTTTGACAGTGAATTGTTCAATTTCAAACAGTTTTCAGTTTATACAACTGATCGGTCTGAATTAAATCAATCAATCAATCAATTTATTTACTACAATTATGTCAAGGTTACACTTATTCAACATATGTTGGACAGGTAATTAACTATTGGTTAGATATCACTCATTTAATAACAGGAAGTTGAAAATAATTTAGTCAATGAATTAAATATTAGACGAAAGCAATTGACATGTTACAAGAAATAGTCAAAGACAACAATAAACACAATCATTAGCAGTCATTTTAGCAATTCAAGAAGTCATAAAGGCGACGAAGAATATACCATCACTTAGGAAGCTAGAGCACCTGGACAAAACACTACGAGGCATCAAGCAACTATTATTGCAAGAGGTACTGAAAATTATATCAGCTAGTTTTGGAGAAGTCATTCAGTTCAACTTACAAGGCTAGGCGAGATACTCTAAGTAGTTTTTTTTTTAAACAATTCTAGCGTCGCGGCGTTTCTCACTTTTAGGGGCAAAATATTCCACTCACTAAGACCATGAGCGAATAAAAATCTGTTATCTCCTTCTTTAGGTACCACGCAATGTTTTACGCATTCTGAGTTACCAAAGCTAATAAGTTCCCGGAAATAGTCCGGTCCCACGTGCAAAATCCTATACAAGGCAGTCATTGCCCTGAATTTAAGATGGTCCAACAAGCCCATCCCTATAAGCCTATTTTCTATTTCTGTGACACGATCATACCTAGATTTCCCGTATACATAACGGACCACAGAATTGAAGGCTCTTTTTAGAATCCTAATAGCATTAGAGTCAAGACCATGCAAATATACCTCACAACAGTATTCGAAATGTGGCATTAATAGCGACTTAGCTAAAAGTTGCCTTGTTTTCATAGGAGTGGAATAAGCAAGAGGCCAGAAGTAGCGAAGACCAATAAAGACCTTCCGCGCTACAACCTCAGCGTGATCTGACCATGAGAGACCGTGGTTAATCATCAGACCCAAGTTCTTTACAACACGCTCATACTGGATTTCCACACCGCTAAGTACGACTTCCGGAACCCTATCATATCTTGCATCGTGTCCCAACACATCAACTTGATAAATGACAGAGCCATCAACCACTTTAGGGGTAACCTTTACCATTGCAGGGGAGCCTATCACGGCAGCCCAGGCACTAACAGCAGCAAGATCTGTTTCCACAAGGTTAATGCAGTCGCTCACTTCATCAGCACTAAATAGCTTGTATAATTGTACATCGTCTGCAAATAAGTGGCGGAACATATACTTTATCGAGTTAGGAAGATCATTAACATATAACGAAAACAGCAAAGGGCCCAAAATAGACCCCTGTGGCACCCCTCTAGTCACACTGAGGAAATCAGACATCACCCCTTCGATACACACAGATTGTTTTCTGTCACCTAAGTAATCACTTATCAAGGCAACAGCAGTTCTGTTAAAACCAAATTGCACTATGAGCTTAGAGCAGAGAAGCCTGTGATTAACTATATCGAAGACTTTCGAAAAGTCGAGTAGTATTAGGAGCGACATTAGTTTCTTCCCCATAGCCCTCCTAACATCGCTCGTAATTCTCAGCAATGCCGTGGTTGTGCTATGGTTAGTCCTATAGCCTGATTGTATTGGCGTGGCTAATTTATTCCGATAGATATATCCGTCGATTTGCCTCTTAAGTAATAACTCGAAATTCTTAGATCTTAGAAAAGACAGGTAACACACTCAAAGGGCGAAAGTCATCAAGCTTGAACTCTTTACCCTACTTATGCGACGGCCAAACTTTCGCTTTCGCCATTTTCCAAATCTTCGGGCACTTTGAGGTAGTAATGCAAAAGTTAACAATATGCAGTACCACAGGCAGTATCACATCAAAAGTCAGCTTAAAGAAACGCAATGGCAAACCATCAATACCAATACCAAGGCATTCACAATCCTGAAGGCAAACGACAAATTTTGTTCACCACTCCCAGAAGCATCAGACTCTCTGTCTCCAACATTCAGGTTAAGCACAGCCGCATTCCCACCACAATCCTTCACAAGATGTTCATTATATTCATTAGCAGTGAAAAATGGACGAGGAGCGGCACGAGACTTAGCCAACCCTAGTCTTCTAACATTATTCCACAAGGCCTTCATTCCAATCTGGGTGTGCTTATTTCTCAGGGTTTTATACATAGACAAGTTATTAGGTGTTCCATTTCTCTTAAGGTTCGACTAAGCTAAGTCACGATCAGCCGCAGCCTTATCAATTTCCGAAGAATACCACCTCGAGGACACATTCACACCATCCCTTGGTACTACCGGGAGCAATGGCGCATGTATGTCAAGTGTTTCCAACATTACAGAATTAAAAATGCCCAACATAGAGTCAACATCTGTTTGCACATAAACATTGAAAATCCTGCTCGCAGCCAGATCACCAGCAAGAGTGGCATAGTCAATCGAAGCAAAGTCACGCCTTAATTTAGGAGCATCTTCAACAATTGTGCCCGAAGAGCAAAATATAACATCATGATTCGACAATTCACTCCCTATTTGATTGAAGACAGGAAGAGAAGGAGTTTGATCAAAATTAGTCGCACAAGAACCAAGCGAACTCAAGCCTAGCTGACTAATACATCGAGAGAAGCGGCATGTGCCGCACGTCCTCAAAGAGCACTTGCTGCAGTTACCTTGACTATCATGTAATAATAAATTTTCATTAAAATCACCCAACACCACAACATCGTCATATTCTGGGACCAGTTCACACAAGACCTCTTCGAAGATATCGATTTCGTCCACCTTAGGTGCCTTGTAATACCACCCCCCCCCCTCAAATATTTTCCTAAATTCATCGATCTTCGGATGCAAACTTCCACCATTAACATGACAAAAATTTAAATCCGTGGAAGAATTTTTTAGAATCGAATTCAAAACTACCCTAGTCATGCATATCCCATTGCCGGACATGTCGCAAAGGATAAATAAAGATGACTGAATGCCTAGAGAGAATAAGAAGAAAAAAAAAGTAAAATATTTTAAAATCGATTGTAGAGCATTAACCGAGTACTCTTATACCCCGAGTCCCTGTACTTTGAGTTAGCCTCCCAATGCTTGGGATGTCTCAAAGACTAATGAATTACAAAAATTACAAACTGAAACCAAAATCAAAATATGAGTGTTTCTATTTATGTTATGTGTGCTGACAACAATAAAAAATTAAGACAATCAAAATAAAGTATCTTCCCAATTTACAATTAAAAGAATAATAAAGAACTTACTTAACTATCTGTGTGAAACTATCACCGTGTCAATGTAATATATCGCTATTTTCTTGTGTGTAGTAAAATTCATTATATGGCTAATTCCATCGGTAACCCATACATTGTCACAACCATGTCACCTGGGGAACGAATGTGTTTTGTCTCACGTTAATATAAATCACATTGAAAGAATGAAACAGATGAAATTCGTTACCCAGGTGACGGTACCGATGGAATTAGCCATATATACTGCTGTTGACTAGGAAACTAAGGAGTTGAGTCGATCCATTGAACCAACCGTTACCATCACCTCAGAACCACAAACTTTGACCAACACCCGACCTCTCTGTATACTGAAACGGGTTAATTTGCCAACCTTCTTTAGATCACGACACTTACGGAAAATATCGAAATTCCTTTTAGTTAAATTATCATTCACATATACCCGTGATGGTGTTTCAAAGCCAATCATTGAAGTGCACAACCCATTCGTGGAAAGGTACTTTTTGAAGAATTCATTTCAGTAGATCCCTATTAGAAACATCATCACTATCACTTCCATCTTGGGTTGGGGAGAGTTTGCGCTTATGTGTTTTCGGTGGCATCGTTACAGTAGTTGCTGCCTTGCGTGCAGAATGTCCGTGCATGAAGCAAAAACTGCAGTTGATATAATCTCAGGAGATTGATCACTGATACATATAGAACTCAAGGGAATAAACCAGGATGCATACAAAACCAAATACGCTCACAGATACTTGCAGAGCAAGCATTTACAAAAAACGACGAACAGATTTTTACTATGACACTCAAAGCTGCATTGGAACCATTGAAATGGAACTAAACCAAAAGGGCGCCAACAAAAATGCGTTGAAAACAGTGCTACTCAGTAAGCAAAACAATAATTTCCAACTTATACGTGTGGCCAAGTAGAACGGCTTTTATATTAAAATACAGCAATGCAACTTCTTTATTATGTCGAAAATAGATTAACGAAATTTACAGCAGTAAACGAAACAACTACTCACTACACATGTCAACTGTCAACTGCGTACATCAGAGATATGGAGGCGTTCTGATCGCTGTCCGATCATCTTTACCTAGCGAATGTGTTCTGGTGCCCGGCGCCGATAACATCGAAATGGTTTAGTTAAGGTAAATCTTCAAAATCATTCGCTTTTTGTCTGTTGCCTTTACATTCAGGCTCCTCTGTAAAAGTATACACCGAGTATCACGATGCATAAGAAAAGACACTTAAATTTATAGATCTGGATGTTAATGATGAAATAAGCATTTTAGGAGATTTCAATCTAACCCTTGTTGATTGGATTCCTGATAGTTTCAATGACCACACTAACAGCATTGATGACTGATGATGATGATGATTGTCAAGACGATTCACTCGAAAGCAATGTGATGCTCCCCACTAATGTCTGTGAAGGAACGAAGGCCGACATCATCTATCTTATGATGAGTGGTAATCTTCACCAAGTTAACAGCGTCCACAACCATTATGGAAAAACCCTAGACCTCGTGTTTTACAGCAAACCAAATAACGTCAAAGTCATTAAATCTGATGTTTCTATGAGTGAAATCGATTTGTATCACTATCCTATCGAAATACTTATTTCAGCAGACTTTGTTGAAAGCATTGAAAATATTGAAAGTAAGGAATCTCAAAGTGAACTTAACTTCAAACATAACCAAAGACCCGCACGTATCAGAATAGATGTGGCAAATAGAATGGATGTTACAAAAGGACTCGAACGTATCTAAATATGCAAATAAGCAAACAATCCAGCGTTTTCTGGTCTTTTATAACTGCAAGAGTTTCACAGATCCATAGAAATTACCCAAGGTAATGTCAAAGGCCCTACCGAAGTACGTCTCAGACCATTTAAATCTAGAAAAGATTATATGCAAGGATTGGGCTATTTTCTCATAAAGCCCTCAAGCACGTTTATTCTCTACAACTTTACCTTTGGAAGCAACTTTATACCTCTCATAGTTCTAGAGATATGTGTCATCCCACCCAATTCTAGAAATAGTCAAGTAGTCACCCTGAGACTCGTGCTCGCTTAAATTTAATTCTCTACAACTTCGTCTATCGAACCAACTTTCTAACTCAGTAATGACAACATCAACTTATCCTGATCTTTATAAAAAATCAAAAGTTTTCCCGGTACACAAAAAATCAGCAAAATATGATCTCAAGGATCATAGGGGTATACATGTGTTACCGGCATTATCTAAGTCGTTGGAAAAGATAATGAAGTGGCAAATTACTGAGCATTTAAATGACTGTAACTTATTGTACGAATTTCAATCAGGATACCGCCCTAAACACAGCACAACAACGGCTCTACTGAAGGTTACTCATGACATTAGGGATAACTTACATAAGCGACATGAGGGTAAAAAGTTCGTTTCGTTTCTACTTCTTTTAGATTTTTCAAGTGCATTTGACTTAGTGAACCACAATATATTGATTAGTAAATTACAACAAGAATTTTTCTTTGACAACCGAGCAATTAACTTAATAAGATCTTATCTATCAAATAGAAGACAAGCAGTGCAGATTGACGATTACTTGTCCGGGTACCTATGGACCGATATAGGGGTTCCCCAGGGCTCCGTACTTGGGCCATTGTTATTTTCATTATTTATCAATGATCTACCTACTGTTCTCAGTTATTGCATGTGTCATTTATTCGCTGACGATGTTCAGCTCTACCTACATCATGACTGGTTTCAATTTAAGGAGGGGGTAGAATTAATCAATGCAGATTTGAGCAGAATTTTACAGTGGGCTAGGAATAATAGATTGCTTTTGAATGCGACAAAATCAAAGGCAATGGTTATTTCTGAAACTGTAACGTGACGGCGTTCCACCGCACGTTACATATTTCTATTCACATAAATGCAATATACATAATAATAATTATTCAAATTAACCCGCGCGTAACGTTATCCACACCAGTAGGGACATCTTTTAAGATACTATTGTACTAGTTAATGGCTATAATAAAACTCAGGAAATTGAATCAACGGATTTTAAGACCGCCAATTTATACGTAAAATAGAGAGTTAAGTGGGGGGGGGGGAAGATCTTCTCTGACGAGGATCTTAAATTAAACATTACCTTTTTACTTTCGACCGTCCTGAGAGACGGAAGTATCATTCAAAACTCTTAGTTTTGCTTTCGAATATCAAAGAAGATAAAAGTATTTTTATTAAATTAAATATCATCATCACGCTTATAGACGGAAAGCATAGAATCATTCAAGTTTAAATCGTTGTAAATAAAATCAAATCAATTGCAAGCTGTTAATACATTTACGATAAATAAATTCATCGATAAATCATAAGAAGAAGCGTCTGGCTTATTATTACAAATACATTCGAGTGGCGTTGGTAAGACTCAATCATAATTACGATCGAAACCGTTGGAACCCTTTTGTGGACTGATCATACGCATTTCGAACCTTTTTGCCAAACTCACCATCAGATGTTTCCCATGTTCATATTGCTATCACTGGAAGTTTCCGTTTCGTCGCTTGGTACTCAATTTGCATACGAATCATAAGAAGAAGATTAGTATTTTAAGGAGAAACCGTGAGTCTTCTATATTGAGAAATAGCCATTCAGATCATAAAAAGTGTATATAATTGTTGTGAAGTGTGGACAACGTCATAAATAATATTATCATTCCATTCTTCATATATTTTGTCACATATTTCTAAGGATTGTTATACCCATTCACTTGGATATCACAATTCATTGTCAACGCTCCCTCCTTTCTGTCGAGCCAGGAAAGGATCAAAAGGGAACGGTTGCAAAACGGAAACGAAAATTAGTGATTATGTCTTCATGGCAAATCCAATTCTCCTTGACAGTGAGCAGATACATTATGTTAATAACGCGAAGATCTTAGGGATATGGATCAACAATACTCTCACATGGTCAAACCAAGTGAGTTATATTTTGAAAAAAGTCTATGGTGGACTAAGAAGTTTATGGAATTGTGGACCCTATATTCCATTCAAGAAAAGGACCATGCTAGTAAAAACATTATTGCTACCGCATTTCAATTATTGCGACTCCTTAATGTGCAATATTGACGCCAGATCTAAAAACTCGCTTCAGGTAGCTATGAGTGCTTGTATACGATTTACGTTCAACCTCAGACGTAGGGAACACATTTCGATACAAGAAATCGAGGTTCTGGGATGCTCCTTTCCTAACTACAAGAGGTATAGAATGTGTTTAATAATTCGAAATGTTTTAACTGCTAGAAAGCCGAACTATCTCTTTGAAATCTTTAAAGTGACGAAAAGTGATAGTACCAATGGCACAGAAGTCGATACTAAGGGATTCTTTCTTTGTCCGTGCTGCCTCTTTATGGAATTCTCTTCCCATTGATTTAAAAAGAAAAATGTCATCTGTCTCTTTTCCTGATATGTGATTGAAATATTTCTTAGTTAATTAATTTAGTTTTAGATATAGATATACCTTTATTTTTTATTACGAATGAATGTTTAAAAGTTTAAGTTACCTACTCTCTTCTCTGATTTGAATAGATTTAGTTTAAGACTTAGTTTTTAAGATTTAGTTTTAAGATAGATAAATCAATTTATATATTTTGTACTATCATTAACTTCGAGATCACAGGTAGTGATAAGGCATTAGCCTTCTGTGAATTATTAAATAAACATACATACATACATAACTTTCTAACTCTCATAGTTCTGGAGATCTGGGAAATCCTGGCCAATTATGGAAGTGGCCATATACCACGATTGGGCCATATTACCTAAAAACCCTAAAACAGGTTCGCTTAAATATAATTCTCTACAACTTCGCCTTTGCAACCAACTTTCTAACTCTCATAGTTCTGGAGATCTGGCTTATCCTGCCCAATCCTGCCGCAGGCCGTGAAAATAATAAAAAAATAAAAAAGCGGGGTCAAGGGGCGGTAGCTCCTGCAAAGGGGGGTCAAGGTGAAGTGTACGAAATGGGAAAGTGTTGAAATCGAAGTGTACGAAATTAGAGTGTACGAAATTAGAGTGTACGAAATTAGAGTGTACGAAATTGAAGTGTACGAAAATAAGGTGTGCGAAAACAAATTGTACGAAAATAAAGTGTACGAATTACGGTTGGGAGATTTGTAATAGCACCTAATAGCAACACTAGTCAGAGTAAAGTACTTACTGGCCACAAATATCACTCAGCACCATGGTACGAAGTCCGGAGTTACATGCGCAGCATACTTTCAGGTGCAAGAAAAAGAGATGGTAGTAACTATAACATACAATCAAAACCACGAGAACCGTAAAAAGCACTGATAATGTATATACGACGAACGCGCGTATACGTAGTAAATCAGAGTTATATCTGAAATTAGTACCGTGCACAGTGCACACAGAAGAAAATTTCTATGGCATCAATGGATACATGTAATAATATCAATGTTTATGTTAAAAACCTAGCCAAAGACCCGTACGTATCAGAATAGATGTGACAAACAGAATAGATGTGGCAAAGTGACTCGAACGTACCTAAATATACAAATAAGCAAACAAATCCAACGTTTTCTGTTCTTTTATAACTGTAAGAATTTCAAAGATCCATAGAAATTACCGAAGATAATGTCAAAGGCCCTACCAAAGTACGCCTCAGAGCATTCAAATATAGAAAAGCTTATACAAGGACTAAGCCATTTTCCCCTAAAACCCTGAAACACGTGTTATCTAAAATTTTATTCTCTACAACTTTGCCTTTGGAAGCAATTTCTACCTATCATAGTTCTGGAGATTCGGGTCATTCTGCCCAATTATGGAAGTGGCCATATACCACGATTAGACCATATTTCCCCAAAACCCTGAAACACGTGTTCGTTTAAATTTAATTCTCTACAACTTTGCCTTTGGCAGTAAATCTCCATCTTGCATAGTTAAGGAAATATAGACGAAAAGCTGTCTTCGTATATGGCGAAGAATCTCAATTTCGTCCATTCCATTGGTCCCAGTGCCCAGACCCCTGAACTGATTCCCACAAAAAAATTTTCCCAGTTTTTTGACATCCAATGCTTTCATTTGACATCAAAATGAGGAATTTCCGTGCTATACTTGCTGAGATATTTGCGAAAAAGCTTCACCGACCCTCGAAAAACCATGTTTTTGGTCACTTCCTCGACCATATCTCCGGAACCACTTGATCGATTTTGCTCATCTTCGAACTTGAATCATGGGAGGCATGTACCTTTCAGGGAAAAAAAGTTTAGGCTGATCGGTTGAGCCGTTTAGAAAAAAAAGTGGAGACAGACGGACGGACATTTTTTTTATTGCTGATTCGTCATATTTAGACGATAATAGATGCACTCCCAACTCCCACCTCGACCTACCCCATGTTACAATAAAATATATACGTAAACGTAAATATGTAAACGTATAGGACCTTTTTACTTCGTACGGATCCAATAAATCAGAATAAAATTGATGGTTGGCCAGAAATGATCAGTTTCAATAAAGAGAGAACTTGGTCTCTCCCTTAAAAAAAACATCACCAGCCAAATATCTTTAAGTCTGTTGCTTTTAGCCATCTTGATGTTAGCCATTCATCTTCCAAATTCCATTTCTTTAAGACTTTATATTAGGGGCCATCCATAAATGACGTCCTATAGTT
Organism: Pseudolycoriella hygida; assembly: GCA_029228625.1. Lineage (NCBI taxonomy): Eukaryota > Metazoa > Arthropoda > Insecta > Diptera > Sciaridae > Pseudolycoriella > Pseudolycoriella hygida. The sequence goes on along the minus strand of CM055403.1, from coordinate 114,537,620 downwards.
TTGGTCATTTCTAGACCCCCCTCCCCGCGTCCAATAGCGTCCAATTTTACTAACTCCCAAAAAATGACGTTCAATTCAAAGACTCCCCCCAAACAAAAACATAATATAGAAATTTTGAGTTTTACTTTCCACATACGTTTTTTCATTTAAATGAAACTTGAACTCTAAAAAGGAATATTTACACTTTTTCTTCCCAAACATGCTCGAAATGATCTGCAATAGAAACAACTGGAAAGCTCGCCTCTTTGTTTCTTTCTTGACAGACCATTTCAAGCATCCTTAGGAATATGTCCACATCGCTTTCGGAAAACCATTCGGCATCCTCGTCATTTTTATTCTTGACTATTGCCATAATTTCATTCCCCCGTTGAGCAACGATTCTTCGTGGCCTTACTTTTGGAACAGTTATGGCTCCAGTTTTATGCACGTATTTTATATGTTGACTGAGTTGGACGATCGTAGCAAAATACTTCCCACAAGTTTTGCAGGTAGGTTTGTCCAAACGTGTTTGAATCGGCGGGCAATACAAATCGTACGGTATTGGACGATATTTTTTAAAAACGTCTGTTAAGATTTCGTCTGGATTGAGCAAATTCAATAATAGCAAAGACGCAAAGTGTTTATTTTCCGGAGAAACATTCTTCGATGCGATCACCCCTTCGTCACTTTGAATGATCGGAATTGGTGCTGGGATAAAGCCATATCTTGAAAATACTACTTCGACATGACAGGGGGTCGTCCCTAAATTACGTAACGCTCGAGGGGGAGGGGGAAGTATTCCTCTAGCTTTACGGAAAGTTACGAGGGGGAGGGAGGGGTCTAGCATCGGCGTTACGTAACGCTCGAACCTCAACATTTTTCTTCCTATATGAAAATATCGAACATAAAACCGTTAATTTCGATTCCTTTTGGCACCGCAGATTTTTTCGTTTACTTTTGACGAATTTTTTATATTTTAACTAGTTAACAAAAATGACAGTAATGAAATAACTTTCGGAAATTCATATCGTTCAGTCTTCCCTTGCACTTCGCTTGATCTCGAAGCACTGTCACGTTATGATTGTGGATCGTTACAGTGGATAGTGAATAACACAAGACCAGTTTTGTACTTATAACAGTATTTATTCTTTCTACGTTGCTTCAAAAATATGTTTTGTTACGTTACGTAACGAAGGGGGAGGGGGTTTCGGCCAACGTTACGGTGTGTTACGACAGGGGGGGAGGGGGGAGTCTAGACCGCAAAATTAGCGTTACGTAATTTAGGGATGACCCCCAGAGACATGGTAAAAATTTGAATAAATGATTTTTCGGCATTTGGCAGTATTTTTTGTTGTTGGACGTCCATAAGGTCTTGACCCTCCTCCCCCCGATCGGTTGCGTCCGGTTTTTCATACCCACCCACCCCCCCCCCCCCTAGTATAGGACGTCATTTATGGATGGCCCCTTATGATTTAAACTGTAAACTAGTGATAGTGGGGTCTGGTTCATGACGCGATTGCTTAACAAACTCCGTACGCAAAATATTTCCTTTTTTGTCTTTTTCTTTCGATTTTATGGATAAATGTATTTTTATATTTTCAGTTTATTTCTTACATTGGCTTTTCGCAGCGGCAAAACAGATAGAGTTATTGATTCTAAAATAATTTCCAAAATTCCCATTAATCTAAAGAACTGAGGCTAGTATTTCAGCCTGGAATCTAATTTAATATTTCATTTTAACGTATTTGCAGTCACATTGTTCAAAATATTTCGAAAACTACAGCACAATAAATTTGTAAAGTTCATGAATATAAAAGAATCATGTGATGGTGTAGCATCTCATTCAACCAAACAAAATCTGCTTGCATTGCGGTAGGATTTATAGCAACATTTTATTCACACAGTAAAAGTGATATCCGATACATAACACCGAATACACCAAAAACTTTGCTCCTACAATAAATAATTGCCTTTTCTGCCTTCGCAATGTTGTACCTAACATCATCTATACGTATGTAACGTATATTTTAAACTAACACATTCTGAGCACATAAACTTGCATTACTTTTCGATTTTATATGCCGAAGCGATAGTTCATGTTAAAACAACTTGGCACACGGCATATACAAAGTCATTTTATGTATGTGAGTCCTACCGTCAAGGATATAGATAAAGTTTTTGTATAACTTGTTTATCTCTAAATTATTCGTTTTTGCACGTGCAAACATGAAAAGATGTGTGGCTTCGTCGTTTTCGTTTGAAATTTCAGAAAACTTTTTCAAACTTTAAGCAAATTACATTGAGTCTTTTCTGTATACATTATTGAAGTGCATAAAAACTACTCCACTTGGCACATTGAACACTGTGTGTGAAAGTAAACTTGTAGCATTTTTACTTATAGAAGAGAAAAAATTGGTCCTTGAGTATGTCCGTCAAATCCTCCAGTTAACTTCTACTATTTTGACATACTGAGGAGCATTCCCCTCTTGATTTTGGACTATTTCAATTTGCAGATTTGTTATGCAGCTTTTTAGTAGACATTGGCTGTGCAGGCAACTTCAAGCTTTCACAACCTCTGATTCTAAAACTTGAAAAAGAAACTTGCAAAAAACTTGAGTAAATTTTAAAGGAGTATGTTATATTAGAGTGCTCTGTGAATAAATCGCGTAAGGTTTGTTTAAAAGCTCAACTTGAAAGAAATAATGATATTTTTGCTAAGTTGAGCTTTCAAACAAACCTTACGCGATTTATTCGCATCACACGCTAATATGACTACTCCTCAAGTTACGAATTGAAAATAATTAAGAGATTTTGTTGAGTAAGACAATGTGAAAAGTCATCCGTTACTCATCGCAACTTTAGGCATTAAAATAAAATCCACAAACTTTGAATAAATTCTAAATTACAACTCATTACATTTATACGTTTTTCAGATACGTTTTTTACTTGAATTATTTTGTCATTGACATGTCGACGACGCTCAGCTTGAAAAAATAATTTTGTTTTTAAACGCTTTTGTCTCACTTTTATCTCATATATTCCTTCTCACGTGAAAATTTTATTCCCGTGAGTTAGAACGCTGTAGACAATAAACATTAACACATTTAGAACAGTTGCGTTATTGAGACAATTAGAAGAAATTAAAATTTCGGAATCCATTGCCAACATTCAGTAGAGCCTGTGTACATATGGTCTAGCGAATTGTAGCGGAAATAATAGCTCCTGCCATCATTTGAAATTTGTACTAAACATTCTTACATTAACCCTTAGAGTATTGTCTCCAAAGTTCACTTAACAGCTTATCACGTTCATCAAGGTCGATGTGGTTTTTTCGTGGCAGATGCCATCTTATTCCCTTGACGTAAGTCTCAGGGTCTTACGGCAGAATTGAGTTCGAATTTTGTCCAGATGTCCGGATATCCAGAAGCCCGGACGTCCAGATGTCCGGATGTTGAAATGTCCAGATATCCGGATGCCCAGATTTCCGGATGTCATGTTGTTATTGCGTCTTAAGCTGTTTTTAGTGCCTGGCTGGAATAATTTGAATTTGTCTGTATTAAGTGAGTTGCCCGCGTCGCAACCTGTTAATGTGTATCATATTCTCTTGACGTAAGTCAGGGTTTTACGGGGGGAGTCTAGGTCGAATTTTGTCCGAATGTCCGAGAGTGAATGTGTCATGGCTGGATATCCGGTGTCTGGATGTCCTAATGTCCGAATGTCATGGTGTGCTGAATTCCGGATGAGTTTCTACTCTCTACAAGTTTTTTGTATGCAACTCGATTCCGATTTTCATCAATCTTTTTTCATCTGCACAGAACGATAATTTCGCATTTATTCTTCCAGAGAACTTTTATTTATCTCGATATCACCTTCGGCTCGAGCCGCAATGCCCACTCGTCGCAATAAAAATTTTGGCAAGAGGTGCATAATCTTATATTAATCGATAAGTCTATGGAAGCCCAACAATTTTACAAGAAAATTTTTGTAGACTTAGCTAGAGCCCTAAAAATTTATTTCTGCTAGGGCTTTATATGTGGTTTCTATAAATCGGATAAATTCTGTCAGAATTTGTCCTAACCAATAGCACTTTTACTTTTGAGATAAGTCGGTTGTAGATACATACATATCAAATTCATATTTAGTACTAAAAGTAAAAAGCACAAAAATGCTAAAACTACCAAATCCTCCACTTTTTTACATTTCAACTATACCAAAAAGATGTCTTCGATTTGTCCTAACCAATAGTACTTTTACTTTCGAGATACTTCGCTTGTAGATATCAATAAAATGTTTAGTACAAAAACTTAAAAGCTCAAAACTGCTAAAACTACCAAACACTCTATTTTTTAACAATACGATACAAAAAAAATGTTCTCAATTTGTCCTAACTTTACATTACTTTCTAGGCCCTATTCAATTTATATGACCAAAAAATGTGTAAAAAATTGGATGAAATTTGAAATCTAGACAGATAATGAGACTTCATTAGACGGTTGTTTGAGGATTTTTCGATTCTGAGCCTCTGTCGTGAATTACAGCCCTACTCAGTACTCAATTTACAGGACACTATATATTAGAGTGGGTCGAGAAATGCAAAATGTTTTTTTTCAACTCTGGACGTATTCAATCATTTATAGCATTTTGGGTCAAATGAATAATTTTAAAAAGTCCGGCTATTGCTTGCCCAAAGCAGTTTTTTGAAAATTTTCCAGTTTTTGTGAGTCGTACTACTCTGAAGATTCGTCATAGCTAATATAAGATGTGAATTTTTCCACTCTTCGCTGTAATGAGTTCCTTAGGGTTAAAGGAAAATAGCACAGCAAAATAAAATGAGAAATTCGTAGCAAGCATATTTTTCTGAAAACAAATAGTTCGGCGGATGTCAATTTTTTTTGGGTTTTTTAGACTTTGAAACCGATAGTAAATGTAAATTGTTTTTTGATAAATTAGGCTCATTTTGAAAGATATTAAGTACAGATTCTTCGGCAAAAGGAGTTTTAAAATCTACTTCATAATTTCGATCAGGGTGACCACAGAATTCCACCACTAAACCAACGGTGCACGGAGGGGGCTAAACGGAACTTGAATAATAATCAAAGGTAGGCTCAGATTTTTACTCGCAGGTTTGCAGTTTGGGTCGAGGGTAGAACAAGTACATAAATACTTGAAAATATAAAGTTTCTAATTGTGAGGTAATTAATAAAAATGACTTTTCACCATACATTTTTGAAAATTTCCGGAGGGTGATGAAAAAAATGTTTTGTACAGTCGTTTTTATATTTTTAACTGCCTAGAACGATAATCTCGCATTTTTCTCCCTAGGGCAAAATTGTTTTTCTCGGCAGATAAAATAGCATATGCACCGCTGTCCAGGATGGTTTATTTTGACGACTTGGATTATTTCCCACGCCTTCGGCTCGGTAAATAACTTCCAAATCGTCAAAATAGAGCATCCTGGACAGCGGTGCATAATCTACTATTAATCAGGAAACAACATTATTTTGAGCAAGAAATTGTTCTACGGTATTTATAATTATAAAATTCAAAAGTTTGTCTGTTTGTCTGTCTTTCTGTCTGTTTGTTTGTCTGTTTGTCTGTCTGTCGCTTTGTCGGTCACAAATTTCCAGCGTGAACCAACATAGGTCCGACCTGCTTGAAGAGTCTAAAGAGACTGAATTAAAATACGGTTTTGCATTTCCTTTTATAGCAAAAAAACCATTATGCTACCTAGATTTCAATTGAAATTTTTTCTTGATATAATTTAAAAAATTTTTTTTGTGTTTTTAGGCAGTTGGTTTCTTCGGGAAAGTTGTTGATATTGATGAGTAGAACCTTTATGAATCCTAAGAAAATGGCTGCCACCTGTCAAAGTGACGCCATCTTGGATTTTTTGCTATCTTCTGAATTAGAATAGCTAGACAGTTGGTTTCTTCGGGAAAGTTGTTGATATTGATGAGTAGAACCTTTATGAATCCTAAGAAAATGGCTGCCACCTGTGAAAGTGACGCCATCTTGAATTTTTGGTATTTTCTGAATGAGAATAGTTACGCCTTCGGTTTCTTCGGGAAAGTTGTTGATGTTGATGACTAACATCTTTATGAATCCTAAGAAAATGGCTGCCACCTGTGAAAGTGACGCCATCTTGGATTTTTGGTATTTTCTGAATGAGAATAGTTACGCCTTCGGTTTCTTCGGAAAAGTTGTTGATGTTGATGAGTAGACATCTTTATGAATCCTAAGAAAATGGCTGCCACCTGTGAAAGTGACGCCATCTTGGATTTTTGGTATTTTCTGAATGAGAATAGTTACGCCTTTGGTTTCTTCGGGAAAGTTGTTGATGTTGATGAGTAGCATCTTTATGAATCCTAAGAAAATGGCTGCCACCTGTGAAAGTGACGCCATCTTGGATTTTTGGTATTTTCTGAATGAGAATAGTTACGCCTTCGGTTTCTTCGGGAAAGTTGTTGATGTTGATGAGTAGCATCTTTATGAATCCTAAGAAAATGGCTGCCACCTGTGAAAGTGACGCCATCTTGGATTTTTGGTATTTTCTGAATGAGAATAGTTACGCCTTCGGTTTCTTCGGGAAAGTTGTTGATGTTGATGAGTAGAACAAAGTAGAACAAGCTGGACAAAGTAGAAATAATTTTTGAGTGCCAATCGATAGTGGAGGCTTGGGGCAACAAATTTGCTGAACAATGTTGGGTGAAAAAGTTTCATACTACCGAGCTATACGTCGTTCTTTGGCGATTTTATCCAGAGCTGGAGCACTTATTAACCAATATCTCGGCCGGTAGTTGCCGGAATGAGGCCAGTGAGGTGTCAGATGAAAGGTTTCGGAAGTGTGAAGGTAGAGAAACCGATTTAAAGAAAATCGGTTGAGCGGTTCGGTGCCCAGGGTCGATCAAAGGAGGCAAAAATGGACAAAAATTTGCTCCGCTGCCCGAAAATTATTGAAAATTTTTTTTTGATATGTTGTCGGGTATGGTGCAAAACGTCGAGAAAACATGTTCCGGGGTGGGATATTATTCTGAAATAAGGGAGTTATGGGTAAAAAACGGGTCATAATTGAAAATCGGATAAAAGTCAGTCAAGATGTCGTCTTAGAGATTTGGTCGGGGAAGTGTCAGAGTAGAATACATAGCAAGTGCAACGCTGAATACGGGGAACTTGAAATACGG
>CM055403.1:114491012-114505511 GCA_029228625.1 Pseudolycoriella hygida | reverse complement strand
CATCTCAGACGACTAACCCTTGCCGCCTCCTCCACTGACCTAACCCCTAAATTTTCTCTGATGTCGTCGTTCCTGATATGATTGTCCCACTGTTCCCTCCGATTCACTTTTGCTATGCTATGCTAATCATGTAAATTATTTTCCTAATCGGTTTTTTTATTCAGAAATGTCGAAACAATGGAAGGTATCACCACCTGGTCCAGAACAATTAGCTCTCGAAGCAATGTTCGAAAACGATGCGATCGAAGAATTTGAAACACCGGCTTCAGTTCAAAAAAGCAATCCCTTATTTCAACCGTTTACAGAATGAGTTTTCAGCACCCATTTTCGCAAAAAAAAAGCCAAATTTGGAGGTTATGGTAAATTCATTTTATTATATTTTTGGGAAGAAAAATTTTTTTAAATTACTTTTTAATTAATGCTTGTCGATCATCTTCCAAAGATAAAGAAGTTGAAACACTACCTGGGTTGGGTCCTATTGGAACTGTAGCTGTTGCATCATCATCGCGACCGAAAAAGATACAGATGACGTCATCCGAACTGCAACCTGAGTGCGACCCACTGTTCAAAAATGCACCTCACGTAACTTGGGTGTATACGGATCATATCAGAAAGTGTGACATCGTTTGCGTTGCTATTTCACCAATATCGGGTGCACGGAAAGTTGATTTTTTTTTATCAGAAGACAACGTAACTTTAAACGTTACGTACATTTGGCGTCAGCTTTATATTCTCCAGAAGAATTGTTTCGCTCAAAACTCAATTCTCAGGGTGGCAGTCGTTGGACACTAGACCACCCGCAAATTCATTCGTTCATGTCACGTTTAGTTGATTGTGGATTGACTCCACGATCACTTCCACAGGCGTCTATAGTCATCAAATTACCCTTGAAAGTGCAACGTGAGGCACACACATATAAAAAATCGGGAGTGAAGACAACCGACGGGCTAGTTGTTATACTTGAATTTTAAGCTTTCCAAAAGCAACAAGTAATAGAAGATGAGGACGCATCAATTGTTTTTGAATAAGGTAAAAAGAATTATAAAAGAATATTATCGGGAAAATTCGGAGTTAAGTCATTTTGCCGGAACCAGAGAACGACCGTTTTGAGATAGTATACGTTTTCAATAATATAACAATATTTTTGATTTTTGTGCTTTTTTTCGCAGCAGATAGTCTAAATGTTGTATCATATCATTATTTTAATGAGTGAAAGTTTGATATCGTAAATTTTCGATATTTCGCAGTTATTAGCAGCTGAAATATTTGTTTTCAACTTAGTCGCCAACAATTGTTGCACAATTGTGGTTTATTTGTTCTGAAAGTTTGTCCCCTTTTTTCCTATGTTTGTCGAATTTTCAAATGAATCTACATTACAACAATTAGTTTGAAATTTATTTAGTGATTTTGACGAGTTGCGATAGTAAGTTTTAAAAAATAATTTTTAGCATTTCCGCCGGCAATTTTTTTTTGCTATGTTTTAGTAAAAAATTTAATAATTTCTTTTGTAATTTTATAGAAATATTATGTTTATTTCTAACGTAGAATATTTGAAGTGTAAACATAATTCAAGCAATCGATGCGACGTAGAAGATTGAGATAGACCCTCAACCAAAATTAAATACATAAATGCGAAATAAGTAACTTTTCCCGCAGCTTCCAGGTCAAAAAATTTTTTTTGCCTAACAACTCATATCTTTACGAAGTTTAACTAAACTAGTGAAAAAAACATATTTTATTTTTTGATCTGATTTTGACCTGTTCCGCACCATAGTGCAACAAAAAACAAAACATTGCGTTACCCTCGTCCTCGTGGAGAATAGTGAACTCACTAAGCTGCTTTTCGAATTCCTCATGAAATTCTAGGTTGAATCAAGCCGAAATACTCAATGGTCATGATGGAAAAGTTCCTAAAGAGGAGAGTTCGAAGTTGGCATTTAAAGTTGGGAAAAAAATTTCAACTTTGACGACCTGCAGTTCTCATATAGTTGATTTTTCTGTAAACAATGTTCAGACAAAATGATTTTTGGACTATCATGGCCCTACGGTAGTAAGGGGCCGTGACGCAAGTCTTACACGCTAAAAAATTACAAGAATTTTTTTTCGCAGACTGAGGAGCATATATATACAGCAACTTTTGAAAAATATTTTTCCTGGATTCTACGCAAAACTTTATACTGAAGTGCTTTTTTACTCATTAAAATCAGTTCAGTCGTTCCGGAGAGAGTCATTCTGCTTGAAGACTCGAAATCACCTAAAAATGTTCTTTTCTAATCCGTTTTTATATCGCCTAGCTTGAATCACCATTGTAAACTGAATATGGATATCAAAAAAAAATTCATTCAACCTTGGAATCAGGAGAAATACCAGTCCCAAATTTTCACTTTTTTTTCTTAAAGCAGGCCAGGGCCCATTGCTTTAAAATGTGACTACTGACTGATATCTCTCGTGGGCAGGTCCGTCCGTAGGAGTCCTGTCCTGTCCAGGTCTAAAAACTCTGTCCTGTTTGGTTATAAAAATCTACAATTTGATTATTTTCTGCTGATTTAATTGGTTATGGAAAATTTCTTCAAAATTAGTAAGTGACTTTATTGTTGCATAGTTGTCTCTTTGGGTTTGGAATTTGGGGCATATAATGATTGATTCATTGTCTCATCAAGTTGGCATAGGTCGCATAATGGTGAATTTCTCTTCTTAAACAAAAATAATCTTTTACCACACAGACCGTGACCTGTCATAAGCCTGTCATAAGCCTGTTTATTATTTTATTTGTATTGCCTGAAATCGGCAATTCGTAAAACCAAGGTTTATGGGCAACGCGCGGGTGTATACCAATGTAATACCCCCCTTTATCCCTCATTTCTTCTTCATATTGCTTTTGCCATATTCCTGTAAACATTAATCTAAGGTTAGTCAAAGCATCTGTATATATTAACGGTATTTCTTCCTCTACAATTTCCTCAATTCCCAAGTTAGCGAGGCCGTCAGCCATTTCATTACCCGGTATCCCACAATGCCCCGGAATCCATTGTACTGTAATAGTTTTATGAGGGTAGCCCCTTACAATTTCCCAAACTTTTGAGGTAAGGTAATCATTACCCTCCCTTCGTTCTATAATTTTACAGCTATTCATCGAATCTGTGTAGATGACCAAATTCTCTTCCTGATATGTCAGGCCAATCTCAATGCTCTTGTATATAGCTACTAGCTCCAGGCTAGTAATTTGCAGCCTATCATCTATCTTCAAGGCCACGTACTCTTTATCCATATCCGTGATGCCGATACCAGCCCCTATGTCTTTTTTAGATCCATCACTATAGATGGCCTTATGATCACAATAATAAAAATATTTATGGTTCTCTAGAAATGAATGCTTCCATTGTTCAGCTGTCAATATTGCTTTACTAATAGTTTCATCCCCTAAGACTTCAAGATATTTAATCACCTTTAGGTTGATAGGCTTATCCCCTTTTTGCATTTCCCCTAATGGCCTTGTAACTTCTTTATATTTTTGACTTTGTGTTAACAGATACGGGTCTGTTTTAGGGTTGATCAGTGGATAAGGTGGTATCTCAAGGTATGATTTTATGGGCAGATTCAAAGTATTGGCCCTAATTGTCTCCTTCTGTGCTAACCATTGTCTCCTAATATGCAGGGGGGTTTCCTCAGCCGACACATAAAGCGTTGCCACTGGTGTCGTTTTCAAAGCTCTTAAATATATCCTTAGTCCCCTATTATAAAATACTGTCAATTTATCTAAATCTTTTTTATGGGCGTTCCCATATATGGTAGATCCATAATCTATTATGCTCCGAATGGTTGTACGAAGGATATTCAGAAAAGTTTGAGGGTGCCCCCCACCTCTATCTCCTGCAACCATTTTAAGAATATTGAGCCTACTTTCCAATCTTCCCAGCATTTTGGTAATATGAACCTTATAGGTGAGATTTTCATCCAACCAAATACCCAAATAGCGGATTTCTTTTACCCATTGAATTAAATGCCCTTTGACCATTAAAAATGGTCCAAACCTGTTTTTTTTCGCTTTTGTTTTTTTATCGCTGATGGTCATGTCAATATCTTCAATCAGGGTTATAAATTGGTTCATTGATCTCTGTAAATGATCCCTAGCCTCTATTATTGTCGATCCCCATGCCAAAATAGTAATATCATCCGCAAATTGGAAGACCTTGGATTGGGTCGTTTCACATTTAAAAATTCCCAGAGTGTATAATACAAATACAATTGGGCTGAGGACGTCACCCTGCGGTACCCCTCGGGATGTTTCCCTCTCGATGGGACCTTCGTTTATTTCTATGGTCACTTTCCTAGCTCTAAAGCAATTTACTACTCTGGGGGGAACTAACATATTTTCAAGCAATTTTTCCAGTTTTTTTAAATTAACTTTATTAAAGGCATCTTCCAAATCGATAAAGACCGCTGTTGTGAACGCGTCTTAAATTAAATTAAACATTGGCGCCACCAATTGCAATAATTTATAATTTAGGATGATTAGGTAAGTTGTCGGCTTCGATTGACCAAGTTTGAGATGTCAATCGATTCCCGAAAATGTTTTTAGATGATAGATTCATAAAGATCGTGGTGGCAAATAGTTGCGAACATTTATTCAAATTAATTTAGTTCATCAAAAGTACATTTCAGTAAAATAGTTTATCTAACGTTAAGAATAGTGTGTTAACGTAGCTAACGCAGTTAAATTTATGTTATTTCGTAAATTAGACGTTATCAGGTAAAGTGCATTCAGTGCAAGTTTTCATAAGTGTTTCACTAAATCCTGATTTGATTTAGATTCGAGTTTGAGTGAAATTAAGGCTCCCACATCGCATCAGTTTATTCGATTCAGGAACATATAATTTGAGTAAGATTTTTAGAAGATGGTTTAAAAATCGTTCGTTCCTAACCTTACTTTCGCTTAGGAACGAAAACCATTAGTTGAGAATACGAGTCCCAACTTCTTCAATTTATAGCCTGGGCGTATTCAGTTAGAGATTGAGTTGCCTGGAGCGTTACCCACACACTACACACGTTAGTTTTTTTGAAGTCCAGCAGAGGACTAATTGTAAGATGTTTTGAAGTCAATTTAGTTTATATTCCCTAAATATTTGTTTATATTTTAGGAATTTTGAAGCAAGTTCAAATAAAATTGTTACGAGTCGAATACAAGAGTTTCTTTAGTAACAACTGAGTGCTGTCAGAACATTAGCATCCTTTGCCCGACCGTTGCATGCGCAACATCTTCAAAATTCAATTATCGTATCGAACAAGTCGCGTATCTTGAGGTGCACGCCTGCCGAATTGTACAAAACTATACGCATTAACGTCAAGAATTAACGGTTGGAAAAATGGATCCGTTCGGTCGTTCCACACAGACGTCGAGAACCCCACCAACTCAATCGAGTCCGCAACCAAATAATTCAGCAATCTTCTATCCAACTAAACAAAGCTGCCAAGCGTGTCAGGACTTTGATAACACGGACATGGTTCAATGTGACAAATGTCGGGCGTGGTATCACTTCGCCTGTGCGGGGGTCACAGAAGAAATTGTAAATAAGGATTTTTCGTGCAGCCGATGTCCGTTAAATGTGTTTAATACGGAACCGTTGGAAACGCGCAACAAATCACATAAAAGTTCAAGTTGAAATCGATAAAGCGGACGAAAAGGAGCTTAGTCAAAATGCAATACAAAGGACAGGCCAGTGGCTGCTAGACCAAAATAACCTTGGTGGTGAAGTGCCGATGTCGAATCAGAACATGCAAACGGTGACTCAATTTGATAGCGACCCACAACAAGATGGAGACCAGCAAGTGAATCAACAGTGCAGTCTAATGGATCAACGAATTCCGTCTCCGTTGGCTCAGGATCCGCTTTTGGGAAATTTCAACGCTTCGTCGACGATGATACAAAGTGGATTGAAAGCTCCAGCGAACTCTTTGATTCAGCCAGATGTCGGACATGGGGAGTTTAGGAATCTTTTTCGGGAACAACTCGCTCATCTTCCCCGTCTAGAAACACCTTCGTTTTCGATATTAAATAGTCAAATAACCACGAAATGTCAAGCTAACACAACTGGAACGTCGACCGTTACCATGAATTCAACAGCCATTCCAAATGCTTACGAAGTTATATCGAAAGTTGTAGCCGACCAGCCATTTAACCCGCAATCCGATCACAACCAAGGTGGTGCGGAAAAAGTAAAAGCTTTGCGACCTCCGACTACACCGCTAATTTGACATAAAGGTTCCACCGTAACTACAGTTTTCGCAAATTATTCGGTGCCTAAAACTACACAGTCATTCGGTCAAAACTACGCCCATAACAACCTCCTTACGTTTAACTACACCGGAGGCGCTTATTCCACTGTGGCGAATTACGTTCCTCAGTCTTCGGTGCCTATGGCCACACAGTCACTTGATCAGAGCTGCGCTCACCACAACCAATTTGCGAGTAATTCCGCCGGAGCAATTTATCAAAGTCATTTGACTACAGCGAATTACGTTCCACGGACTTCCACAGTTCAATATTAGTCGAACGGACTGCAGTCGTCGAGCTATAACTCGCTTTCAGCGCCTCAGATTACGCAGCCCAGATTGTTTAATCAAATTGGTAGCAACCAGTTTACATCGAATGATTTCGCAACCACCACTGCGCAATTACACTGGACCCAGTCTACGCAAATGCCCCAAACTACTTTGTTCACTACAAGTGGAAACTCCAGTGCACCAACGTTTTCAAATTTCAACATGAATCAAAACGGAAGTTTTGCTGGAGGTGCTAGTGCGCTACCACTGGCTTACGACCCAGCCGTTACCTTTGATATGCAGCCAAATCATGAACAACCACAGTTGACTCCCAGTCAAATAGCAGCTCGACACGTAGTGCCGAAAAAGTTGCCAATATTCTACGGAGACGTCGAAAAATTCCCGAAGTTCCTGAGTGCGTTCGAAACTAGTACCAAACTGTGTGATTTCACAAACGGCGAAAACCTTCCCAGGCTTACCGAGTGTTTGAAAGGGACTGCGTATGACTTCGTGGAACATCAGTTGTTTTATCCGGATGATGTGCCGAAAGTCATTGAATTGCTCAAAACTATCTTCGAAAAGCCGGAATACATTATAAATAAATTGTTGGAAAAAATTGCGAAGCAACCAGCCCCTCAAGCCGAGGGCCTGACATCCTCTGCCCGACCGTTGCATGCGCAACAACCGCCATGGTTTCCCAGTTATTTTCCTGCATTTCGTGAATCACTGTAACAAAATGATTGATACAGTCTATTGCCGATCTCTTCTTTACGAACCCATAGCTAGCCGAGGGAATCACTTTTTCCTCCTCTATCCATTGCACCAGCCTCTCTTTAATCAATGAGTTAATAATCTTTAGAAAAACCGATAATAACGATATTGGCCGATGACTATTTTAACTTGGTGTGGTCCCTACCCGGCTTGGGGATAAGGACTATCAAAATTTTTTTAGGGTGTCTGGTAACTTTTGGTCTTCCCACAACAAATTTATCATGTCTACAAGCTTATTTTTCAGTTTATCAGGGAAGCCCTTAATCAAGTCATAAGTAAACTGATCTCTACCCGGGGCAGTGGACTTTTTAGAGCTCAAGATTTCCAAAAATTCTTCATAACTGAAGGGACCTTCCAGCTTACTTATCCCTTCCCTATGATTCCCTAATACGCCTTCACCCTTACCCATGCCTTCCCCAACTTTACACATTTGATCCAGATATTTTTTGCCATTTCCGGGTTATCATGCATAATATTATGTTGATTTAGCTTAGTGCTATTGGCTAGGGCCCTGATGTTCTGATAAATTTTTTTAATCGACGTATTGGGAGATAGCTGCTCCGACCAATCCCTCCATGATTTCCTTTTTTCTTCCCTGAGTTTGTATTTGAATTCGGCTTTGGATTTTTATAAATTCTTTAATTTTAATTTTTAAATTAAATTTTTTGCTGACATGAACTGACAAAAAGTGGATACAAACAGAAACCCATTTACATTTTGCAATTTAGTTTCATTTACATTTTGCAATTTAGTTTTAATAACGATGTGGCAGTTTAATGCCAATAATAATATTCTAGAAATGTTGTTACCTGTACCTGAGAATTCGTCTCAAAACCTTTAGTTTTGATTTTCTAAAAAATATATTTCCAAAAATTAAACCTTTTTTGACTTACGTGCATAATTTACCTCAATAAACAATAATTGCAGCTAATCGAAGTGGTGAATCTAATCTGAAATGCAATTCCAACTAGTTTTTTTGTATCCATATGCAAGCAACCGATGCATTGGGCATGCTATGAAATTGAAAAGCGGCCGGAGGATATTTTCGTCAGTGACAACATTAAGATGGTCTGCGATGAATGTGTCAACAATCCGCGTGAGGTGCCATCCCCGAAGCGAAAACCCACTCACCTGATTCAAACCACAATGGGTTTTCAAAATTCGGCGTTGTCGCTAACGAAGTCAGTTACCCCAGTAACAACTCCGTCAAAGAACAACAATGCCAAGCAGTGCAGTCAGCTTCAAACAGCTGTGGAAGCCTTAGTCGGAAAAGTCGAAATTCAAACGAGCACCATCGCAA
This sequence comes from Pseudolycoriella hygida, assembly GCA_029228625.1. Lineage (NCBI taxonomy): Eukaryota > Metazoa > Arthropoda > Insecta > Diptera > Sciaridae > Pseudolycoriella > Pseudolycoriella hygida. The sequence goes on along the minus strand of CM055403.1, from coordinate 114,496,900 downwards.
GTTTGAAGGCTTCGATTGAAACAATGAATGGTACGCTAAAACAGCAAAGCATTGTGGTTGATGAATCGATCAAAGTCAGTAGTGAAAACCTATCATCTGTTAAGGAGTCATTGAGCCAAACGGAGAGCGAAATTCGAAAATCATATGCTGAAGTTGTAAATGAAGGATTCAAAAGAGTTGTGATGAATGAGACACCGAGGTCATCGAATCCGATGTGTACACCCAAGTATTCGAAACCGATGCGTACACCGAATTCTTCTAAGCCAGTTTTTAACGGAATGTCATCAAATGTAATTGGTAAACCGATTTCGCCGCCTAAACTGAAACGAAATAGTCTTCCGAAAACAGATAAAGCTGTATGGATTTCACGGATTCATCGAGATACGACTGAAGAAGAACTGACTGAATATATCAAAACATCCATTGGAATTGCATCAGCTGAATTTGATGTTCGTAAACTGGTCAAAAAGGATCGAGATCTAACAACTTATTCGTTCGTGTCATTTCGGATTGCGTGCTCAAAAGACCATTTCGAAACGTTAATGGATCCTATGTACTGGCCGTCAAATAGTCAGATTCGCGAATTCGATCTGGAATTAAGATCTTCTACAGGAGAAAAATTGAATCGATGGCCACAACAGAAAACTGGTCCAGCTGATAAGTCCGCACAGCCAAAAAACGTAGAAGTAAGAGACGAACAGATGCAGACTTAGTCCAAACTGTTTCTGTACGTCCTACAAGGCAATCGAAAATTACAAATTTCTTCGCACCGTTAAACAAGGTCATAAATGAACCACAAGTATTGGACATAAACGCTATTAAGGACGACGAATCTAAGTCAACCGAGACTCAGGGACAACGAGACTTTTCAGAAGGTTTTAGAAATATCTGCTATTTACCGCTGTACTATCAAAATGTCCGGAGTATTCCAGCAAGAACTGATCTGCGATATAGAATCAAGTATTCTATCTATAAAGCTTTATGTTTCACCGAAACCCGTTTTTGCAAGGATCATGATAGCCACAACTACTTTCCGCAAAATTTTATTGTGTATAGACGAGACAGAAATGCAATCGGTGGTGGTGTAGCAGTATTGGTGGATGAAGAATTCCGAAGCCAACAAATCGAAAGCATCAACGATCCTGACTGTGAGTGTGTTTGTGTAAAAGTTGAACTTGTGCCATGTCCGCTTGTAATTTATTTGGCGTATGTAAACAGTCCGACAACTCCACATCTTCTACTTAAGCATCATGATTTGATACGACGGGTTATGTTAATAGAAAGTGAGAGTAGAGTGATCGTTTTGGGAGATTTCAATCTGCACGACATTGTATGGAATTTCGACGACAGCGAGACTTTCTTTTTGCCGCAAAATATAGCTTCCAATACCGATTCATATTATTTTCAAACAGCGTCAGAGTTTCTACAGAAAATGCACGACCTGCCAATGTTTCAGCTGTCAAACATCAAGAACATTTCGTCAAACGTTTTGGATCTGGTCTTCGTTAATGTAACGGGTGATACCCATGTATGTCAAGCTCCTGTAGCTATTACACTGAATAATGAAACTGACCGTTTTCACGTTCCGATGGAGTTGCAATTTGAATATTACGCCGAAAGAGACATGCAACCGTCTGACGAATACATCGAAATATATTCATACAAAACCGGAAATTATGAACGTATGTTGCAGCAGCTTGGAGGAATGAATTTTGCAGAAATCTTCGATCAGATGACTGTCGAAGAAGCATTCGACTACTTCTTTGAGTTAATAAATTGTTTGATTGATGAAAATATCCCAAAAATTCGAATCAAAAAGAATAACAACAGACCGAAGTGGTGGACTCGAGAGTGGCAGCAGAAAAAGAACAAGAGAGACAAGACGTACAAAAGGAAACCGAAAAACGAAATGACAACTGAATACGCAAAGGTACTGAAAGAGTTCAACGAATTACACGAGCAATTGAATGAAGAATACATCGATAAAGTACAAGGTGACATCATTGGGAACCCTGCAGAGTTTTGGTCGTACGCAAGGGCGAAGAAAAAAAGTGAGACGTATCCTCGTGAAATGTTTTTTAATGATAGACGGTCCGACCAGCCCGAGGAAATTGTGTCGATGTTTGCCGATTACTTCGAGGGATTATATGTAAAAGACGAAGTGCCGATCGTGTTCGATGATGTATATGGAGAGGAAACTCATGATGTATGGGAAATTGAACTGTCAATGTTTGACATTGAAAAAGCCGTAGATAAGCTTGATGCAAAGAGTAGTGCTGGTCCTGATGATATTGCTCCGATAGTCATTAAAAAGTGTGCGGATGGTTTAGTGTGGCCACTTTGGATTTTGCATCAGAAATCAATGGAATTGGGTAGAATCTCATCAAAGCTCAAAATTTCGAAGGTGATTCCGGTTTATAAGAAGAAAGGGAAGAAAAACGACGTTCGAAATTATCGTATAACCGCCATCAGTTCAGTGGTAATGAGGATATATGAAATTGCAATACAACCGAAGCTGTTAGGCGGTATCGACCCACGTATATCAAATAGTCAACATGGTTTTAGACCGAGGCGCTCAGTTGAAACAAATCTTTTCAATCTGTCCATCGCAGCGCATGAAGCATTTTCGAAAAAACGACAACTCGATGTTTTCTACGGTGATTTTGCGAATGCTTTCGATAAACTCTGGCATCGGATTTTGATCACCAAAATGAAATCGTTTGCGATAGGCAGGAAAACCGCGAAGTGGTTATTTGAGTTTATCGATGGTCGAAAGTTTTTCGTCAAAATCGGTGTCATTATGTCTAGAGTTTATACATCGACATCGGGTGTTCCGGCTGGAAGTATTCTTGGACCAACGCTGTTTTTAATTGGTATAAACGACATTGTTGAATACGTTGTACATGCACTTCCACTATTATTTGCAGATGACATAAAACTGGTAATGGAAATTAGTTCAACTGCTGATGCAAGACTTCTTCAAGCCGACATTGATAATGTTTTGCGCTGGAGTGAAACAAATCGACTTCCATTTAATCTGGCGAAATGTGAAGTGATCACCATTGCACGAATAAATGATCCGTACTACGTCACGTATTATATGGGTGACCACGTCGTTGAACGAAAGGAAGAAGTCAGAGATCTTGGCATTCCGGTGGATCCTCAGTTTTCGCTTATTGCACACATTGAACGGAGTATAACCAGGGCGAGACAATCGATGGGCTTTATCAAGTCAGTGTCAAAAGGAAAATTTGCAACAAGAACGCTGGTGGTGTTGTACAAATCATATGTTCGGTCAAAATTGGAATTCGCATCGGTTATTTGGGATCCATATCAACAAAATTACATTGACGATATTGAGTCCGTCCAGAAACAATTCGTTTTGTACGCACTTGGTGACATGAATCGAATCCCGCCTTATCGGTTATCGCCCTACGAAGAACGCTGTAAAGAACTTGGACTGGAAAAATTGTCAACTCGTAGGAAAGTAACAGCAGCAATGATGATGTATGATCTGTTTCATAAAAGGATAAATGACCCAAACATTCAAACGAGATTCATCAGAAGGGAACAGCATTATCCGTTGAGGAACCAAAGATACTTAGTTGAATCGATTTATGAAACAAATTACGGCCATAATCAACCGTTGGCGAAAATGATCAGATTGGTGAACGAATTAAGAGAATTGCTTCCGTTGAACAAAAGTGCATTCAGGACTGAAGTGAAAAAAAGGCTGAGGGGGGAAAGTGATTTAGAACAAGACGACGAACCGCCGTTATGAGAAGAAATTTTGACTTATTTACGTAGAATGTAACTGATTTTAAATTTTTGTGTTTTATTTTTATTCTATTTTCCTTATTTGTTTGTATTTATTGACTTGTAAACGGTTTATTATTGTAGTGTAAATTCAGCTAATTTTTTGGCGGTGAATAAATGAATTAATAACTATTTTAACTTGGTGTGGTCCCTACCCGGCTTGGGGATAAGGACTATCAAAATTTTTTTAGGGTGTCTGGTAACTTTTGGTCTTCCCACAACAAATTTATCATGTCTACAAGCTTATTTTTCAGTTTATCAGGGAAGCCCTTAATCAAGTCATAAGTAAACTGATCTCTACCCGGGGCAGTGGACTTTTTAGAGCTCAAGATTTCCAAAAATTCTTCATAACTGAAGGGACCTTCCAGCTTACTTATCCCTTCCCTATGATTCCCTAATACGCCTTCACCCTTACCCATGCCTTCCCCAACTTTACACATTTGATCCAGATATTTTTTGCCATTTCCGGGTTATCATGCATAATATTATGTTGATTTAGCTTAGTGCTATTGGCTAGGGCCCTGATGTTCTGATAAATTTTTTTAATCGACGTATTGGGAGATAGCTGCTCCGACCAATCCCTCCATGATTTCCTTTTTTCTTCCCTGAGTTTGTATTTGAATTCGGCTTTGGATTTTTATAAATTCTTTAATTTTAATTTTTAAATTAAATTTTTTGCTGACATGAACTGACAAAAAGTGGATACAAACAGAAACCCATTTACATTTTGCAATTTAGTTTCATTTACATTTTGCAATTTAGTTTTAATAACGATGTGGCAGTTTAATGCCAATAATAATATTCTAGAAATGTTGTTACCTGTACCTGAGAATTCGTCTCAAAACCTTTAGTTTTGATTTTCTAAAAAATATATTTCCAAAAATTAAACCTTTTTTGACTTACGTGCATAATTTACCTCAATAAACAATAATTGCAGCTAATCGAAGTGGTGAATCTAATCTGAAATGCAATTCCAACTAGTTTTTTTGTATCCATATACGTATCCATACGTTTCATGGCGTCACACAGCTATCTTAAAACGACAGTCTCACTATTTTAATTTGTAAAAGCGCTTGTAAGAATTTATTTCAATATTTTCATGTTTTCAGCGTGATGGTCAGGGGACGGGTTGGCACAGTGGTTAGCGTGCTGGCCTTCCACCAAAACGATCCGGGTTCAAAATAAGGTCCTTAATTTCACTCAAGCTTCAAAAGTTGGGTAGTTGTGGTGTGTTTGGTGCCCATAACGACGTACACACTGAATGAATCGTATAAATTATCCCATAATACGACGAATTTGAAAAGGAACGGTACTTACCGTTAACCGGTTTTTCAAAAAACGATGCTTTTGTATTCATTACATAAATAGAAACCTTCACAAATATTTTAATACGGTTTAAGCTTCGGATAAGCATTTATCTAAAACATTCATTTGGTCACTGTTGGCTTACCAGGATTCAGGAAGCTTCCAAAATGCCGAAGAAAATAATTTAGAGACAAACACGTCAGTACGAAAGAACAATTTAATTTAGAATGAGTTCATATAAACGTTGAACACTAGATTGTAGAACATTGTGGATTACTATGATCACAACAAAAACCCTTTTAAAAGGGAAATGTGACGCAAGTTGTTGTCCCTTCTTCCAAAACAACTGATATCAATTTGGGTGACGCTGAACGCTTCGAAACGCAAAAAAACTTTCAAAATATTTTCACATTTGATTAAAAAAATGCGTCACAAATGCCGGACCCCCAGCGTTATAGTTTTTCTGTTCTTTCAGCTTTCACACTGCAAAAATTTGACTTTATGGGATGTATGGCGTATTTTTGTACAGGAAATCAAATTTCTGCGTATGAAAGCTGAAAGCGTAGAAAAATTATAACGCTGGGGGGTCCGGCATTTGTGACGCATTTTTTAATCAAATGTGAAAATATTTTGAAAGTTTTTTTGCATTTCGAAGCGTTCAGCGTCACCCAAATTGATATCAGTTGTTTTGGAAGAAGGGAGAACGACTTGCGTCACATTTCCCTTTTAAAAGGGTTTTTGTTGTGATATCAGTACTTTTGGAAGAA
>CM055403.1:114459850-114490512 GCA_029228625.1 Pseudolycoriella hygida | reverse complement strand
TATATACGAAAACAGTTTTTCGTCTATATTTTCTTAATTATGCAATATGGAGATTTACTGTCCAAGGTAAAGTTGTAGGGAATAAAATTTAAGGGAACAGGTGTCTCAGGGTTTTGGGGAAATATGGAAAAATCCTGGTATACGGCCACTTCCATAATTGGGCAGGATGACCCAAATATCCAGAACTATGAGAGTTAGAAATTTGGTTCCAAGGGCGAAGTTGTAGAGAATTTAATTTAAGCGAACACTTGTTTCAGGGTTTTGGGGAAATAGAACCCAATCCTGGTATATGGCCACTTCCATAATTGGGCAGGATGACCGGAATATCCAGAACTATGAAAGTTAGAAAGTTGCATCCGAAGGCAAAGTTGTAGAGAATCGAATTTTAGATGTCTCAGGGTTTTGTGGAAATATGCTTCAATCCTTGGGATATGGCCACTTCTTCAATTTTAGGGATGACTCATATCTCTAGAACTGTGTCAGTTAGAAAGTGGGTGTAAAATAAAGGTCTCAGATGTCAGAAGACGTACTTCGGTAGGTCCTTTGACATTGCCTTGGAGAATTTCTATGGATCTTTTAAATTCTTATAGTTATAAAAGAACTTAAAACATTGATTTGTTTGCTTATTATTATTGTTTAGATACGTTCGAGTCTTTCTGCAACATCTATTCCGTTTGCCACATCTATTCTGATACGTACGTTTCAATTTTAATTTTAAAATTAATTTTTAATTCAAGTTTCGTTTTTTCAAATAAAATTACAATTTTTCAAATAAAATTACAATTTTTCAAATATGCATTTCAAAACAAATTTAATTTTAAAATTAAATTTTTATTCAAATATTGTTTTTTAAAATGAAATGGAATTTTTAAAATAAATTTAATGATTTTTTATTTAAAATGAATTTTTGATTTAAAATTTTATTTTTAAAATTACTTAAAATTTTAATGGTCGTTTTTTTTTTCTTTTTTTACAATGTGATGTCAGTTTCCAATTGAGACTTAAGTTTAACGACTCTTTTCAAGAAATGCTCCTCAGCCGACGAATAAATTTTTACTATGATTATGCCTTCACTCACTGGAATATAACAATGAAATGATCGAGTTCCAGCCAAAACGATCGTTTTTGCGTATCGATTGTACATTTTTGGTTGCGCAGACGTATAATCTTCGTTCGTTACGTAATCGAATTTCATTCCTAAAATATTGTCTTTTGCCCTGCTAGAATACAGTTCTCTTGTCGTAATTCTGCGAAAGTTGAAAATCCGATTGGATTGTTTCCGTTCTGTGCTACGAACAGTGCATGCAGCTCTCTCAGATTGGACAAAAATAATCTTTTTTGCACGTGGATCCTTTTACCGTCTCTTTTAACCGATATAAAATCCTTTTTTCCAGGCATCAGACGGCTCACTTCATCGGACACATAAAAACTGTTAACAAGTGCCTTCGTTTCCGAACTTAGCGCTCTCCCAATCTTCTTCGCAAGTGATGTTAAAATGTCATCCTTGTCGAAGAGCGACTTAGCTTTGTTTATCATATAAGTGGTGACATCTGCAAAGGATCGAAATTATGAGATGGAACCACCATTACCCAGGAGTATTTACTTTATTAAGACTCATTAAGTTTCCGCAAATTAGAATAAAGTACACCTGGACCTTTAAGGGGAAGGAAAATTTCTAGAAGAGAATTTTCTAGTTGTTTAAACTACACTCTTCTGGACAGGTGTAACAGTAACCGAAATAGAGTTTCCTAAGTAACATAATTGACGGAGTAATTATCATCTGCCGGATATTCATAAGTTGCCGAATCTTTTACCTGGAAATTCTCTAGCAATTTTAGCTGTGCTCCAGCTTCTCGGAGCCAGCGTCAACAGCTTAATTTTTTTACTTATACTCGACGATTGTGCAAGCTTTTCTTTCAAGTAGTGTAACACATGACATTCACCATTCGCGTCTTCAAGCTCAGAATATTGATCAAAAATTTTTGACTTCAAAACAAGCATTATGTCCGAAACTTTGGAATTGCAATATTTTTTGCGATTGAGTTGCCTCTCTTTGACTGGTGAAACATCCACTTCGTTCAAAAACTTGTTCAACGAGTCGATTGCGTCTCCTTTGGAGGAAAAAGCTGGATCATTTCCATTAGTGGTGACCGCAGAATCATCAATGTCCATTTCATCGTCGGATGTCCCTCGTACCTTGGTAATAGAAAGGGCTTCTTCAGCCCTAATAACGCTTTGAACCGCGTCATAGTTTTTGTTTGAACTTATCTGAGAGCGGCAGGTGTCACAAATAAAGTCTTCTGAGGTTAAATGTGGAATTTCTTGTTTTATTGAATCATTCACTTGACGGCGATTTGAACTGCATTTAAGTCTACCGAAAGGATTAACGCACTTCTTCTTTTTATTTAATTTAGCCAGCAAAGTCATAATTTTTTTCGATTTTTGTCTGACTCGGAAGTTTTATACGCACGCCAAAAACGTTGCTTATGTTTGAAAGTCAAATGAAAGTCATAGAATACGTTTCATTGCCTGCTGATTCGAAGCCAGTTTTGGTGGCATGCCTGTCATTCCTACTAAGCCCGTACGAATTTTTTTTACAATACCGGAATTCGAAATTAGAAACCTCAATACCAGTATTTTCGGTATTTGACTTCCGCATATCAAGTGCTGGTCTGGTGCCTTAACGTTGAAACACTTATAGTGGAAGCGATAGCGATTTGGTTCAACCTTTTTGCCCCCTAGTTCATAGTAAACTTGCGTTGCGTAACAAGACGTATAAAAAATTGATTTCTAAGTCCAAAGCTTCCATTCGAATACAATAAAGCAACAAACAAATGGCCTATTACTACAGAAATAACAATGGGGAGCTGGAAATGTGAAGCTTCGTGCCAGAATGTCAGAATGTTTGGAGCACGACACCATTCTGATTCATGTTTTTTTGACAAGATTTATCAATTTTATTAGGACACAACTCATTCAGACCAAGAAAATTTACGTTACCCGGCTACTCAGCTCCATATAAATATTAAAGTAATTTCTATTACAAAATATAACATTCGATGGCTGGAGAACATTTCTTGAAAAGAGTAGACTACTTGTACTCTAAGCTGCGTGTGGGTCGGACCTCACGAAATCCCATATTTCATTTACCGCGAAATATATCGACTCAATACAATAGGTCGTTTTTTGTGCGTTCTGTCTCAAATTATAATTATGTACCAGCTGATATAAAAAAGTCTAACACCATTAAACGATTCAAGTGTCTCTATGAACAACATACATATTATTAATAGGTGATAATATCCTACCTGCTTGTCGTGGAACTCTGAATGCCGCATTTTTCAGCAATCATTTATTTATTATCTGCATTTAGTAGAACATATTTGACCAAAACGACCCTCCCTATATGCTTTACAGTTTTTTCGTTAAAATATCGTTTCTGTTTTGTAATGCATCTCGCTATGCTTAAATTGTCGCTAATTTTAGTTTATTTTAGTCTGAATGTTTTAGTCTAAACTTTAATTTTAGAGTTAGTATTTAGTATAGTTTAGTTTAGTTTTAGTTTTAGTCTGTAAGTTTTCTGACGTAGTGTCGTTCATTGTCTGTCTAATGAGCATTTACACAAGGATTTATTTCCTTTTTGTTCATCATTAATAAAGATTGATTGATATTTAATTCTCAATTAGAAACTGATACCATATAGTAAAAAAGGAAAAAAAACAACAATTTTAAAGTCAAGATGCAAATTAAAAGGGAATTTTAATAATCAAGATGAGTACACACATTAATGAATGTATGAACGGAATAAAATTTTAGTAATGTTTGCAAAAAAGTGACAAAAGTATCTTCGTACATTTTCTGCCAAAATTCATTTTGCTCGATGTGATGAAATGAAATGAAAAAAAGTTTATGAATTGTTCGATTTTAAAATTTATTTCCGAGTCCACTGAAGTATGGTCAACTTTTGTGACCAAATGAATGTGCACGATAAACGGAGATCCGAAACTTATATATCAAATTTAACAAAAGTGATGGTAGATTCTCTCAAGGTAAAGTTTTACATATATGCAGAATTTAGGAGTTTAAACATTTACTTAATACAAAAAATTTGATTTCCGAGAAGTATAACATGCATTACGCAGAATTTTCTGTTATATTTACTGAATTTATGCATTTTTCAAGGTGAACTTGCTCATAAATTAAAATACGGACGAGTTGGTCATCCCGAGTACTCTCGTCAACGGTCATCGAACCGTTTTCGGTAGATTTTTTCCTAAAAATTTTGATGTGTGCGTCATTGATCTAAAACCTTAATGCCGAAGATAAACTCATTTGAAAAAGTTTCAGTATCCTCCAAAAATCACCTTCTTTGTTATATTTCCGGATATTTTGTACTAATTATGCTCAAGCTGAAAAGGGGTCAAGATAGTCAAGGAAATAATACGTTTCAAAATTATTTAGTTTAAGATAAGATAAACATTTAATTAGCAATCATGCTCGGAGCGGTAGCGGAGAGCGTGATGCAGTACCCACACCCCAAAAAAAACGTCCACAGAGCCAAAAAACTCCATAGAAAAACCTTTGGGACAAGACACGATGTATAGGCGAACTTTTGAGTTTTTTCTCCTCGCCCCCCTCCCCCTCAAAATATTTGAAAAGAAACTACGTCGCAGCAGCTTTCAAACGAGCCTTCACTCATCAAAATCGGTTGAAAACGAGCCTAGATATCGCCAATCAAAGATGACCAATTTCTATATAAAAATGGTAAAATTATCTTTGAAAGTAACCAGAATTTCATTCCAGTGCAGTGTTGTGTATCAACGATCTATCTAACTATGTCTCTATGGATGTATCTATGTATCTACCTACTTTTTAGACCCGTACGAAGTACGTAGGTCTGATGCGTTTACTACCACGTTTGTTACATTGCGAATTCGAACCCGGGAGTAAGGGGAAAACTTTTTTTGTTGCCTCCAGATGACAAATCAGCGAAAAAAACAATGTCCGTCTGTCTGTCTGTCGGTCTGTCTGTCTGTCTGTCCGTCAACACGATAACTTGAGTAAATCTTGACCGATTTTCAAAAACTTTTTTTTTGAAAGATCTGGGCATGGCCGACAATTTATGGAAGAAACTTTTTTTAATTTGAGTCCTTGGACTTAGCTAGGGCACTAAAAACGAGTCTCTGCTAGGGCTCTATGTGTCTTTTGTACATAACTCGAGTAAATCTTTAACGATTTTCAAAAATTTTTTTCGTTTGAAAGATCTGGGCATGACCGACAATTTGTGGGAGAAACATTTTTCGATTTGAGTCTTTGGACTTAGCTAGGGCACTAAAAAAGAGTCTTTGTTTGGGCCCTACGTGTTTTTTGTACATAACTCGAGTAAATCTCTTCCAATTTTCAAAAACTTTTTTTTGTTCGAAAGATCTCGGCACAGCCGACAATTTATAGAAGAATTGTTGCCTGTGCTTAGGGCTCAAGTGAGCCTCATGTCGGTCCTAGGGTCGGCCCTAACATAAAAAAATGTTTTTTGCTATGTTGCAGAGCAAATTGAGGGAAACATTTTTGTCTATGGAAGTATGTATCCGAGGCCTATATTAAGGGCCCTAGGTCAGTGCTAAGGTAAGCCAAAAAAAATAGTTTTTTACTATGTTGTAGACAAAATTGAGGAGAACATTTTTCTCTATTTGGAGGTCAATTTTGTGCGTTCGGAGAATTTTTTTACACCGTTACTTCGGACGGGTTTTTCAAAATTGCCCAACGGGCAATTTCCAATACAGTCTAATGTGAACGCAATATTTACTTAAATACGTTCCAGTCTTTTCGTAACATCACTGATCTGGCAACACTGATCGTGCAACGTCAACACAAGAATTTTTTCTTCCAGTTATTTATCGTAATAATATTTGATTATTGTGTGAGTTCGCATAATTAATACGTTTAAAGTACAAATTAAAACAGCATTATAATTTGCAATCGGAGTACGCATAATCGTTTTAGTTTCGGTTAACATAAGCTGAAGTTGAAGATTTCGCAGTGCAACCTAACGTCACTTAAACGATGGCCGACGTGGCTAACTCTTCAAGACACGTAACAAATGCCTCCGAAAAGCCAATTTCCCGCAAAAATGTCACAACAACACTATGCCCAATATGTTCTAAGCCAAACAATGGCAATGTGAATGTTACGTGCAGAAAATGCAAAACTCAAATCCATTACAACTGCACAGGTTTATCAAGAACTAAAGGACAAAGTAGCGCCTATACTTGCCTCAATTGTAAGACCGTAACGGGGGCACCACCGAACAGTAGTCAGAGATTGAACACATCGCCTCTTGTGTCAACTGTTCCTTCATCGAATGAGCAATTGGAAGATCCGTTGGGAGACCAGACGAGTGATGTCAACTCGACACTTCACAGCATGAGCTTAGAACTGGAAAAGCTCAAGTCTATGCAGCAAGCTTTTGTAGAGTCCCTCTCATCGTTTGGCACTCAGCTAGTGAGTATCACCAAAATCTCGCAATCGATTGAGGACCATGATAAACGAGTAGAAGCGCTGGAAATTGATAATAGTGAACTTCGTAGCCATATGCGCACTCTTGATCGTAAAATGGATGATATTGAGCAGAAAAGTAGAGGGCACAACATACAGATTGATGGGATACCACAAACCAGCAGTGAAAATCTCCATGATCTGATGCTGAAACTTGCAATGGCGTTGAACGTTCCAATGACCTCGAATGATATCAGTCGAATTACAAGAGTTCAGTCTACGAACAAAACTAAGTCGAAACCAATAATTTGTGGTGTGAAAGAACCTAAACTGATGTCAAATCTAATCAAGGCATCACGTATATTGAAGCCCAATACAAATTCCATTGGTTTTTCCAATGACAGTGACACCAATATCCCTGGAATTTTCATCAATGAACATCTAACGGTAACGAGAAAGCAGCTTTTGTACAAGGCTAAGCAATTCAAAAATACCAATAATTATGAATTTTTGTGGATAAAAAATGGAAATATTTTTCTGAAGAAGACGAAGGACACTAAAGCTATCAATGTAAACGTAAGTACAGATTTCTCTAGGTTGAATTAAGTGACTGTTTCAGTGAATGTGGCATTTTGTTTTGTTTTGGTGTTCCAATTAAAAGTTTTCTTTTTTTTTCTGTATATTACCAAAATGTTAGGGGCCTGAAATCAAAGTTAGCGGAAACGCGTGAAAATATTTTTTCCTCTGATTTTGACATTATTTGCATGACTGAAACTTGGTTAAATGATTCAATTACCAATGCTGAGCTGTTTGGGACAGGTTTCAAGTATTTTGTTTATCGAAAGGACAGAGATTTAGTACATTATGAAAAAGATGACGGTGGAGGCGTACTGATTGCCGTTAAAACGAATCTACGATCGATTTTACTTGATGTATCAGATACCCCAGCTGAAGACCTCACGATCCGAGTGAATGTAGCAAAAGATGTATACTTCTGTCTCACGACAGCCTATTTCCATGACGACGATACGTTAGATTATCTTGAAGATTTTTATGATAGACAAAGTAAAATTATTAACGATAGGTATGTCAGCGACAAGCATTTCATAATTGGTGATTTTAACCAAAGTAGTATCCACTGGACTAAAAGTCCTAATCACAAGTACCTAAAGCCAACCCAATTCCAAGGTGCAAAGCATGAAACGATTATTCAAAATATGTACTTTTGTAATATGTATCAATATAATGGCATTATGAACCATCAGAATAGGTTGCTTGACTTAGTATTTTCAAATGTTGAAGAATCAGCAATGTGCGTAGTAAGAGACCCTAATCCATTGAGCCTGCCAGTTGATGAGTATCATCCTCCGCTCGAAATAACGGTACGAATTGAATCGCTGACTTACGTCAAAGAAACTCCAATTGAAAAATTTAATTTTTTCAAAGCAAATTACGAAGTGATCAACGATCGCTTGTCTCAATGTAACTGGAACACTCTTCTGAAAGGAAATGTCAATGAAGTTACAAAAAAATTCTATAATGTACTACATGCAGTTATTGATGAGTTCGTCCCCATGAAAAGGACACGGAAAAAAGATTATCCACTCTTTTTTACGTCTGAACTCATTGATACTCTATGGAACAAAGAACACTCTCATAGACAATGGAAAAAATACAATCGACAAGCAGATTATTCGGCTTTTTCAAACCTTCGTAAACAATGCAAAGCTCTGATTGAAAGGGATGAAGCCAATTACATCCAGAGCATTGAATGTAATTTATCCAAAGCACCTAAGTATTTCTGGCAATTCACCAAAGAACTTAGGCTGACGAATTCTTATCCAACATCGATGAGATACGGAGATCACTCTTCGTCAGATCCAACGGCCATATCAAATTTATTCGCGTCATACTTTGAATCCGTCTACAAGAAGCCGACAATCAATCCATCAACGTCGATACCAAACAGATGTCTGGGTCAATTATTTCAATTGTCATTTACCCAAAAGGAAGTATTTGAGGTGTTGGATAAACTAGATGCTAACAAAGGGGCTGGACCAGATAATGTGCCAAACGTGTTAGCTAAAAACTGTTCAAAACAATTGGCTGAACCACTTGCATTGATTTTCAACCTTTCTTTCTCTAAGCACTGGCATTTTTCCAGAATATTTCAAGAAATCTAACATTACGCCAATTTATAAGTCTGGCAACAGGGTTGAAGTTACTAACTACAGACCAATATCGATCCTCAACTGCTTCAGTAAGGTTTTCGAGAAACTGGTGCACACAGTTATTTATTCGCACGTTTCTGACTATATTAGTATGAATCAACATGGATTTATGAAGAAGCGAAGCACCACGACCAATTTATTGAGTTTTGTAGAATACGTGGCAACATCAATGGATGACAATATGCAGGTGGACGCCATTTACACAGACTTTTCAAAAGCCTTCGATAAGGTTAACATTCAACTGCTCTTGAAAAAAATAGAATCGTTTGGCATCAGTGGCGCTTTGTATGATTGGTTTGAAACGTACCTTCTAGATCGGTCACAATGTGTCAAATTTGGGGGCTGCACATCTAAAGTCGTTAGACCAAGCTCAGGGGTACCTCAGGGATCTATTCTCGGCCCGCTCCTCTTCATAATCTTTATTGATGACATCTCACACTGCTTACATAGTAGAAACCTTGGTTATGCAGACGATTTCAAAATTTTCAAACAATTCAAGTCTTGGGAAGATTGTCTCACTCTGCAATCAGATATTCAAAGCTTGCATGATTGGTGTATCAAGAATGATATGAGTCTAAATATTGGAAAATGTTCTGCTCTAACTTTCACTAGAAAGAAATGCTTCATAAAGTTTAATTACTCCATAGAAGGTCAAAATCTCAAAAGAGTGGAAGAAATAAAAGACCTAGGCATAATATTCGATTCGAAACTAACTTTCGATCGACACGTAAATTACATCTTCCGCAGGTGCAACAGATTGTTAGGTTTCATTTTTAGAGTCTGTAGGCGTTTTAAATCGAAAAAGTCGCTGATGTTCCTGTATAACTCCCTAGTAAGATCGGTGTGTGAGTATGGAACCGTAATTTGGAATCCGCACTACCAAATTTACAAAGAAAAAATTGAACGCATTCAGAGAAAACTCACCAGACATATTTATTGCAAACTTGGAATTACTAAACCCAGTTATGAAATTCGGCTATCGTACCTAGAAATGCAAACATTATCAATGAGAAGAATAGTTTATGACGAATTATGGCTATTCAAGATTCTAAATGGGCACATAATCTCGGACCTAGCTGGAAAGATACAATTTTATAATAACCCCTACAGCTCACGCTATGCACCAACGTTTCGCCTTCCGAATCGTAACACGAATATAAGATTCAAATGTCCTTCATATCGCATGCAATATGCACACAATAATCAATTTAATCATGTGAATATTGTTAATCAATTACCAGTGCGGACCTTCAAAACGATTATTGAAACAATATTTACTAAACTGAAATTTCCGTCGTTCATCCGCTAACTTGATTTCAGGCCACTAGCTATTTATAGCGACCATACACCAATGCCGCATCACTTCAGTCAATCCTTTTCAACCTGATTTCTGTACCTATGGTTTACTTACCTGATAGCTTCAGTGTTCTTCTAATTAACATACCTTTATTAATTCTACTTCTTTCGTTTTTACTCCAATTCATTATTTCCTTTAATTTTCTTTTTTCTTACCAGAATTGTTATTTCACATTAAATATTTTCTTTTTCTTTTCTTTTTCTTATACCTTTTATATTAATCTTAAATTTACTATGTTATCATAGAAAAGAAATTTAATTTATAAGTAAATTCGAGTTAATGTGTTATTGGAATTTATTCTGTTCATTAACCAATAAATAAATAATCAACTCTGTCCCTTCTATGTTTTTTCTCAAGAACCGCCCGAGCGATTTCCTTAAAATTTTCAGGGAACGTCAGTCTCGGCCCCAAATGAAAAATTTCATATGCGGCTTTTCCGGGAATATTCTGGAAAAGCCGTGGCATGTGGAAAAGTGATCAATTTTGAGGGTTTTTTAGGTAATGCTCGAAGTTTTCGAATTTTAGCTCCAAAGTTAGAAAGAATAGCTACAAAGTTGGTTTCTACGGGAAAGTTATAGAGTTTGGTCAGGAGAATTTTTTGGGGTCTTAAGAAAATGGCTGCCAGCTGTCAAAGTGACACCATCTTGGATTCTTCAGGAAAATTATATAAATCACTGAGAAGAATTGGTGACACGAAGTGTTCCGAAGGGGACACGAAGTGTTCCGAATGTAGCCGAAGGTGACACGAAGTGTTCCGAAGTGTTCCGAAGGCAGCCGAGGGTGACACGAAGTGTTCCGAAGGCAGCCGAAGGTGACATGAAGTGTTAAGAAGGTAGCCGAAGGTGACACAAAGTATTTGGAAGGTAGCCGATGGTGATACGAAGTTTTCCGATGGTAGCCGAAGGTGTTGGAGAACAATTTTTTTCGGAAAGAAAATTTTTTTCGGAAAAAAATTTTTTTGGAGAAAATTTTTTTGGAGAAATTTTTTTTGTAGAAATTTTTTTTTCGGAAAAATTTTTTTTTGAAGGAAAAATGTTTTTGGCAGAACTTTTTTTTTGAAAAAATTTGTTCGAGAACATTTTTTTCGAGAAATTTTTTTGAGAAATTTTTTTTCGGAAAATTTTTCTTGTAGGAAATTTTCTTGAGTCAAAATTTTTATTGTGAAAAATTTGTTTTGGCCAAATTTTTTTTGGAGAAAACTTTTTTGGAGAATTTTTTTGTGAGAAAATTTTTTTCGAAGACAATTTGTTTTCGGAGAAATTTTTTTTCTAAGAAAAAAATTTTTTTTTTTGAGAAAATATTTTTTTGGAGAAAAATTTTTTCAAAAACTGAAAACTTCCAAAACGACTGATATCATAACAAAAACTTCTTAAAAGGTAGAGTGTGACGCAGTCCGTAAGTCTGCTTCCAAAATTAATGATATTGCTTGAGGTGACGCTATCGCTGATAATACGCAGAAGTTTGTTTGAATTGTGTTCAAAGTTTTAATTTCCTGAAAAATTACAGCGCTGTTTTCAAAACAAAATTACGTTGTGTTAAAAAAATTGCGTCACAAATGCCGGACACACCAGCGGAATAATTTTTCAATACTTTCAGTTTTTACACGTAAAAATTTAAATTTACTCTAAAAAATCTACGCATTAAGAGTCAAATTTTCGCAGCGTAAAAACCGAAAGTAAAGAAAAATTATTTCGTCGTTGGGTCCGGCATTTGTGACGCAATTTTGTGAACTCAACGTAATTTTGTTTTATGCGTCACCCTCCTCTGATTTCAGAACTTTTGTAACTGGAAGAAAATCGCTTTGCGTTAGAAGCTTATTGCGTCACCCTTTTCTGATTTCACAATTTTTGTAAGCAGACATAAAGACTTGCGTCACACCTCCACTGGAAATGTTTTTTGTGCGGATTCCTGAAACTTGAAGAAACCCATAACGCATCTGGCGAACCTTTGGCACTGTGATCGATTCAAAAGCCCTTTACATGAACAAATTTCGCTACTCGGAAATTCGACTGGTGGTACTACTAAGCTACAAACTTACGAAAAGTGTTCTTCCATAAAATTTTACGGTGACCATGACGGTTTCTAGAAACTATGTCGAAATCGAATAAAAAAACTTTTTTTTCGAACCGATAAACCTTCATGTAGATTAGGAACCAATAAAGAAATGGCCTCCTACGCTTTAAAACAGACTTTTTTACAAGAGGTCATATTTGATAAACACCATATAGCATTTTATGGACACACAACCTAACATTGTTGGGATAAAAAACACTCATGACCCTCTAGCAGTCCCAGCTAGGTCCGGGGGCCCGAACGCAAAAATTTTCTTACATAAAAACATGGGCTATCCAATAAAAAAAGATGTTTAAAAATCAGAGAATATTTACTCGAGACATGTTCAAAAGACATGCGGCTCAGGGCTCACGCACCAAAAACGCCCACCTTCAATCCTTTGGAAACTACCTTTCATGAAAAAGTTGAAAATCGGTCAAGATTTACTTAAGTTATAAATTTAAGGTATAAATTTCTTCATTGCATGTACTGTACATGTACATAAGAAACACCAATAATATTTGTGTCGGAAATCAGTGCTCCAAACTTTATGGAATTTGTTGTCTTCGATGTGGAATTACAAATGATGTAAATATGATGTAGATGTCATTGGATGAATTAGTGTTACCGCGTACGTAAGGTATATTTTTCTCGATGCTTTCTCCTACCATCGTGTACTTAATTTTCCTTCCACAAAATTATCTGGTTGCAAAATTCCTTACGTTCGAATGACACAATGCGCTAAGATTATTCTAAGTTAATGGCCGAGAAATCTTAAATGATAACTGTAATGTTAAGAGGTCAGAATCTTGCTCTAAATATGGACTATTACAACACAAAGATCCGGGCAGCAGGTCAGAAGCTGGTGATAAGTTACCTCGCTTCAGTACCATACAAAAAACGAAACTCTCATTTTGCTCGAATAAATTGTAAGCATGAATATGCCTACAACAAAGGAAATATTTTTGGTATTCAACCAGCTGGTCTGCAACCATTATCATGTAATATGTACGCCATTTGATCTTATGAACATAAAATGCCCGAAATATACACCTTTCCCTGGAATATTTTTATCGTCTCCTCGGTAGAAGAAAAATATTTATCACAATTAGATACAGAAAATGGGAAAAATGTTGTCATTTTCCTGACAAAATAATAGACCGTTCGTTGTAGGTATCAAGACTAATGATATTTCGAACCATCAATCAAATAAGAGGATTTATGTTTGGGTTGTTGTTATATTTAGAAGGAAAAAATGCTTAATTTACTTTCTCCTATGTAATAATAATAGAACTTAGCTCTCGAATATATAAATTACAAACCTTTTTTTTAATTACATGTTGTGTCTTGAGATGTTGGTCATGAAAATAATGTTTTCCGAAAGAAATAATTAAATGTGGGGTTCTGCAGATTAGGGATGCCAATAAACTTGCTTGGAACGAATGATGGTGACAATTATGATGATGATAAAATGAATAGCTACGGACAGTAACATCACGCTCGTTGCTTAACAATTTAACTGTGGTACGTAAACATAAGCAGATCACAATAAAGTAATCCAGCTAATATTGTACTTAAGCGCCGCAGAGTTTACATCGATAGCTTATTAAAACGTAAGCCTATGGTCGTATACGATAGACGCCATTACCTAATTACCTATAACGTTTTCATCAAATTCCATTTGAAAAAAATTGATCAAAAGGCAATATTGAATAATCAATATAAAAAAATCTTCCTTGTCGCCAATATCGAGATGTAATTCATGTACGGATATTTGTTATCCGTCTGAAGATTTTTTCGGTCTGATACAGAATCTCTTAGTGGAAAGTCAGATTTGAAACGTAAACCAAGGTATTTTACTGGCTTACATTAAAAATAAAATTTACAAAATACAATCGTCCCTTCTCATTTCAGAATGATTTCTATTTTTCGGCTTGCATAGTTGCTTTTCAGGTAGATAATTGAGCCTAGAACCACATTTACGAAGATCATTTTTCGAAAAAAATTGGATGTATGTAGACGCGGGTGATTTTTGTTCTTCTATTCAAAAGCGTTGATAAGAAAGAGACCAACTTTATCTGTCTCTTTCTAACCAACGCGTTAGAATAGAAGAACAAAATTCATTCGCGTCAACTTAGATCCCATTTTTTCGTGAAATGATCTTCGTAAACGTTGATCTACGCTCGATTATCTACCAGAAAAAAAACTCCATAAGCCAAAAAAAAAAGAAATCTGAAATGAGAAGGGCTTAGGGCTTGTATATACCACATTCCTGTCATTTCAGTGCCATGAGAGGCATGGACGTTTCACCAAGTGGTTCTACTGGAAAAGCCTAAGAGCACGGAGCGTAAGCTGGATACATTTTCGAAATAATTTTCATTCATTTTGAGTGCTAGCGCACATTATAAATGACCTTTTGCCCCCGGCGCGGCAGTATCCACCCCAAGAGCGGACATTTATGATTTTCATGGTCAATCAAATTTTTCTCCGCTCAGGATACAAATACAAAAAATTAAACAAATGCAAGGGACCTGTACGTATCAGAATAGATGAGGCAAACAGAATAGATGTCCCGAAAAGAGTCGAACGTGTCTAAGTAAATATTGCCTTAACTCTTAAGTATATGCAAGTAGGTCCACACTACATTGTACCGGAAATTGTCCAAAGGGCAATATCGAAAAGCTCGTACCAAGCAACGGCGCTGAAAATCTCTCCAAACCCTTAAAATAAGCCCAGATTTTAGAAAAGACCTAGAGCACTTAGGCGAGACCTCCGACTCATACTTCCATGGACCACTCAACAGATTTCCACTAATTTAATTTTCGTGATTTTCTGATGTCCAAATCTTTCATTCAAAACCTTGAGGAGCGATTTTCGATCTAATTTCGCAGATATATAAGTAAGTTCCACCAACCTACAAAAAACGGTGGCACATCAAAATCCGGAGAAGTAAAATCCAGGGGACAAAAATCCGGTTAACAAAATCCGGAAGTTCTAAAATCCGAAAGAATCAGAATCCAGATGACGCAAAATCCGGACAGTGAAAAATCAAGTGGATTCAAAATTCCGATAAAAATCTGAAAGTGAAGTAAATGTATACAGTAGATCATTATCTGTTAGAAGAAGTACGTAATGTACATTGTAATTGGTAGTAATGTAATTTTGGTTGCTTATTAGATGAAATATGCAACGACGACGAAGCGCCACAGGCCATTAACCAAAAAAGCCAACAAAGAAAGCAGTTATTGTTGAATTACAAAGAATGAACAATTACTTTTAGATTGAAGTACTCGTCTATTCTAAATTAATTTAGTGTGCCTTGGTATATGTAATACAAATTTTCTTCATTCCAATTAAATCTATCAAACCAGTAAGACTTGTTTTCCTTTGTGTTCACTACTTGGATCTGCATTCTCAGATATTCCAACAGGTTATGGGCCCAGTTTTTCGAAAAGGAAAAGAAAAGGAAAATTTGCAGAACATATACTAAAATTGGAATCATTCACTGTGTGTAAATTAACTCTGTGTGAAGAAAATTCTGTGTGAACATAATCTCTGTGTGAGAAAGAAATCTCTGTATGAGGAAAACTCTGTGTGAGGACAATCTCTGTTTGAGAAAAACAATGGATAAAGTTACGATCACGAAGTTGAACGGATCGAACTATCAAATATGGAAATTTAAGTTGAGATTGCTGTTGATTAAAGACGACGTTTGGGAAATTGTGGAAAACGAATTACCGCCTCTGGCTGCGCGCGACGCTGCATGGTGCAAACGCGATGGCCTGGATTGGTCTTTTAGTTGAAGACAATCAATTGTGTCACATACGAAATCAAACAACGGCGAAAGGAGCGTGGGAAGCACTAAAAAGTGTACATGAGAAAGCAACTCTTACCAATAAAATTTACATTCTAAAAAGATTGTGCAGAATCCAGTTAATAGAAGGCGGAAATATGGAAGAACATGTAAATTTGGTGCTCGATATGGTGAATGACTTATCAGCTCTGGGAGAAGATTTGAAGGAGAACATTGTCGTGGCACTCCCGGAAAGTTACGACTCTCTCATAACGGCATTGGAAAGCAGACCTGAAGAAGAGTTAACTTTAGAAATGGTCAAGAGCAAATTAATCAGCGACTTTAAAAGAAAGAAAGAATCAAATGGTGAAATCAAAGATCTAGCGATGACACAAAACATTGCTATGACTGCGAAAAAGCAAACATACGAACAGAGAATATGTTATGGATGTGGAAAATCTGGCCATTTCATTCAACATTGTAAAAATACGAAGAAATTCGAACATAAAAGAGAACATTTTGAAAAATTAAATGGTGAATCTGAAAAATCGAAAAAGATATCACAGAATCGAAATTATGAATCCGACGACTCAGAGGAAGACGAAGGAAATCAAATTGCGTTTATGGTATCGAACGAAAGCGACGACAATACTTGGTACATTGATTCAGCAGCCACTTCAAATATGTCAAATAAAATTAACTTATTCAAGAATTTTAATCCAAATCGAAATGAGCCGGTCACTCTCGCAAATGGAACTCAGACCGTTTCAAAAGGCATTGGGGAAATCGAAATAAATTGTTTCAATGAGTTCGGTGAGCCACAGAAGGTAATTATGAAAGAAGTACTGTTCGTTCCGGACTTGGACTCGTGTCTACTATCAGTTCAAAAACTCACGCAACGTGGACTCAAAGTCCTATTTGAAAAGGAAAAATGTTTTATTCTTCGAAATGGAAAAATTGTTGCAACCGGAGATCGTCACAAGAATTTATATAAATTGAATTGTCAATACAAAACAGCAATTCCGATTGGAGGGAAGAACTTTCGAAAATTTACTACTTTCAACATAAAGAAGTCTTCAGAAATAGAAATTCCATTGTTCGGCAGAAATGAATTTGAAGAAGATATAATCGAAACTGATAACATCTATTCTACTGGGGAACGAATGGAGAACGAAATTAACGAGGACGAAAGTAATTTAGACGAAACCATCACTAACATTGAATCGGATGGTTTAATGGAAGACAATCCTCATTGTCTTCCACCTTTGGAAGGGAACCTTGAAGAGGAAAAAGTAAGAGACATCACCATTGGTGGTGAAAAACTTAAACGACGATCCGAAAGACAAAACAAAGGACAACCACCTGTGAGACTTTGAGCAGGTGACGTTCATATTTCAAGGGTTCAATCTTTGAGGGGTTGTGTTGAATTACAAAGAATGAACAATTACTTTTAGATTGAAGTACTCGTCTATTCTAAATTAATTTAGTGTGCCTTGGTATATGTAATACAAATTTTCTTCATTCCAATTAAATCTATCAAACCAGTAAGACTTGTTTTCCTTTGTGTTCACTACTTGGATCTGCATTCTCAGATATTCCAACAGTTATTGGAGCAGCGGCCCGAAATGCAAAAGTCAGGGTGTCAAGTAAGCTCGCCGCAGGGGCGGGGGTTTAGGGACAGAGTCCCCTATGCACATGAATAAGAGAAAAAAACTGTGAACCGTCGTTTAAGTAATTGTCATGTGCAAACAATGAAATCATGCCCGCAGCGGTAGCGGAGGGCGTGACGCAGTCCCCACACCCCAAAAAAACGTCCACAAACCCAACTTTTGAGTTTTTTCCCCTCGCCCCCATCCCCATTCAAATTATTAAAAAAAACTACGTCGGAGCAGCTTTCAAACAAACTTTAAATCATCAAAATCGGTTGAAAATTGGCTGAGATATCGCCAATCAAAGATGACCACTTCCTATGGAAAAATGGTCAAATCTGCTTTGCAAGTAATAACAATTTTATTCCTGTGTGGTGTGTCAACGATCTATGTATCTATGTATCTATGTATCTATCTACTTTTTTTTTCTCGAGAACCGCTCGAGCGATTTCCTTAAAATTTTCAGGCAACGTCAGTCTTGGCCCCAAATGAAAAATTTCACATGACGCTTTTCCGGGAAAATTCTGGAAAAGCCGTGGCATGTGGAAAAGTGGTCAATTTAGGTAATGCTCTGAGTTTTCGAATTTTGGCTCCGAAGTGACGATAGCTAGAGAGTAGGTTTCTTCGGTAAAGTTATAGAGTTTGGTCAGGAGGATTTTTGGGATCTTAAGAAAATGGCTGCCAGCGGTCAAACCGGCGCCATCTTGAATTTTCCCAAGCAATAAATTAGGTTTTTTTGGTTTTCCAATTTTAGCTTCGGAATAACAATACTTAGAGAGATGGTTTCTTCTAGAAAGTTATAGAGTTTTGTCAGGAGAATTTTTTGGTATCATTAGAAAATGGCTGCCAGCTGTCATAGCGGCGCCATCTTGGATTTTCTTTTATGCTTCTACGGTTTTCGAATTTTAGCTCCGGAATGACACTACTTAGAGAGACGCTTTCTTCTAGAAAGTTATAGAGTTTCATCAGGAGAATTTTTTGGGATCATTAGAAAATGACTGCCAGCTGTCATCGCGGCGCCATCTTGGATTTTCTTTTATGCTTCTACGGTTTTCGAATTTTAGCTCCGGAATGACAATACTTAGAGAGACGCTTTCTTCTAGAAAGTTATAGAATTTCATTAGGAGAATTTTTTGGGATCATAAGAAAATGGCTGCCATCTGTTATAGCGGCGCCATCTTGGATTTTCGTTTGTGCTTTTTCGGTTTTCGAATTTTAGCTCCGGAATGACACTACTTAGAGAGACTGTTTCTTCTACAAAGTTATAGAGTTTCATCAGTAGAATTTTTGGTATCATTAGAAAATGGCTGCCAACTGTCAAAGTGACGCCATCTTGGATTTTTTGCTAAATTCTGTATAAGAATACCTAGACGGTTGGTTTCTTCATTAAAGTTATATGAATCAGTGGGAAGAATTCGTGACACGAAGTGTTCCGAAGGTAGCCGAAGGTGACATGAAGTGTTCCGAAGGTAGCCGAACGTGACACGGAATGTTCCGAAGGAAGGCGAAGGTGACACAAAGTATTCCGAAGGTGATACGAAGTGTTCCGATGGTAGCCGAAGGTGTTGGAGAACAAATTTTTTCGGAGAAAATTTTTTTTGGAGAAAAATTTTTTTCGGAGAAAATTTTTTTCGGAGAAAAAATGTTAATTGTTTCTTGTGAGAAGTTTTTTTTTCGGAGAAATTTTTTTTCTAAGAAAATTTTCTTTTCTGAGAAAATTTTTTTCAAAAAATAGAAATTTTTTTAACAACTGAAAACTTCCAAAACGACTGATATCACAACAAAAACCTTTTTAAAGGTAGAGTGTGACGCAGTCCGTTAATCCGCTTCCAAAATTAATGATATCGCTTGAAGTGACGCTATCGCAGATAAAACGCAGAAGTTCGTTTGAATGGAACATTGTGTTAAAAGTTTCGATTTCCTGAAAAAATTAGAGTGCTTTCTTTGAAACAAAATTACGTTGTGTTAAAAAAAGTTGCGTCACAAATGCCGGACCCAACGACGAAATAATTTTTTTGTACTTTCAGTTTTTGCGCTGCAAAAATTTGACTTTTGTTTCTTATTGCGTAGATTTTTTAGAGCAAATTTAAATTTTTGCGTGTAAAAACTGAAAGTATTGAAAAATTATTCCGCTGGTGGGTCCGGCATTTGTGACGCAATTTTTTTTAGCAAAACGTAATTTTGTTTCAAAGAAAGAAGTACCGACTATTCGGCTATGACACAGAGTTTCAGTGCTTGAGTTAGGATTAACTTTGGAGTTTTAACGTTAGATGTAGTTATACATTCATTCCCAGATATAATTCACTAGTCCTAGTTTCACCGTAGATTGTTCATATGGAACATCAAATAGTCGGTACTTCACCCCATATCAGCATATCAAGGTGCATGACTTGACTGATGATTGGCACTGGATGCCGAAATGTTGATGCTTCTAATATGTTCAAGAACACAACTGTTCTAGTTGAGTTCAATCTGAGCGTCATTACAATGACAAAATAATTCAAAATAAAAATTCTCAACCTGTGACCTTCTGTTACTTGTCTATGTGATCGAAAATTAAAGTAAAATTTCCACGTTTCAGTATAGTTAATAGAATTTTACTTACACGAAAAAGTCTATAAGTTCTCAAACATGAAAAACATTAACAAACTTTGACCACATGAATCATAAAGTACAGAAAAATTTGATTTCACGACATCCGAATCGATTTAGGGGTAGCTCAAATCGAAAAACTGAAAAAAATGGCCAAAATCGTGAAAAGTGGATGTTTTCCGAAATTTGCATGAAATACATGAAATATTAAGAGTTACGTTACAGCAAGTTCGATCAATCCTACTCAAAATCATCGAAAGAAAACGTTTATCTTGGCCTACAGAAGTAACAGTACTGTGCAGACTCACAAAACACAAAACACAAGCTTAGGCATAGATAATACTTCAAAATAACACACAAACAGTCTTTTTGCCTTGGCGACATAAGTTTACAAAAGTCTGTAAATAGAAAATTGTCAGATGTTCCATTAGTTTACAAAAAAATGTTAGGCTGGTGATGCTATGACTCTTCATATCATTTATTTCAAGCAAATTTCGGAAAACATCCACTTTTCACGATTTTGGCACTTTTTCTGTTTTTCGACTTGAGCTACCCCTCAATGATTCGGATGTCGTCCGACCCGTGGGGACTTTTTCTCGGGGGACCATCTGGTTTTCCGCGCTAAGTCCCAAGCATTTCGACAACTTAATTTTTTCAACACCACCAATGCACAATCTTGTTGAACTAATTGATAAACCAATTCAATCAACCAAAAAAGTCAAAGAATGAAAAGCTACCTAAGAGCTGAACACTTAACAATTTACAATTGTATTGTAAAACGCTTAGATCAATAAAAGTTTTTGTGATAAAAACAATAGGAATGAAACGAAAATAATTTAACAGAAATCCATGTGCGGAAAACACTTATTAAGTATTGGTCTCTGGGGATGTTGCTATTCGCTTGGAGTTGTTATTCTCTTAAATTACCGCGAATCGCATCGCGTAAGGTTTGTGTGAAAGCTCAACAAAGTACAAAGGTCCTATACGTTTACTACCAACAATTTTATTGTAACATGGGGTAGGTCGAGGTGGGAGTTGGGGGGATGCATCTATTATCGTCTAAATATGACGAATCAGCAATAAAAAAAAATGTCCGTCCGTCTGTACGTCTGTCCGTCCGTCTGTCCGTCTCCACTTTTTTTCCAAACGGCTGAACCGATCAGCCTAAACTTTTTTTTCCCTGAAAGGTACATGTCTCCCATGATTCAAGTTCGAAGATGAGCAAAATCGATGAAGTGGTTCCGGAGATATGGTCGAGGAAGTGACCAAAAACATGGTTTTTCGAAGGTCGGTGAAGCTTTTTCGCAAATATCTCGGCAAGTATAGCACGGAAATTCCTCGTTTTGGTGTCAAATGAAAGCATTTGATGTCACAAAACTGGGAAAAAGTTTTTGTGGGAATCGGTACGGGGGTGTGGGCACTGGGACCAATCGAATGGACGAAATTGAGATTCTTGGCCATATACGAAAACAGTTTGCCATATACGAAAATAGTTTTTCGTCTATATTTCCTTAACTATGCAATATGGAGATTTACTGTCAAAGGCAAAATTGTAGAGAATTTAATTTAAGCGAACACTTGTTTCAGGGTTTTGGGGAAATATGGCCCAATCCTGGTATATGGACACTTCCATAATTGGGCAGGATGACCTGGATCTCCAGAACTATGAGAGTTAGAAAGTTGGTTCCAAAGGCGAAGTTGTAGAGAATTAAAAATAAGCGAACACATGTTTCAGGGTTTTGGGGAAATATGGCCCAATTTTGGTATATGGCCACTTCCATAATTGAGCAGGATGACCTGGATCCCCAGAACTATGAGAGTTAGAAAAAAGGCTCCAAAGGCGTAGTTGTAGAGAATTAAAAATTAAAAAAGAACACGTGTTTCAGGGTTTTGGTGAAATATGGCACAATCCTGGTATATGGCCACTTCCATAATTGGACAGGATGACGTGGATCTCCAGAACTATGAGAGGTAGAAAGTTGCTTCCAAGGACAAAGTTGTAGACAATAAAATTTTAGTTAACACGTGTTTCTGAGTTTTAGGGAAAAACGACTTAGTCCTTGGATATAAGCTTTTCTAGATTTGAATGGTCTGAGACGTACTTCGGTAGGGCCTTTGACATTACCTCGGGTAATTTCTAAGCATCTTTGAAATTCTTACAATTATAAAAGAACAGAAAACGTTGTATTGTTTGCTTATTTGTATATTTAGATACGTTCGAGTCTCTTTGCCACATCTATCCTGTTTGTTACATATATTCTGATACGTACGGGTCTTTGGTTATGTTTGTTCTGTTAAGTTGAGTTTTCACACAATCCTATATGTCTTAAGCCATTGTTGCCCACAACAGTCATTATGCAATGAGACAAAAACTATTGTTGCCAACGCTTCAATACAGTCAACAGGTAAAATGCATGTGTGTGAGTAATACAACAAAATGCAATAAATGTTAGAGTGAAATAGAAAGAAAATTCGTTTTAAGCCATTTAATGACCCCTTTACTTAAAGCTTCGACTAGAATTTCGTAATATTTTATTCTCTACTTAGTTATTAAATTAAAGGGTTGGCATACCTGAGCACCGTTCACTGTTCATTAAACATTTTGAGACTTTTTTCCCAGAGTTTACAAAACTTAGATAAATATTTCTCTTGCATTGACAGCATGTAAATTTATTTCATTTTTGGGTTACACTAACATTTTCGCTATGAAATATTCAAAATTGTTACTCTCCATAACACCGTATTCGGTTGAAAAGTTAGAAAATCGGCTTACTCATGTATTGGTGAAACTAATCTAGTGGAAAATTAAATGTATCACAATTTCATGTTCCATGTTCCATGTGTTGACGGCAGTTATTACAATATTGACTTTCTGCTTATAGTCACGTATAGCTATCGTTACAAAACCTATAATTGATGCGCATAATTTCGGATACAATTCAAAAATAATCAATAAATTATCTTTGAAATTTATTTGTTGAAATAAGAGCGCTTTAACGATTGGCGTGTCCTAACATATCAGACCAAATAACGTTTGTGATTTGATGAATAAATCATCTTCCCTCGCACCGCAGAGCTTGTGGGAAAAAGACAGTTTCATTCGTCGATAAGGCTCACTATGGAGTTTGTAACATGGGTCAGATCGCCGCCATATTCAGGATGTAAGACGATTTTGTATTCGAGACCGTTCAAGCGATCGCCCAAAATTCCCTAAAGTCTCTCAAAGGTTCATGCATGTCCGGTCTGAGTTCAAAGATCTATCTCAGAAAACGGCGAGAAAAATCTTGGAAATCGATTGAGTGGTTCAGGCTCTTAGGTCCATAGAGTGAACCTAACTCGCGCTGCTTGTCTGTATACTGTTTACAGTAGGAGATGTCTTTTTATGAATATTACGTTAGGCAAGCGATATATAAAATAACTTTCGCAAGCCAAAGTTGGAAAGAAGATATTTCGCAGCTACGTAACGCAAAATTTCCGTTTTAGACCCCTCTGTTGTAACGCAGCGTAACGCTTACCCCTAACCGAGACAAATAGATACGTCAGCACTTTGTGCATCATGACCATAAGCATGGTTGGCAAATGGTGTGATATGTTCAATATAGTACTCCTTATGTACCCTAGCCTCTATCCACCTACTCCAACATCTTATTCTAAATGTTGAAAATTAAAAGGATTGGTTGCAACACTTTGATTTCATTTTTTTGAGTTATTCTTAAATCACAACAAAAACCCTTTTTAAAAGGGAAACGTGACGCGAGTCCTCGTCCCTTCTTCCAAAACAATTGATATCAATTTGGGTGACGCTTGCAGCTTCGGAACGCACAAAATTCTTTTGAAATATTTTCACTTGTGATTAAAAAAATGCGTCACAAATGCCGGAACCCCCAGTGTTATAGTTTTTCTGTTCTTTCAGCTTTCACAAAGCAAAAATTCGACTTTATGGGATGTATGGCGTATTTTTGTAAAGGAAATCAAATTTTTGCGTATGAAAGCTGAAAGCGTAGAAAAATTATTACATTGGCGGGTCCGGCATTTGTGACGCATTTTTTTTAATCAAAAGTGAAAATATTTCAAAAGAATTTTGTGCATTCCGAAGCTGCAAGCGTCACCCAAATTGATATCAGTTGTTTTGGAAGAAGAGACGAGGACTTGCGTCACGTTTCCCTTTTAAAAAGGGTTTTCGTTGTGATTGTAATGTTTTGCATTATTTTGAGCCGTCGCCGCCAAACCGAAGCGCGGCGGCTACTACTTACATTGGCGAAAATGATCCCCTCAACCTCCCCCAACATATCAAAAGTTTCTTTTGAGCCGCTGTCGTCGCCGAACCGAAGCGCGGCGGCTATTACTTCCATGGGCGAAAATGATCCTCTCAACTTTCTCTACAACATATCAAAAAATTATTTTTGAGCCGCCGCCGCCTCCGCCGCCGCCTCCGCCGCCGCCTCCGCCGCCGCCTCCGCCGCCGAACCGAAGCGCTGCGGCTACTACTTCCATTGCCGAAAACGATCCCCTCAACTTCCTCTACAACATATCAAAAAATTATTTTTGAGCCGCCGCCGCCGCCGAACCGAAGCGCGGCGGCTACTGCTTCCATTGGCGACTACTACTTCAATGGGCGAAAATGATCCTCTCAACTTTCTCTACAACATATCAAAAGTTTTTTTTGAGCCGAAGCCGCCACCGAACCGAAGCGCGGCGGCTACTACTTCCATGGGCGAAGATGATCCCCTCAACTTTCTGTACAACATATCAAAAGTTTTTTTTTTTGAGTTCCCGCCTATTTTCCGCCATATTTTCCGGGGAGTACGTCGCAAGGGGGAGGAAGTCAAAACTTAGCTGTACATATGGTTCCGAAGTCTACGAAAAAAAATTTTCCGAATTTTATGTTCGTATGGAGACTTGCGTCACGGGCGCATCGCTACCGCGCGCCCATGATTGATTACGTTTTATTTACATTCTACACGAATTCCCGCATTTCCCTGTATCAAGCTTTTGGTTGAAACAGTTTTGTTTCCATCTAACAGTAATGCTTCAGCTTCAGCTATCGTTAAAAAGTGAAATACATCCTTAGAGCTAACCTTTATAAAAAAATGGAGAGACTTAAAGAAAATAACTCTGAATGGCTAAAGAAAAATCTTCCGGTACCTCTTCAAACCACTCAATGCCGTAGTTATTATAGCCATTTTATCACAAATCAATCTCTAGCTTCCATTGACTGCGTCAAAAGTTGCAAGAGGCAGGCATAAGAAATCACACAGCCAGTCGATTGTTGTTACTTCACGCTGATGTTGTTAGTACTTTAACATCAAAAACGATAGATAAACAGTTGATGGTAAAGTTTCAACTGAAATATGGTCTTGACGGTTCGTCAAATCAGTCTCCGTATAACCAAAAGTTTTGTGGTGCCGTCCACTACGAATTCAATTTGAAAAGTAGACACCACAACTTACATTGATGAGAAAGCAACGCGTTGAAGGTGAAATTGCAATGCTTCAACCATTGAATACAAAGATTAGTGGGGTTAGTATCACAGTTTTGTACGTACTGTACCCCACAATGATTAAAGGAAACGGGAACAGAGTCGAATCATCGTTGCTGTGTTTGCAGAGCAACCCCATCACAATTCAATAATTTCACGGACATAGCTACACGGTTTAAGACATACTAAAGTTTGGATGAGTGTTTCTCACTCGTGGATCGGCTCGCTTGAATGGCTACTTCACATCTCATACAGATTACCAGGGAAAAAGTGAAGGATGCAAGGAGACGTCAACAAAGCTGTGCTGGGCACGAAGAAATTGAAAGTGCAAAATCGATTTATACGAAAAACGAATTTGCGAGTTAACTTTCCAGCTGCTGGAGGTATTGGAAATTCAGAAAGTGGACCAGTTGCGCCTACTGCATTTTCGAAACCGACTGGTTATTGGTATGGTAATTATCTAAAATTTTGGGAGTAGATCTCACTCTCATCCAAAGAAGGTTC
This sequence comes from Pseudolycoriella hygida, assembly GCA_029228625.1. Classification (NCBI taxonomy): domain Eukaryota; kingdom Metazoa; phylum Arthropoda; class Insecta; order Diptera; family Sciaridae; genus Pseudolycoriella; species Pseudolycoriella hygida. The sequence goes on along the minus strand of CM055403.1, from coordinate 114,464,363 downwards.
ACCATAATCATCGCACTATCATGCCAATTACCTCTGGATGTGGACAGTTTCTCTGAATTTTGTTTGGAAACAGACCTGTTACTTCTTGGTGTGCTTGTGGAAGACGTCGCGGAATCATGTAATAAACTGTATAGACACAACCGACAATTTCATGCTAGGAAAAGCAGCAGGGAAAACAACATAGCTGATATACATTCAAAAGCCACTCACCATTCTCAATCCTACTTCCAATTGTTTAACAAAAATCGAAAACCTGAAAGTGCTGATTTCGTCGTTTACGACTCATTAGTACATCTTGTCTTAAGGCCATGTGTACATCAGCATAGATGGCCATAGAATGATACTCAGACTATGGCAACTCGCCTTTTATACAATCCAGATCCTACGATTGGATGCATGCCATTTCGTTTGAACAATTGGGAAGTAAAAGAATTGTGAGTTTGTTTCGGTTATTTTGTAATTTGGGTTATTCTGCCAAGCAGATTACCACAATTCAACGACTATCGAAGATAGTATTTACGTTGAATATTTCGGCTCCAAGGGGCTAACCATACCCTCTGTGCAAAGAAGTACACAAATAAGTGTTACAGAATTCAAGAATAAGAAACCAATTCATAAACATAACCAAAGACCAGTACGTATCAGAATGGATGTGACAAACAGAATAGATGTGGCAAAGTGACTCGAACGTACCTAAATATACAAATAAGCAAACAATCCAACGTTTTCTGTTTTTTTATAACTGTAAGAATTTCAAAGATCCATAGAAATTACCCAAGGTAATGTCAAAGGCTCTACCGAAGTACGTCTCAGACCATTCAAATCTAGAAAAGCTTATATCCAAGGACTAAGTCGTTTTTCCCTCAAACCCAGAAACACCTGTTATCTAAAATTTTATTGTCTACAACTTTGTCCTTGGAAGCAACTTTCTAACTCTCATAGTTCTGGAGATCTGGATCATCCTGCCCAATTATGGAAGTGGCCATATACCAGGATTGGGCTATATTTCCTCAAAACCATGAAACACGTGTTCGCTTATATTTAATTCTCTACAACTTCGCCTTTGGAACCAATTTTCTAACTCTCACAGTTCTGAAGATCCGGGTCATCCTGCCTAATTATGGAAGTGGCCATATACCAGGATTGGACCATATTTCTCCAAAACCCTGAGACACGTGTTCGCTAAAATTTGATTTGAAAATAAATCTCTGTATTGCGTATTTAAGCAAATACTGAAAAAAAACTATCTCTTATCATTTTGGGCAGAGAAATTTATTTTCGCCCATTCCATGGCTCCCAGTGCCCAGACCCTGACCCGATTCCAAGAAAAAGAAATTCTCCAGTTTTTTGGTATCAAATGCTTTCATTTGTTACCAAATTGAGCAATTTCCGTGCTTTACTTGCTGAGATATTTGCAAAAAAGTTTTACCGACCCTCGAAAAACCATGTTTTTGGTCACTTCCTCGACCATATCTCCGGAACCGCTTCATCGATTTTGCTCATCTTCGAACTTGAATCATGGGAGGCATGTACCATTCAGGAAAAAAAAAAGTTTAGTCTGATCGGTTGAGCCGTTTGGAAGAAAAAGTGGAGACGTACAAACGGACGGACGGACGGACGGACAGATGGACGAATAGACGGACATTTTTTTTATTGCTGATTCGTCATCTCTAGACGATAATAGATGCATCCCCCCCCACTCCCACCTCGATCTATCCCATGTTACAATAAAATTGTTTGTAGTAAACGTATAGGACCTTTGTACTTCGTACGGGTCCAAAAATATCGATTTTCTTCTCACTAAAAAATGCGAGAGGATTATCCGATCTAAATCTTGATTTATTTTTCTTATAATAAATATAAAATGAATTTATTTTGCTCTCATTTTCGATGAGAATAGATTCGGTTTCAAAATGAGTGGAGCCTCAAAGTTTTCGTTGCTAATTTGGCAACGATCAGCTCGCAAAACATATTTTACTAAGCTAAATAGTCTTTCACACGCGGCACTACCGTTATTTGTGGTGTTGTACTTTATAAATAAACGTCCCATTTGAGGATAGTCCTTGAAAGAACTCATTTTGGTATTGTCGTCAGACATATAATTATTCAGAAGCACTTCTGCTTTACAAAGCGATGGACTAAATAAACCGACCTGAGAATCCTGCATCTGAGTAGCCGAAAAGTCTTTGAAATGTCTTGAAATGTTGAATATCAGAACGACCCTCTTCTGGTTCTTTCTTCAGATCGATTTGTCAATTGAATCTTTCCTTAAATTTTGTTTCTATTTTTTCATCAAAAGATTTAGTACCGAAATTCATAATATTTTAGTCCATAAAACTAGCGATTGCGTTAGCGACTAGCGAAAACGTTTCGCTAAAGCAGTTTTAGCGAACGCTAGTCGCTACTAGCGAGATGTTTGCAATATTAGCTTCGCTACTAGCGACGCTAGTAGCGACGATAGTGACTAGCGACGCTAGTGACTAGCGACGCTAACCCAACCTTGTTTATGTGTGTGTTTGTGTAAATGTGGAATGGAATAAACAAAAAAACTATTTTATGCACGTGGCTTCATTCACTAATATTCTCAATGTATTTAGGAGGGGCATGTTTTACTGCACGCATTCTGTTGTGTGGTACAATAAAAATTCTATGTTCGTTTATTAAGTGTCGTATTCCAATATTTTTTTTAATTGTATTAAACGAAGTTATGTGGCGTATTCAAATACTTTTTTTGTAAGGAATTATTTGTATGGAACGAAATGATGCATTGATTTTTTTTTTGTACATTTTTTTGGTTGATGTTAAATCTTTGGTTTCTTCGGCAAAGTCTTAGAGTTTTGTTAGTAGAAGTCACCAGTATTGGTGAAAATGTCAGGCAGTTGGACATTGGGTCAATTTTTATGCTTTTAGAAGTATCTAAAAAGGTATGAGAGCCAGACCATTGGTTTCTTTGGCAAAGTCTCAGAGTTTTGTTAGTAAAAGTCACCAGTATTGGCGAAAATGTCGGGCAGTTAGACATTGGGTCAATTTTTATGCTTTTAAAATTACTCTCGAATGTATGGGAGTTGGGCGATAGGTTTCTTTGGCAAAGTCTCAGAGTTTTGTTAGCAAAAGTCACCAGTATAGGTGAAAATGTCGGGCAGTTGGACATTGGGTCAATTTTTATACTTTTAAAATTATTTTCGATTGTATGGGAGTTGGGCGTTAGGCCGTTAGGTTTCTTTGGCAAAGACTCAGAGTTTTGTGAGTGGAAGTCACCAGTATTGGTGGGGCAGCTCGGGGGAAGAAGCAGTACGGGGGTAACCGGTTGTATGGAGAAATGGTAGTACGGGGAAAACAGTAGTGAGGAGGAAATTGTAGGACGGGAGAAGCGGTTGTACGGGGAAATAGTAGCACGATGATAACGTTCGTACGGGGAAAACAGTAGTACGGGAGAAACTTGCACACCCTTGCATACATTTTAGTATTAAAGTCGCATATCTCCGACCTAGCGGACAAGAATGCTTAATGTCCGCGTAGCCCTTAGGGGCGGGGGTAATTACTAGTTTTCAAATAATCTTCATAAATCTCCATTTTTTAAGAACACAAATTCGTTTTGTTGGACCCGTACGAAGTACAAAGGTCCTATACGTTTACTGAAAACAATTTTATTGTAACATGGGGTAGATCGAGGTGGGAGGGAGGAAGCATATACATATTATCGTCTAGAGATGACAAATCAGCAAAAAAAAAAGTCCGTCTGTCTGTCCGTCTGTCCGTCTCAACTTTTTTGTCCAAACGGCTCAACCGATCAGCCTAAATTTTTTTCCCTGAAAGGTACATGCCCGCCATGATTCAATTTCGAAGATGAGCAAAATCGATCAAGTGGTTCCGGAGATATGGTCGAGGAAGTGACCAAAAACATGGTTTTTCGAAGGTCGGTAAAGCTTTTTTGCAAATATCTCAGCAAGTATAGCACGAAAATTCCTCATTTTGGTGTCAAAGGAAAGCATTTGATGTCACAAAACTGGGAAACAATTTTTGTGGGAATCGGGTCAGGAGTATGGGCACTGGGACCAATGGAATGGACGAAATTGAGATTCTTGGCCATATACGAAAACAGTTTTTCGTCTATGTTTCCTTAACTATGCAATATGGAGATTTACTGTGTCAAAGGCAAAGTCGTAGAGAATTAAATTTAAGCGAACACGTATTTCTGGAGTTTTGGGGAAATGTGGTACAATCCTGGCATATGGCCACTTCCATAATTGGGCAGGATGACCCAGATCTCCAAAACTATGAGAGTTAGAAAGTTAGTTCCAAAGGCGAAGTTGTAGAGAATTAAATTTAAGCGAACACGTGTTTCAGGGTTTTGGGGGAATATGGCCCAACCCTGGTATATGGCCACTTTCATAATTGGACAGGATGACCCGGATGATAATTGGACAGGATGACCCGGATGTCCAGAACTGTGAGAGTTAGAAAGTTAGTTCCAAAGGCGAAGTTGTAGAGAATTAAATTTAAGCGAACACGT
>CM055403.1:114427965-114459350 GCA_029228625.1 Pseudolycoriella hygida | reverse complement strand
TCGCTAAAATTTGATTCTCTACAACTTTGCCTTTGAAAGTAAATCTCTGTATTGCGTATTTAAGCAAATACTGAAAAAAAACTATCTCTTATCATTTTGGGCAGAGAAATTTATTTTCGCCCATTCCATGGCTCACAGTACTCAGACCCCGATTCAACAAAAAAAAATTCCCCAGTTTTTTGGTGTCAAATGATTTCATTTGACACCAAATTTAGCAATTTCCGTGCTTTACTTGCTGAGATATTTGTGAAAAAGTTTAACCGACTCTCGAAAATTCATGTTTTTGGTCACTTCCTCGACCATATCCTCGGAACCACTTGATCGATTTTGCTCATCTTCGAACTTGAATCATGGGAGCCAAAAAAAGTTTAGGCTGATCGGTTGAGCCGTTTGGAAAAAAAAAGTGGAGACGGACAGACGGACAGACGGACGGACATTTTTTTTATTGCTGATTCGTCATCTTTAGACGATAATAGATGCATCCCCCCAACTCCCACGTCGACCTACCCCATGTTACAATAAAATTGTTTGTAGTAAACGTATAAGACCTTTGTACTTCGTACGGGTCCAATCAACATAATAAGGATTTACAACTTTCAGTTTTGTTTTCTTCATTACTGAGAGAGGAATTTTCGAACAGATCCGTCTAGACCATTTTCATTTATCTCGATATAATCTGTTCTCGGTAGATAAAATATTGTATGCACCTCTTGCTAAATTTGTTATCTTGACTTGTGAGCATGAAAAATCTCGCCTTCGGCTCGAACCGCCATGACCACACGTCCAAATAACAATTTTAGCAAGAGGTACATAAATATAAGTTATAGTTTCGAATTTCAGTTTAAAAATTTTTTCAGTTTTACTAAATTTTAAAATTTGTTCAATCTTGAATTCTTGCTCTAATTTTACATTCAATGAACGCATATTTTCCACTAAATAATTTTGAATTTTATTTTTATTATCGAGCGGGAGCATCTGGAATAATAACTTAAGTGAAGAAAGAATGACTCTAAAATGCCTAGTATGCGAGATAGAGGCCACTTCCGATTTAGGAAGACGCCATTTTGAATTTAAAATTAGCGGACACATCGCTAACAATTTGCAGAAAGAATGACTTTAAAATGAGTAGAATACGAGAGAGGAGCCACTTCCGGCTTAAGAAGACGCCATTTTGAATGTTGAAATTGCGCACAATATCATTTGTTAAATACTGAACAGTATCGTAGAACATCATTTTTCATTATTTTGTTTAATTTCCGAGATATGATTTTTGAAAGATTCTGAAGCAAATGGGGGCTACAAGTGCGCTGCCGAGGAAATTGAAAAACCGATTTTTTTTGACCGGCGTAAGACTCTATTTGCTCATTAATTTACTCTTATTCTCTTTTTTAGATGTTTTGCTATTGTCATAACCTAATAATATTGACAAAACAGCTGAAAAAGATGAAAAGTGTTATGTGAATGTCAGGCGCGCCGAGTATGGGGGGGCGAGGGGGACTAATGCCCCACAAGCAAGTCCGTGGGGGGCAATGCGAAAGCTGTTAGTTTTGCAGAAATAACTAAGACAATAATTTAGAGACAAACACATTTTAACAAAAGGACAATTTAATTTAGATTGAATTCTCATACAACTTGATCACTAGATTAGATTCTAGTTCTTAGTTGGCGACTATGACCATATCCAGGGCCGCACTAGCTACCTAGAGGTCCATCGGGCAAAATATCAAAAGGCCACAAGTAACAGATTTCTAAGGGCCGAAAATGAAGAATGTATTTATCGGAAAATAAACTTTGTTGGTGTGGGAGACGGAAATCGAACCTCATCATATCTTCCCTCTCCGGGCGATGCTCTAACCACTTGAGCTAATCCGGCACATTCCATTTTCAGATACAATTTTAGATCGTTCATTTTCAATTCTGTGTAGAACACCTACATCAACAAGGCAATTGCCATACTCACATCCACGTTCGCAATAACATCGAATTCCGATTTAGACGGTTTCATTTCAAGATATGCTAGTTTCAATCGGAAAAATAACAGCAATTTGCGCAAAATTTTTTGAAAATTTACAAGCCACAAAGTAAACTCGAATCAGAGCACTGAATCCAAGGTTTGTCAATAACATAAGAAGCTAACAGCAGAGAGTACGACTAACAATAACAGCCCAAGATTTGAGGAGAAGCGAATTACGTATAATACGCTTACACCAGGCCAAAGAATTTAGCCAAGAGGTACGTACACCATCTAGCGGAGAAAACCCCAATCAGCACAAAAGGTAAAATTCTGTCGTTGAACCCCTTTTTAGATAAAGAAGGTTGCCTACGAGTCGGTGGACGTTTAAAAAATTCAAATCTTGAGTTCGACCGAAAGCACCCATTTATTATATAGCAGTCGGAAACCTCGCAAAATTAATAATTACTGACAGTCATGAAAGAACTTTGCATGGAGGAACACGTCTCGCAATGAATTTAGTTCGAGAATCGTATTGGATCATTAACTTAAGACGACAAGTCAAAAAACATATTTTGAATTGTGTAAAATGTTGTCGACACAATCAGAGAATGGGAGAACAAATCATGGCTGATCTACCGGCTATGGCTGAAACTCGAGTAACAGCAGCAACAGCTTTTACTCACACAGGTTTAGATTATGCTGGACCATTTAACATTAAGGCGTCCAATGTTAGGTCACCACCAATACGCGTAAAACCAACAGTTGTCAACGGGAAAGTAATAAAATCGATTCCTAAGGTACCAGTGTACGAGGGATATATCGCGCTTTTCATATGTTTCGCGACAAAGGCCGTACACTTGGAAGTAGTGAGCGACCAAACAACTGAAACATTTTTAGCATCATTCGATCGTTTCACGAGTCGCAGAGGCACACCTGAGTGTTGTTATTCAGACAACTCCACCACATTTATCGGAGCAAAAAACGTTTTAGCAATCGACCATGAAAGGTCAATCCTAGATTATAGTAGGGTGACTCGACATTAGGCTGAGGAAGGTATAACTTGGAAATTTATTCCACCGAGAGCACCCCATCACCGCGGAATATGGGAGTCAAATATTAGATCTATGAAATATCATTTGAAGCGGGTGATTGGAGACCTGACCCTGACATACGAAGAATTAGCGACTGTCCTAGCAAAGATAGAAGCGTGTCTTAATTCAAGACCGATTAGCCCATTGAACAATGACCCCGATGATATTTCAGTATTGACCCCAGGGCATTTTTTGATAGGTAGACCGCTCAAGGCTAGGCTTAAGGGTAGAACAGTAGCGACAAAAGCCAAAAATTCTATGTAGAACACCTACATCAACAATTGCAATTGCCATAGTATGGTAGTTTTATGTCCAATCTAAAACCGCTGATAACTACTTTTTTGCATTAATAGGTGTCCCCACTGTTCGATGCTTTCATCTAAATTCAAAATTTTGTACAAGAAATTGTCGTTAATTCGGCAGCAATAGAACGATAACATCAAATAATGTATTTTTTTATCATGTGTAAACAGGGATGAATCTAGCAAAAATGGACCATTGCGTTAATAAATTGATTTGTTATTGAATTACACCGTGAGCGGAGCGAGCGAAATTTTTTGATATTTATTTAGCCTGTTATACTCTTGGCTCGTCAAATAAAATGATTTGAAGCAATCACATCTCAATTGAATAGAAATTAACAAAAATTTTAATTCGTATTTAGAAAATTGATCGGAAAGGCGATAACTTTGGACAGTTATAAAAATTGTTTGTTATACATTACAAGGTCAAGGCCAAATTTTACATTTTTAGCATTCCTAGAATTAAATTTTAACTTAAAAATGAAGCTAAGGCCCTGTCGGGACGGTTCCAGATTCAGGCAAAAGGCCCATTGATAAGTTAACTCCAGGCCAGAACTGATCCTAATGGGCGGTCGGTGCATTCCCCGATGGGCCTTTTGCATTTTTCGACCATTCAAAATTTCGTTCGGGCAGATGGCCCTTTTTTAATTCTTGCAACATTTAATAAAGGCAAATGAGTTGAATCAAGCGTTTCTATTTATTAATTGTGCAATTGTACCGTGTTCCGTGTTGTTTATGTATTTTTCGTTTCTATAGAAAAATGCGTAAAGTTAATGATTTTTGCAACATTTCTTAGAATGAAAACAAAAACTTAAAGAGTGATTTCATGAAATCCTCGAACGATTTGTATGAATCTCACATACATCACGTTTCCGATTCTTCCAACCCTGGTCGCTAGTACATTTTTTGGTACACGACTTCCGAGGTCAGGATTTCGGTTGCGAAGTGGAAGCCTTCGTAGTTGGATCACTTGAGTCGTGGGATCCCTTGAACGAGACAGTAAAAAGTTGAACATCAACCGTCGTTTTCCAAATTCGTTGTACTTCTTTTCCTTATCTTCGTGTAGTCCAGTGCTACAAGCTGACTTTCGATAGCCCACTGTTATCGATTTCGGAGTTTCTTTTGTATTTTCGAGACACATTTTTCTTCTACCTTGTTTCTGTTTGAAAGGGCACACCTCTAGTTTCTCCCTTTTTGTTTTTCGAAACAGCCAATTGCTAATTTGATGAATTTATTTCACGAAATGTAACATGGCGTAACACATTTGCATAATGATCGGAACAGGTCAGGTCGACCTGGACCGGGTTCACCGACCTGAATGTAACCTGAAACCTGAAGAATGCCATCAGATCAACCTGATTTCTCCAGATCAGGTACAGGTTCAGGTTGAATTGATTAACCTGATGTTTTGTCGAAGTAGAAGTTGAATTCCTTATTGAGGTTGACCTGTTTTATTCAGGTCAGTTTCAGGTTGACAAAAAATCAACCTGAACCTGACCAGGTCACAGGTCTGACCGGACCCACTCCGATCCTAACATTTGCAATGAAAAACTAGGTGTATGCTTGATTGCTGATGAAATAAAAGTGTTTGAGCAATCTAAATTTTATAATTTTTATTATTTGGAGGGGGGGAACAGACCTGTGGCTTTTGCGCCCCACGACCCAAACTAAAGTCGGCGCGCCTGGTGAATGTGTGCAAATTTTTTCATTGTATTTACGAATAACTTACTCTCGAGCACCTTCAAAGTGCCATGCACATTTTGGTCGAACATGTTTAGAAAAGTTTTATAATTTTTTGTTATAAACTCTATTTAAGAATTTCCTGGGGACAACAATCCTATCATTTTGAAGAGTATTATTTGTAAGTTTTTACCACGACGTTTCTAGCCACCCTAATTTCTACCCGGGAGTAGGGGGAGAGCTTCGATCATGGTCCTCAGATGACGAGTCAGCAATAAAAAAAGTGTCCGTCCGTCCGTCGTCACCGCGATAACTTGATTAAAACTCGAGGTAATGCTCAACCGATTTTCAAAAACGTTTTTTTACCTGAAAGGTAATCGAAAAATCTTTTATGGGATTGAACCTGGGCACTGTCGGCCTAAGGGCCGCAGAGCTAGAGCCGTTTAAGTGGTATTTGGTCTTTTGTACATAACACGAGTAAATCTTTTCCGATTTTCATAAATTTTGTTTGTTTGAAAGAACTGTGCATGGCCGACAATTTATGGAAGAAATTTCTTTAATTTTGAGTCCCTGTACTTAGCTAGGGCACTAAAACCGAGGCCATTTTTGTACATAACTCGTGTAAATCTTTTCCAATTTTCATAATTGTTTTTTAATCGACAGGTCTATGAAATCCCTACTATTTGTAGAAGAAACTTTTTTGAGATTGGGCCCTAGGATTTAGTTAGAGCACTAAAAACGAGTCTCTGCTAGCGCTCTACACGTTTTTTGTACTTAACTCGAGTAAATCTCTTCCGATTTTCATATTTTGTTTGATCGGAAGGTCTAGGACTGTCTTCCGTTTTATGGCAGAAAATTTTTTGATTATAAACCCTTGGACAACGTATTTGAGTCCTTGGACTTAGCTAAGACACTAAAAACGAGTCTCTGCTTGTTTGAAGGACCTGGGCATGACCGACAATTTGTGGAAGAAACATTTTTCGACTTGAGTCTTTGGACTTAGCTAGGGCACTACAAACGAGACTTCGTTAGGGCACTACATGTTTTTTGTACATAACTCGAGTAAATCTCTTCCGATTTTCAAAAACTTTTTTTTGTTTGAAAGATCTCGGCACGGCCGATATTTTATGGAAGAACTTTTGCCTGTGGTTAGGGCTCAAGTGGGCCTCATGTCGGTCACACAAACAAAAAAAAACATGTTGCAGAGCAGATTGAGGGAAATATTTTTGTCTATGGAAGTATGTGTCCGAGGCATCTACTTAGGGCCCTAGGTCAGTACTAAGGTCGGCCCTAGTCCAAAAAATGGTTTTTTGCTATGTCGTAGACAAAATTGAGGAGAACATTTTTCTCTATTTGGAGGTCAATTTGCGTTCGGAGAATTTGTTTACATCGTTTCTTCGGACGGGTTTTTCAATATTGCCCTTTCGGCAATTTCCAATCCAATTTAACGTCGACGTAATTTCATACACTTAAGAGATAAGACAACATTTACTTTGATTAGTTCGAATCTTTTTGCAACATCTATTCTGTTTGCCACATCTCTTCTGATGCATACGAGTCCCCTGCACATGTTCTGTAGCAGTAATCACAAAGAGTATCTACCTAGTCACCAATTGTCACGATTGTTTGAGTTTACTAAGTTTATCCTAACTTTAGTGTTTAATCGTGTGTGCGACTCTTTGTCTTTCCTTGGTTTAGCCACGTTTGTGATGACGTCATTGTATTTTCATAAATTTTCATAAGGTAAACTACAAAATTCGAATTAAAAATGGGAAATTTATTTTATTTAATCGGATTATGCTCTACATGACCTTCCTTGTGGAAGAAAATGTCCAAAATAAAATTTATAGATTTAGTTAAAAACATTAAATCACACAAAGAACCTTTTTTATCTGAATCAAAATAAATAAATTTGTTTGTAAAACCACACTTTACTTTAGTATAGACTTCAGGTTGAAAATATCCCATCGTCCAAATAGAAAATGTTTTTCGAAATACAACTTTTTCTCACCTGACACTAGCAATCGACTGTGTACACATTTTATTTTATTTTTTTGGATGAAAACAGTTTTCAGCGTAATGTGTGAGTTACGGTCCCTTTGCTAAAAGATTTTATGTAAACCCATCCTCCTGGCGTTCTAATAGCGTGTGTTGTTACCAATTTTCATGGACATTACGATAACAAAAGAGGAGAATTTATTGCAATATCGATCGTACAATATGGGTGTGAAAACTAAAGCCGAATATGTTTTATATATTCCCAATTCACCAAAATACAACATCGCAGAATACTGCTAGTAACCGTATCATGACCCTGGTATTATGTTCTGAAATTGGGCCGATTAACATGAACAATAGATCAATGGCATTGAAATATCTGCTTGCGGTTAATCAAGGGAGAGTTGATAATGTCTATTATAATATGATCAGACACTATATATAAATTAGATATTCATTAAACAGATTTTAGCTGAAAATGTTCTACATTTGGAAAGTGTGTTACATTGAAATAATCATTTTACAAACTCATGCGAACAGACTAAGTTTTAAGCTACCAGCTGGAATACAAAATTGAGTAATAAATATTGTTCATATGAGCCGTTTCTTAAAAACAGTTACTTTTTGGGTAAGGAAACGTAAAGCTATTTAACGGAGGTCTGAATATCGCGAATAAGAAGTGTGTAAAGCAGCTTCAGATCCTACAGAATAGCTGTGTGAAGCATATTTAAGCAGATGTTATTACATGTTATTTCACTCTAATCCCAATAAATCACAACATATGCAAGAGACCAGTACGCATTGGAATACACATTGCTAAAAGACTCGAACGTATCTATCTGTACGAAGCAACGACCGCGTGTGGAAAAAGTGCGGTATCCTGGTATCCTGGGAAAAACTTAAGATTTCTGGTCAGGTGTGGGAGGGGGTGGTAGGTAGTGGTAATGATTGGGGTCCGCCCCACCACCAATAATCAGTAGTCATTTGGCGGCGGTCACCTCTCTGGAGAGAATGGGAAGGGAAAACAAAAAAAAAAAATTCTTTTTTTTTAACTTTTTTGGTACTAGGAATTGTCGGGAAGTGCTGGGTAGGGCTTAGTAAGGCTGAATAGGGCTGGATGAGTGGTGAAATGGTGTTGGAAGAGTGGAGAAAGAATGGAAATTACCATGAAAATATATTGGGCGCTCTAAAGAGTCTATATTAGGCGCTCTAAAGAGTCTACATTAGGCAAATTGGGCGCTTTAAAAAGAAATTTTATCGATAATGTAAGCATTCGCTGAGTGGACATCAATTTTGTGTGCACTCACCCAGAATACGCCGCGTGGAGGCTGCTTACTTGTAACCCATTGGCCCTGAAAAGGGCCTTTTCTTCGTACTGAGATGGGGACCCCTCGGTTCGTAACTACCGAAGTATTTACTGACTCCAAACCCCTCTCAGTACGATTACATCGAAGCGAGTATAATTTGTTGCTTATTTGTCATAGATTTTTTGCAACTCTTCCTGCAATGCCCAGAATTTGTTTTCGTTGTCGCTCGTGACGACTTTTCCGCTACCATCGTAAAGTGAACCAGCCAACTGACAGAATTCATTAAACGGATGTTGGTTCTTTGCTCTGCAAGCTCGCATAAATAAATATATGCTAAGCTTGCCCGCTAGAAAATCGCTTTGGCGGTTATGCGTAGCAACTACTTCTATACTGTTAGTGTGTGCGCTTGTTTAAGGATCTTTGTAGGCAATTGAATGGTTAACTGCGAGATGTTGGAATCCTTCGTCGGCCAGACAATTGTAAGCACGCCAGCAATCGGAAATAATGGTTGTGCTGAGTAAAATAAAGTGTTTTATTATGCAAAGAAGAACATCTTTACCACGGCTGTCCACTGTTATCATGAATGCCAAGCCACTTTCTCGTTCCACACCACCGAACACCTATTTACCTTCGACACGATGTCCTCTGTTGTACTTCCTTTTGCCGAATTTGGACTCATCAATCTCAACGGTTTTTCCGAGCGACAACGAAAACAAATTCTGGGCATTGCAAACGATCTATGACAAATAAGCAACAAATTATACTTGCTTCGATGTAATGGTACTGAGAGGGTTTTGGAGTCGGTAAATACTTCGGTAGTGACGAACCAAGGGGTCCCCATCTCAGTACGAAGAAAAGGCCCTTTTCAGGGCCAATGGGTTACAAACAAGCAGCCTCCACGCGGCGTATCCTGGGTGAGTGCACACAAAATTGATGCCCACTCAGCGAATGCTTACATTATCGATAAAATTTCTTTTTAAAGCGCCCAATTTCCCTAATGTAGACGCTTTAGTGCGCCTAATTTGCCTAATGTTGTAGACTCTTTAAAGCGCCCAATACATTTTCATGGTAATTTCCATTCTTTCTCCACTCTTCCAACATCATTTCATCACTCATCCAGCCCTATTCAGCCTTACTAAGCCCTACCCAGCACTTCCCGACAATACCCAGTACCAAAAAAGTTAAAAAAAAAAACAAAAAAATTATTTTTTGTTTCCTTTCCCATTCTCTCCAGAGATGTGACCGCCGCCAAATGACTACTGATTATTGGTGGTGGGGTGGTCCCCAATCATTACCACTACCTACCATCCCCTCCCACACCTGACCAGAAATCTTAAGTTTTTCCCCAGTACGTACTACTTTCAAAATCGGGAAATCTTACTTTCAAAAACGGGAAATTCAGCCCGAATATAGCGGGAAAAAAACATAATTTCCACAGGCGTTTGAGAGACATCTTATATCTTAATATTTTGAGAAGATGAATCGTCCATTTCGAAGCACTGTTGTTTAATCCGTTGGAAAACTTGAACATTCTTTTATGGAAAGGACAAGAAATGTACATATAATTTGATATAGTCTTGACCGTCAAATACTTGTGCGAAGAATCATGGATTTCTTCAATTTTTGAATTCATAAAATTTCACTCCTGAAAAAAATGTTTGAAATCAAGGTTAATAGTTAGCTTCACTCCCTAAAAATGGATACCGTACACACATCATACCGACCCCATATAAGATAAAAAAACATACTTCTTATTTCTTTATGGTGATATAAAACAGTAAATATTTTTTCGGTATTTTCGTAAAAATCTGTTTGCTAATCATTTTTATACCTAATAAGAATATGGTTATTTAAAACAGGCGATAATTACTGTTGAAGAAATTTTACTTCGAAGGGGCAAAACAAACCTCTTTCTAGCATATATAAATGGTACAAGAATGGTTCACATATGCTCAAATGAAATATTAAGTTTTCCGCTTTCTTATTTATTTTTCCAATTACTGACTTCACGAATTGATATGTTTGAATTGAAGTGTAACTTCCACCACGAATTTGTTTGAATGAGTTGTTAACATGAATGGCTTGGTAGCCGCTTTCTTCCTCTAGTTTGATGGAAGACCTCTACTCGCTTGAATGCTATTTTGATCGGATCGTTATGTTACCTACTAGTTCATAAAATTCATGAGAACCTAAAATATCCTAGGAAAAGTCTGAAAGATTAAGAGATATTTTGGTTTAAGATTTTGTTAGTTATGTGAGGTCATCAATCGATCTGATCTCTCTTTGTTGTAAAACGACACTCAAACGCATTCTAATGCTGAATATACATTCCACAAACTTTTGAAGTTGTTTGTTGAAACTGTTGATCATTGAATTAAAAGTTTTCACAATTACTGGTTTTCACAATTACTGTTATGAAGCTTTGAAGATTGTGATATTGTAATTAAAATATAGTCGTGAAAACACCTTTCTAAAGGATAACGTTTATTATTTGGCATATGGGTCTGAGCATAAAAGACGTCTGCCAGGATTCTGGTTTTTGGAACGAAGTTCTTCGAAAAGGGGTCTATTGCGTTTACCACAACGTTTGTAACCAGTCGACTTTCGACACGGGAGTAGGGGGGAGCACCGATCATGGTGTCTAGATGACGAGTCAGCAAAAAACTATGTCCGTCCGTCCGTCAACAGTCAATACGATAACTCGAGTAAAACTCAACCGATTTTCTTTCGAAAACTTTTTTTCCCTGAAAGGTAATCGAAAAATCTTTTTCGGTATTGAATCTGGGCACTGTCGGCCCAAGGGCCAATGAGCTTAGGCCGTTTAAGTGGTTTTTGTACTTTTGTACATAACTCGAGTAAATCTTCGATACCTTTTTTTTCCTGAAAGACAATCAGAAAATTGATTACGGGATTGCATTTAGGCAAAATCGGTTGAAAACTTTCGAAGTTAGGTCGAAAAAGTGGTGAAAAACGTGGTTTTTTGAAGGTTGGTGGAACTTTTTCGCTTATATCACTGCGAAATTAGAACGAAAATCACTTTTCAAGGTTTTGAAGGAAAGATATGGCCATCAGCATATCACTAAAATTTAATCGAATATTTTTTTCACATACTTTAGAGTTAAGGTAATATTTACTTTGATACGTTCGAGCGAGTGTTCAAACTGTTCCGTTTTGTTTCATTTTTTTTATTTTGTTTCGTTTAGACGAAAATATTATTTTTTTTTTGTTTTGTTCCATGTGACATCTGGAGTTCCCCAAGGTCCATTGTTATTCGTATTATTTATGAATGATGTCACGACGGTGTTTTCATCGACATCCACTTATTTGCTGTACGCAGATGATTTGAAAATCTGTCGTGTTGTTCGCTCCCTTCGAGGCGCTATAGCACTCCGGCGTGATCTCAATAGCCTTGATCTTTGGTTTCATACCAATGAGCTCTATCTCAATGTCAGCAAATGTGTAATATCGTTCACTCGCAAAAGGTCAACGATCGAATTCGGATACAAGATTGGTACAGTTCCGTTAGAACGTGTGGCAGTAATTCGAGATTTGACGTGTTGATGGATGAGGGTCTGACTTTGTCAAAGCATGTCCAAAATATCATTGCGAAGGCATATTCTATGTTAGGATTTATGATGAGGATCTGCAAGGATTTTCGAAGCGTACGAGCTCTTGAGAGTATGTATTTTGCCCATGTTCGTTCCTACCTCGAATATGCTTCTGTTGTTTGGCATCTATATCAGGATACGTATATCGATAAGATTGAGTCAATTCAAAAAAAATTCTTAATTTATGCGTTGAGGAGATTTGTGCAACGGGACGAAAACTACAGGCTTCCGCCTTATGTTGACCCGTGTAAATCAATTGGGCTAGAGGTTTTAGCAAGGCGTCGTTTTAACGCGTGCGCCTTTTTCGCGTTTGACTTGTTGACGAAGCGAATAGATGCTCCCGTACTGCTGTCTAAGTTGATGATTCACCAGTCAGTGAGGTTATTGCGTAGGACTGTTAATCGTCAATCTCAGTATCTTACTGTTCGTGCCCACAGAACCGATTACGGCAATTTTTAACCTGTTAACAATATGTGTTAGCAACTCGATAGCGTAGTGGTTAACACGTCTGCTTGCTACTATGAGATCGAGTTGCCAGTGCGTTGGTTCGAAGCTCAGCCGCAGACAGATTTGTTCCGATTGTTAGATTTGTAAACAAAACAAAGCTGATTGAATCAATCGGTTCAAGTCATGTGAAGTTGAGTGTAGCACCATCGTACGGCGTACCGGTGAAAGGCATTGTTGGGAGGTGCCGGTATTCTACTCCTACTGGTTTCGTTCCTAGTACATCTCATGGATGGCACTGGGTTTGTCGCACAGCTTACCACTGGCACAGTAAAACTTTCCGGTAATGAAAGGATCTCAAATAGTAGAACCACAAAAAGTAGCGAAACTAGTAAATAATGATCTAGCCCCTAACCCTTCATGGGTTGTTAAGGCAAGATTATTATTATTAAAACAATATGTGTATGATTTTCAACACATTCTCGCACTTTCATAATAACATCATCTCTCGTAACTTATTTCGTGCGAAGGTGAAAGCTATGGAACTTGAAATCAAATTGAATGGAGAAATGAAACAAACTTAACGGCCAATGCAAATTGGTTTATGTGGATCAATGAAAATTGATTCTGAATCGGAACAAAGTGAAAGCTAAGAAGCTGGAAATCAAATTGAATGGAATAAATAGACAAACTTGAAAGCGAAAGCTCATTGCCAAATGGTTTAACTGTTCCAATGAAAATTGGTTCTCACTCGACCAATGCAAATTGGTTTGTAACCTAATCAAAGCCTGATTAGTCTCTGCTCACGCAGTCGATGTGACCGTAACACGTCACAGAAAACTAACCTTTATTTTCAGGTGAAACCATGAAAGACCGCTCCCACTCAAGAGGCGTAGATGGGTTTTAATTGGAACAGCGATGTCGTCATATATGTACAACCAACAAGTTTTCAAATGTTTAAACAAATTTTTTTGAGGCTTTCTTTGGTTTGTTTCCGTTAATTTAAAAAAAAAATTGTTTGTTAAATTTTATTTATTGTACAACATTTGTTTTTGAAAAGATCGATTTTTTACTGGCTGCGGCATTGTGAGCAGTCTTTTTTAGGGATGGGCTATAATAAAATTGATAATCAGTTATCGATAATTATCGATAAGGTTTTTTATATTTTTTATCAAAATTATTATCGATAATTGATAATTATCGATAATTTACAGTTATCGATAATTATCAAAATATCGATAATTATCAAATTATCAATAATTGTCAAATTATCGATAAATTGTCAAAGTATTGATAAGTATAAATTTTTGATAACTATTAAGTTATGTTAATAATCGACATAGTACATCAGAAATTGTTACTAAAAATATTAATAACTATCAATTGAAAAAAAATTTTGATGCTCTCAATCAATTATCGATAATTATCGATAATTTGATAATTGTCGATAATTTGATAATTGTCGATAATTTGATAATTATCGATAACTTATCAAATTATCTATACTCAAAAAGTTATCGATAATTATCAAATTATCGATAATCATTTTGATAATCAACTATCGATAATTTCCTCTAATTATCGATTCCGATAATTTTGAGAAGTTGCCATCCCTAGTCTTTTTTTCGCTTTAAAATGTAAGTAGTCAGGATTATTTGACGTATTTCGTATTTTCAAATAAAAAATAAAAAAAATAAAATAAAAAAATTCGTTAAATTTCGTTAAAATTCATTAATTACTTGAAAAAATAGGCCCTCAATACATCAATAACTTTCAAAAATTATGATTTTGGTAGTTGGAGTCCGAAAATGCTACTAAAAAATGTAATTCCGGCTGAAAAATTTAGTTTCAGCTGAAAAAATGTAATCTGAAAATACATTTTTCCCGTCCAAATTCATGTTTTATAGAAATTGGGCATGGAATATCATTTATTTTCCTGTATTTTTCTGGATTTTTTTTGTCCTATTTTATGACTCCCTATAATAAGACGTCATTTATGGGCCGTTTGTATCCTTCGGCTACTTTATTTGAAGGTTATGGTTCTTAGGAAATACATTTAGTGTTTCACTCTACTAAAACAACATATTTCAGCAATTGTTCAGCTTTTTCATGTACTCTTTTTTCTGTTGTGTATTTTATTGTACTCTTTTTTAGTTGCAATGTACTCTTTTTCATTCAAAAATTGTTTGCCTCCTTAGCCGTACTAGGCTGAAAATTAACGAATTTGATAAAAGCACTTAACTGCTATATGTAAAAGCAAGCTGCTCGAATACGGCTGAGCACTACCTCTGTCACCGTCCAGCTTTTATTAGCAAATACGTATACAACTCGGCGGTTACATTATCACATACGACCTGGGGCCCAATTCTCATATCGGTCTAAGATCCACTGGCGGAAATTCGATATTTTCATATCCTAATAAAATTTTCGCCCCGTGGGATGAATTTTTTTTTACTTTCGCACCGCATATGAAGCATGAAAAATATATAACACCATTCGGAGATACTTTCGTTCCTCTCCCTTGTAGTGTAAATAACTAATAAATAACTAATACATCATTTTTAATTCACTTCATTCATTCGTTTTTACTTCAGCTACAATACTTACATCTTTTTCATTTTATACAATTTCGATCCCTGGAAACAATTCTTAGCTCTTATTAAAATCAACTTATGTTTCAGCAAGTATAGCAATAATATGAATGTGCTATTGTTGCCACTCATCTCTGCATGACACCACAATAATATAGAGACAGCAAGTAACTAGTTATAATTCCGGAAAATTCTTCAAACTACAATCAAGCCGTAATGTTCCGTACACATTTCAAAATCACCTCGGCACAGAGCACACGGTTATTTTAAATGGTTTTGTGCACGCATTTCGAGAATATATCGTTTAACGATGGCAAAACAATTTCACCTAACAAACCTTTACCATGTCTGAATACGAAATTGGAAGTGATGTAGAATCACATTACGGTTCAACTTTAATCGACAAGTTCTTTTCCCAGCGCACATTATAATTAAGCAAATGCGAAATTGGAATAGAACAATTTTGAACGCATTAGACTTTAAAAACGGCTATGGGAGAACGTTGAACAATTCGGAATTAGTGTTTTCGAAACGTTTAATTTAACCGTTTGAGTGGTTTAACAGGGGTGGAAGTTAATACCTTTGTAATGCGCTCTGTAAGATACTTCAACGGATCCTAACTGTAAGGCGGGCTTATGGTCGAGTCTCATCGATGTACATTATCGATGAAGTAAGCATGCGCTAAGGGCGCACCATCGTTCCCGCGTACCTTGTCAAATATACAAGGGGAGAGATAGTCTTCTGTAATAACAATTTATACATGACAGTTATAAGGTGGATGCTGCTGATGTGTTCAAATTGGCTGTGAAAATGGCCATTTTACTCTATTAAGGTGGAGACACTTCCGTTCATCATTTCCGAATTATTTTGCGACTCCACTTGTCGCTTACATGTCCATCGGTTCCTGACGCCTATGTAGCGGTGGGTGACGCCTTTCATCGAAAAGATTTACTCAAAACTCCTCTCCGAATGCTTTTCAGAAAATTTAGCACAAGAAAAAGTCAGTTATTACTTACTCAATGCTTCAATTATTGTAAACGTCGTCGCTGACGTTCTTACAGATAGAAAAATTGTCTATAACTTGAGAATGGAGTAGTTCCTAGGCTACAGTAATTTTCCTTTAGAAAACAAAATAAAGTCACTGTATAAGTCCCCACAAATTTCCTTTTTTTTATTCGTTTATAGACCGATTAACAGACCGAAGCCCAATAACAAATCAGTCTCTTGTTCAGTATCAATAATGTTAGGATACTTCTTTCCCAATTATTAGGTTTACGTTATTTAAATTGTAAATTTAGTGCTACACCCGTGGCAATCACAGTAGGATATTTTTACCATTTTCCGTGCAAATCTCGTATACACTTTATCCTAATCGTCTAATCATACAGTACTTTATTATGTTTTGGGCATGTATATAGTAAACGACTACATCCAAATTACATAACAAGTCAAAGAAAGTTTGTTTCGGTTTCACCTTTACTTTTCTTGTAATTAAACATGTGATGTGATATACATTTAGTTTTATCCTTTGATGCCGTGATTTTCTGGAATTTAACTTAATTTTCATTTCATTTACATCATCATAATACAACAGGGGCATTTCACTTCAACAACAATACGAAATTTAACAGTTCATTGTTGCTAAAGAATATGAATCGACCATGCGACAAATATTTGTCGAGTTTGCTGATTTCTTAAAAATTTTGAAAAGAAAACTAAAAAATGTTGCAAAAAACCCCCGATAAATAAGTATAGCCGCGTAACCCACATCTTAGCGTGTAGAATTTAAATATACAGTTGCTTTCAATCGTTCAAACAAACGAACATAGTTGGAAAATTGATAATATTCTATAACTTTCTCAAAGTTTGTAGAACATTCTTGACTTGAACATTACAGAACTTTCTAGAAACTTATAGAACTTTCTCGAACATTCCAGAACTTTCTTGAACATTCGAAAACATTTTAGAACATTCTTCCACATTCTAGAACTTTCTAGAACAATCCAGGGCTTTTTAAAACGTTCTAGTACGTTTTAAAACATTCTATTACGTTCTAGAACATAATAGAGCATTCCGGAACTTTCCAGAACGTTTTAGAACTATCTCTAACATTAAAGACTTTTCTAGAACATTCCAGAACTTCTCGAACATTCGAGAACTTTTAAGAGTGCACACTGCTTACAAAAGAGCCGTCTGTCGGAATCTTTTCAACTAATGAAAATTTGCATGGAAAAAGTAATTTTCTGTAACGTTTTTCTCTTAAAGCCTTAAATGAAAACGAATGCTAATGTCATCATTACATACTTAACCTATTCCCAAACAAAATTACGGAAGCACTTTTGGAGAAAACATTTACATTTGCTAGAAATGTGGATTTCAATATTTCACTGCGAAAGTCAGTCTTTCAGCTTTTCCACTTAATAAACACTTCAAAACGCATAATTTTTTTGACCAATGTGTTTGCTCACTTAATCTTCAACTGAATAATCAATTTAAATGACAGAAAACATTTTCTAAAAGTCAGAAATCGATACAAAAAATGTTGAGTTGATAATTGCAAATAAAAATGGCCGCCATCTTTGTTGGCTATTGACGCTTACAAATATTTGTAAATGTATCAACTCAAAAAGTTTTTATCCATTTCTGACTCGTAGAAAATGTCTCTGTCATTTAAATTTATCATTCAGTTAAAGATTAAGTGAGCAAGCCCATTGGTCGAAAAAATTATGCTTTTTGAAGTGCTTAAGACTGACTTTTGCCGTGAAGTATTGGAATTCACATTTCTAGCAAATGTAAATGTTTTCTCCAAAAGTGTTTCCGCAATTTTGTTTGGGAATAGATTAAGTATGTAATGACGACATTAGCATGCGTTTTCATTTAAGATATTAAGAGAAAAACGTTACAGAAAATTGCGTCTTTTTCCATACAAATTTTCATTAGTTGAAAAGATTCCGACAGATGGCTCTTTTGTAAGCAGTGTGCACTCTTAGGAACATTCCAAAACATTCTAGAACACTCCAAAATTTTCTCGAATTATCCAGAACTTTCTAGAACATTCTTGAACATTTCAGAACACTCCAGAACGTTCTAGAACATTCTAAAACGTTCCAGAACATTACAGAACGTTCTAAAGTATTCCACAGAACGTTGTAGAACATTCCGGAACGTTAGAACTTTCTTGAATATTGTAAAACATTCTCGTACATTCCAGATCTTTCTCGAACAGTCCAAAACTTTCTAGAATATTCTGGTACAATCTACAACTTTCGTGAATTATCAAGAAATTTCTGAAACATTCTTGAACTTAAGAAAGCAGCAGATATAGAGTGAGAATGGTATTGAATGGCATAAGTTTCAAGTCTCTAGGTGGACTGGAAGCCAAGATATGTTTAATACGCAATATTCATCATTTCTGCAATCTATAGTCAAAGAACTGTTGAATGAAAAGTTTAAGTACTGTAGATGGTTTAGAAGGCAAGAAATGCATAATTGTGGGTTTCGCTAAAAACAATATTATAAAATACACAACATTCTTCGCTATATTCGGCAAAAGCCCAGGAGTCCCTCGACGCGCAAGAACTTACTGGTTACTGTCCAATAAAACAAAGTTGCAGGTATACATTTGACCTCTCTGGAGTGCGTCTGTTCCAAGAGATCGATGATTTCCGACAACACTGAAAAAGTGTTACGACGATCCCAAATATACCAAGCGGCGGCGGCGACAATTCCACTATAAGCGAATACCGATCATGCTCTACTGGGTATGTTGACAGAAACCAACTTGTTTTTGTGCAAGGTCAGGGTATCTCTGATCCGTAAACAACACTCCCCCACTCCAGAGTCTTAATTCGACAGTGTCGTAAGCACGCATAATGAGTCGGTGTTGTTTATTTATTTCTTGTAGGGAACATTGTTTGGAACAAAAAATTGTTCTACACTATGGCAAAATTATAATGTTTTGTATGCTTAGACCCGAAGGAAGAACGAAGTTCTTCGAAAAGGGGTCTATTGCGTTTACCTCGACGTTTGTAACCAGTCGAATTTCGACCCGGGAGCACTGATCATGGGCCTTAGGGGTTGTCCCTAAATTACGTAACACATTTTTGGCCACTTACCCACCCCCCCCCTCGTTGTCACACACTGTAACAATCACTCAAACCCCCCCCTCCCCCCCCCCTGTTACGCAACAAAACTGAGGAATTTATTTTTTAACAAAAACAAGCAAATGTTATGTCGTTCAACGTGGTATCTTATGATTTGTCAAAACTAGAGAATGATAACTAGAAACAATAGCATTGCGTCACCAAGTGAAAAGCATATAACAGATGATAACAAAAAAGTTTCTCGTATGCGATTTTGAACAAATGTAATTAAAAATAAAGTTTTTGGTTGTTAAAGTGTTTGTTACGTTACATTTCTACAAACCCCCCCCTCCTCTAAAGCCAGTAACAATCTGTCACAAATTCTTGTACCCCTCCCCCCCCCCTTTGAGCGTTACGTAATTTAGGAACAGCCCCTATATCACGAATCAGCAATAAAAAAAATGTCCGTCCGTCAACACGATAACTCGAGTAAAACTCAACCCAAATACGCAAATGGCCCATTCTATGCAAACCGTGACGCCTGTAATGAAAGGAACGGAAATACTGCCTTAACCGTAGGAAATAGCGAAATCATACGTTCAGCAGAAAATTAGACATTACAGTTGTGAACAATTTTTTCATAGAACACAACATTTGGACTCTTGGGCGACTCAGGAGAAATTCTCGTTCCTTACATTACACACATTTGGAATGGCCCAAATACCTAAATACTCAACTCAAATAACTTTTTCTTCCCTGAAAGATAATCACCCAGGGCCGCCGAGCTAGGGCCGTTTAAGTGGTTTTTGGTATTTTGTTCATAACTTGAGTAAATATTTTCACAAGCTTTTTTTGTTTGAAAGATCTGGGCATGGCCGACAATTATTAGAAGAAACTTTTTTGATTTTCAGCCCTTGGACTTAGCTAGGGCACTAAAAACGAGTCTCTCCTATGGCATTACATTTCTTTTATACATAACTCTTCCGATTTTCAAAAAAAAAAAATTTAATCGAAAGGTCTGCGAATGTCTCACATTTTATGGAAGAAAGTTTTTTGATAAGATGCCCTAGGACTCAGCCAGGATCCTGAGACTAGGCCCAACGTGTTTTTGTTTACATAAATCGGTCAAATCCTAACCGATTTTGTTGATTCTTTTTCTATTTAAGAGGTAACCGTGTACCGAATTATATTCATAAAAAAATTTGGGCCTGTGCTTGGGGCTCAAGTGGGCCTAACCAAAAAAACATGTTTTTGTCATATTGCAGAGCAGATTGAGAGAAACATTTTTGTCTATGGAAGTATGTGTCAGAGGCATTTGCCCTTAACAAAAAATTGTTTTTTTGCTATGTCGTAGAGAAAGTCGGGAGTTTCCAATACATTTTAATGTGGACGTAATTTCAAACACTTAAGAGTTAAGGCAATATTTACTTAAATACGTTCGAGTCTTTTCGTAACATCAACTCTGTTCGCCACATATATTCTGATACGTACGGGTCCCTTCTTATGTTTAATTACTTTTTTGCTGATTTCAAACACTTTTCACACACGAAAATGACTATACTTGAATGTATCTCTCTTTTTTCTTCTTGTGTAATTTTTGGTGACTCTCTCAAGAAAAAGACTATTATAAACGCAGCCTCATAAAAACCTCAAAATTAGAAAATGTGTGGAAAACACAATTGTGAAACTAAAATATAAAATCAACCCTAAGTTTTCGAGGCATGTCGTAGAACAACTTTTTGTTCTGAATGTTATTTCAAATCATATAAAAATATCTTTGATCGACACCACTGGTTAATTCGTACTAGTCTAAAAATTAAAATTTTATTTAAAGTTTGATTCGAACTGGCTTTTTACTTACCGCTATGTGCGAAAAATAAGAGTTACACGCCCCTTATTGACTATCAAGTTGAATATATGAAATAAACAACATCGCTTTTAATTTGTGTAAAATGTTTCTAAAACAGAGCGAATTGATGATAATGCTCAACTTGTATGGTGCTGGTATGTATATGGATAAAGAGGAGGCAGAGAAACGACCTTTTGTTGTTGAACTTTTTAATGGCTTTTTTATGACTGCTACACATTAAGTTGGCTCTGATTGCGCAACAGGGGGCAAAAATGCTTTTTAGCCAACGAAAGTTTTTTCGTTAATAGTTTTTGTTATCAAAATTTGTGAGCTTTTTTTGTTAAAGTATTTTGCAAGAGTTCCACGTTCTGTTCCAGATGCATTTTTTTCCACACAAATTCGTTTAGCGTAAACCATTTTATCAAAAATACTTCTGTGAATTATGAGGTCATTGTTAATATGCTTTATGTAAATTCAGGCTCAAAGCTTGAATGACTGTATCAACTTACTATAGAAGTGCGTGAACAACTTCAGATGTATCCCTACTTGAGTGATTCCTTCGTAAGGTAGTCTCTTGTTGTTCACAATAATATTACTTACGTGTAAACGAAATTACCGAAAGGAAAACTCCACTCTTATGTGGGTATAAAAAAAAGTTTTACTTTTGAAAACTTTGCACAAAATGCTGTTAAAGTTTTGTGTTTATTTTCACTGAATAGAAAGCATTTTTAATTTTTCTGATAAAAGATAAAGCTAACGGGGAGTTTATTTATTTAAATTGTGTGGAGTTTATAAAATGATAAGACGATGAAGTTTTCAAATACAGAGAAAACAAATTAAACTATTTTTCGTTGCGTTGTGTTTAGAAAGTAAAGTACAAAGCACTACTGAAAAAGTCGATAAAAGTCGAAAAAGTCAAATAAATCATCAGTAATTTACAGTAAATCGTGTAGAAGTAAGGCATGGAATGAGGAATCAATTCTATGATACGACTTACAGTCCACAGTCAGGAGTGTGGCTAACGATTATTTTGACGTGTGTATATTTTTCAACGTAATCCATATATTTCCGTCTGCCGTCGTCTGTCCGTAACACTCATACTCATTTCTCGGCTCTCGGCTCCAAGACCATCTAAAGAGCTTAAACTTGCGCCATTCGATAGCTTTTCGACTCTAGATTTGCAGAAATGCCGAAAGGGAGGAGGAGCCGGAGGGTAAGTGTACATATTACACATATCTCGGCTCATCTACGACCTAGAAAGCCAAAACTTGCGCCATTGTATAGCTATTTGACTCTTACTAGAAATTTCGTTCTATGCATTCGATACTTTCTACGTGAAACGAATCAGGCTGGAAATAATAATCATGGTGGTGGACATATAGAGCCGCCGAAGTAATATTTGGTCATACTGGTTCCCTGGAATCGCATTAATGCTTGAAGGCTTCACAGCAACAACAACAACTGCATAATATCGTCAACGTAATTCAACCGCACTGTACCCGCGAGGATTTTATCGACAACTGGCTTTACGTAAATTGCATGTTTTATTTAAATTATTTATAATTATCAAAATGTGAAAAAGTGAGCTAAGAAGTAGGAACGACCTTACTCTTCCAAATTCAATTAAAACTTGTAGTCAAAACTCTCTTTATTTTAAAGGAATTTCAATGTTTAATAATTTGCCAAGCAACATAAAAAATGAAACTTCAATTATCAGGTTTAAAAGAATGTTAAAGGATGGAAATAATGGAAATATCTAAATGAATAAATGTAATGTAAGGTAACTAAAGGTGACATGTCCGTTCGAGAAAGTGACATTGAGTTGTCCGTGTAAATTTGTATGAAGCGGAATGAAGCCCGATCTGTCCTATGACTTTTAGTATATGAAACAATTCACGATTTATGGATTTATATGAAATAGAACAATTCACGGTACCCCTAGGACAACTCTACTTTTTCAATTAATCATTAATTATTTTAAATTTATCAAATTGGTGTTAATTAGCAAAAGAAAACACAAATCTTTGCAATAAAAGTAAAATGTTGCCTTCACATATTGAAATAAAAGAAAAAATTGCGTGTAAGGTTGAAATTTGCCGCATTAGGACATGTCACCGTTAGTTACCTTAATGTAAAAAGTTTCGAGAATTTAGGAGAATTTCACTCCAACATTTTACGCAAGCCTGACACGCCAAAAAATTCACAAGAAATTTTTTCGTAGACTAAGGAGCATACATGAACTTTTTGACTTCCCCCCCTTGCTACGCGACGTACCACTCGGAAAATATATTAGGCCGAAATGCTTTTTTACTCATTAAAGCCGGTTCAGCCAATCCGAAGATATAAATTAAACAAGATTGCTATTTTGTATGGAAACGGTCCCAAATCGACAATTTTGAAATAGAAAATTTGGTAAACCTTTGTTTGTTTGTTTGTTTGTGCCAATTTGTTTTTGCATTTGTAAGGTCTTGGGCAGGATGACCCATCGCCCTCGAACTATGAGAGTGAGAAAGTTGGTTCCAAAGGCGAAGCTGTAGAGAATTAAATTTCAGCGAACACGTGTTTCAGGGTTTTAAGGAAATATGGCCCAGTCCTGGTATATTGCACTTCCAGAATTTTGTTTGTATCAAGCTAACCCAAATCTCCAGAACTATGAGAATTAGAATATTCGTTCCAAAGGCAAAGTTGTAGAGAATTGAATTTAAGGGAACACATGTTTCAGGGTCTTGGGAAAATATATCCCAATCCTTGGATATGGGCACTTCCAGAATTCAGAGGGATGATTCATATCTTTGGAACTATGGCAGTTAGATGAACTGCGCTTTGACTTGGAAAGTCGAAAAAGATTTTCGCTCTTGCATATTTTGCTTAAATTTTGTTTATTTTGAAAAATATCAAAAGATAATTTGATTTAGAGTCTTATTTGTGATGATTCAATTGTTCCCGCTTCATCTGTGCAAAAATTGTAACCCGTTACCCGTTGCATCGTCGCAATTGGATACGAGCGTTGAAAGGATGGCAGTTGGATGCGATTCGATAACGATGATAAATAGGAAGCATTCACGACTTATTACGTGGAAAGCAGGCGACGCGCTGTGGAATTTAGTGCCTAGATCTAGATTGCGAGGCTGGAAAGTAAAGGGGGGTCTGAGCGAAAATGACTGAATGAATTACTTATTTCACGAAACCGTTTTATGGTATGTACGTATGTTTTGTATGAATGACAGGCGCGCCGACGTTATTTTGGGTCGTGGGGGGCAAAACCCGCCCGTCTGTTAGAATCCCCCCCCAAATAAAAAAAAACTTATAAAATTATGATTGCACAAACCAGACATGACACCCGAGCTATTTTCATACGATCGGCTTGTCGGGAGTCGAGACAAAAGGTGATTGTGAGCGAGTGAGTGATTGTTGCTCTCCTTTTATTAAGTTGATTGGTACATTCATTTTGAACACTTTCAAAAGATATGGAGGTGGATCTTAATTTATACAACGAGTTAAAAGCGTTTAAATTAGCTAGAGAGCAGATAACATAATTTATAATAATAATAATAAAGATTCATCAGGCCCTAACCTTATCAAAAATAAAAAAAAAATCTTACAGAGGAAGTGTGTTGCATTCCCTTTGTTGCAACTTCTAAAACACTAATATCGGGCGAGGTGACGCTTTGAGCTCTTGTACGCAAAAAATTATTTCGTAAAAAATCCTTAAAAAATAGAGTTTTTTTTGGATATCAGTCGTTTTGGAAGTCTGGAGTTGTAATAACTAAAATTGGAATAATAAATCTTATGTGACAGCTGTCAGCGATGTCTCGAAAAATTCTACTTACAACTCACAACTCTATGTAACTTCGCCGGAGCAACTCTTTAAGTATTGTCATTCAGAACATAGAAAATTACATTGTGTTTTTTCCATAGAATTTCTCATATATGGCGCCCCCTCTACAAACTTCAAAGAGCTCTAGCTCGGGAACCAGAATTTTCCCGGAATACAGATCTATCCCATTTTCATTTGTATTTTATCTATGACGTTCCTGCAAATTGTTCCTGTTATGTCCTTTTATCTGGATAAAGAGGCGTCCACATATTACGTATGCAAGAAAATGCGATTTTTATACCCCTGTACCCATCCGTACATTTTGACCAATACCCCTCCCCCCCTTCGTACGTACGCAAAAACTTAAAAATTCGAATTAAAAATACCGAATTTTAAAGCTTTTAAAGCTCACTATATAACTCGTTTCGTACAGAATGTAGTTAATCGATTTTGACAGCTGGCCCTGCACCGAAAAGATGCTAAAATTGAAATTATGACGAACTGCTGCTAAGGTTTTAAATAAACGATTTCATATACTTGGCGCCACCTGTTTTCATTCCTCTGAAATATTTTCACTTTATTGGAGGCCGTTGCAGCCGTGCATGGAAATTCAAATTTTGCATCATTTTTGAGGCATGCATTGCTCTCAAAATCGATTGGCTACAGTTTGTGCGAAACGCCTTATTGGGTATAAAGTACGCAATCATCAGAAAGTTGTCACAAGGCAAAACCTGCATCTTCAGAAGGGCGGTATCGTGTCAAAAAGTGACGCAAGTTAAAGCACAAAATTTTTAAGTTGACACCTTCCTGTGCACTTTTTGGCTTCCACTATGAACAGGCTTACAGACTATTCAACTTTCTTTCTGTAGCAACTTTTGGCGCCACAGTGTTTACATTTCTAAATACGAATCAACAGGGAACAAATTTATAACGATTTTCGAATCGGCTTTCATAAGAGAATTTGTGTCCCTACTGTCAGCAGAGCAAACAATTGATTTTCCATAACTTAGCACGGTTTAATATGGAAATGTGGATGAATACAAGGCCCGCAAATGCCTTTACATGGCTGAATACTGATCAAAATACAATTATTACTATTAGTCCATTTACCAAAAATTTTAGTTTCGTTGTATGTACATACTTCATACACGAAACCCCCATTCGTACGCAATCGTACGGTTTTACGTTACCCTCCCCCCTTTCCTGCGTACGTAATATGTGGACGACCCCTAATACAAATTCATACACGACATATCAGTAAAATTCAAAATTTGGAGGTGGCTGATTTTTCCTAAAATTCATCAAATATTTCTAAACAAAAATAATTTCTGTGTCCTTTCACTTATTTTGTTTTACCTAACAATTATGAAAGTTATAAAAACACTTGCTTTATATGACTTTCGCTGTTAAATGTTTCAATTGGTCGGATTTGCTCGTGGGGGGCAGCTGCCCCCCTCGCCCCCCCATACTCAACGCGCCTGGGATGATTCATATCTCTAGAACTATGACAGTTAGAAAGTTGCTTCCAAAGACAAAATTGTACAGAATTAAACTTTAGCCACTTCTAGAATTTAGAGGGTTCTCCAGCACTTTTCAACTCCCATCAAGTTTTTTGATATTTTTTGGTTTTCTCGACATGAGTGAGGTCATCCAATAAGGATTCCTAGCGTTTTTGTGATGAAGGAGGCTTTCTCTAACAATTTTCAACTTCAAAAATTTTTTGTATATTTTGTATATTTGTAGAGAGATCTACTTCCAAAAGTACTGATATCCGCACATAAAGCCTCTTACACAGGAGGTGTGACGCAAGTCTTTATGTCTGCTTACAAAAGTTCCGCGTTATGTTTTTAAAAAAATTGCGTCACAAATGCCAGACCCTACAACGAACTAATTTTTCCATTATTTTAGCTCTCTGGGTTTTCCAGAAAAACGTCCCAATTCATGGGATATAGCCACTTCTAGAACTTCGAGGGAAGACATTGATCTGTAGAACTATGGCAGTTAGAACGTTATTTCCAAAGGCAATGCTGTTCAGAATCAAATTTACCGAACATTTGTTTAAGGATTTTAGGGAAAAATGACCTAATAGCGGCATGACATATATTCACTTCTAGAATTGCCGTACTTCGGGAGGGTTGTTGGGATTACTTTAGGTAATTTCTGTAGGTAGTTCGAATGCAACAATATTCAATTCTGTAGAGATGTGCGGGCCGCCCGAAACTCGAAGAAAACCCGACCCAAACCCGAATCAATTCGACGGGCCGGGTTTTTTGTTTTCGCTTTTTTATCGGGTCGGGTCGGGTTTCATGACTTCAACTAACAAAATCCGACCCGAAAAAATTCAGTTCGGATTCTGCTTTCTAACAAATAACTCTTACCCACTAACAAATTTTTTGAAAATACGACGCAAATCAAATTCTTTCCTAATCGTCGAATGAGGTATGGTTGCTCAAAAGGAAGGAAGTCGAATCGATAAGGAGTAAATTTGCAATTTTGTTACAATGGAAAGTAATCGAAAAAGGAAAGTTGGGATTGAAAATGGGCAAAATCGCAAACAACTTCCGAAAGTATGAGCGAAAAAGTTGTGTGAACTGGGTTTTTCGAAGGTACAGCGAACCGAATATAAGAAGGGACAAGTCAAATTTTGAACAATGAAATTCCAATACCACTTAAACGGCCCTACCTCGGCGGTCCTTGGGCCGACAGTGCCCAGATTCAATCCCATAAAAGATTTTTCAATTACCTTTCAGGGAAAAAAAGTTTTTGAAAATCGGTTGAGTTTTACTCGAGTTATCGTGTGGACAGACGGACGGACATTTTTTTTATTGCTGATTCGTCATCTAAGGACCACGATCGATGCTCCCCCCTTACTCCTGGGTCGAAATTCGACTGGTTACAAACGTCGTGGTAAACGCATAAGACCCCTTTTCGAAGTGCGTAAAACTACCTTCATACGTAACTTGTATTAAAAATTACTATTGACTTTACTGTCTCGCAAAAAGTTCATTAAACTCTTAACAATCTAGGCTACTTAGTGATGTTGACCACGGACAACAAAAATATCCGTTCACGAAAATGACTTTTTTTAATAAAAATGAGCATTTCACTTGGGTTTTCATACAAATCCATACACAATGGTCATTTTCGCAAGCAGATACTTTTGGCGTCCGTAGTCCGTGCAACATCAACAAGTAGTTTGAACTGTTTAGAATTTAATGAATTTTGCGAGTCAGTAAAGTCATTGATATATTTTTGGGAAGACGTTAAGTAATTAACGTTTTTCTGATTCTCTTTCCATTTCCATACAAGACGCATTGAACCATTTGTCTAACAGTGCGTAGACAAGGAAGTAGATGTTTTTTTTGAAAACAAAAGTAAGTGACAAGCGTCCGTGAGTAGTTGCATGTAAATACTATGTGAATATACAATTGGAAAATTAAGAGAACTGCGAAATTTTTCTTTAACTCTGTTTTGTGAGTTTTTACGTTTCGTGAGTATTTACCATGCATTTGCGAGAGAAAAAGAGTAACAAACGAAATGTGCAGTTCGGTTAATGGTGAGAAAATGTGTGCAAATGGCATATAATGCAAGTTTACGTTTAACGTAAATGATACGTAAATATCATTATGAGGATTTTTAGGAAAATTAGGAAATGTAATTGGAAACGTAGATGTAAATGGATGAGTTTCAGTGTAAATGTAAGAGAAAGTGTAAATGGTGGAACACGATTTGCCATTGTAGTTTACCCCTCGAAAAAAGCTTATGAAATTGATAAACTTATTGATCGGAGACCGAAAAAAATCGTACAAATCATCAAATAGTAACAAGACGTCCACAATCATGACAAAACTTTGTTAGTCCTTTTACTTAGTCTTTTATATTTGTTTTAATTAAAAGTCTTGTATGTTTGTTCCGATAAATGGACATACAAGATAAAACAAAAACATATGAAGGGACCGGTACGTATCAGTATAGATGTGGCAAACAGAGTTGATGTTACGAAAAGACTCGAACGTATTTAAGTAAATATTGCCTTACGTCCACATTAAGTTGTATTGGAAATTGCCGATAGGGCAATATTGAAAAACCCGTCCGAAGAAACGGCGTAAAAGAACCCTCCCGAAAGCACAAAATTGATCTCCAAATAGACAAAAATGTTCGCCTCAATTTTCTTCATAGCAAAAAATGTTTTTTTTGTTAAGGACCGACCTAGGGCCATAAGGAAATGCCTCTCACTGACACATACTTATATAGACAAAAATGTTTCCCTCAATCTGCTCTGCAATATGACAAAAAAATGTTTTTGCCCACTTCAGCCCCAAGCACAGGCCCAAATTTTTTTATGAATATAATTCGGTACACGGTTACCTCTCAATTGCTAAATTTTCATTTATTTATTTTTTTGACATATGGTTTTGCTTCTTTTTTTATTTACAATTTTAACTCTAAGTTTTATTTTTTTTCTCTTGACTCGAATTGAATTCATGCAATATTTTGACATGCTCACGCTTTATTTTGATTTTTTTTACTTTATGTATTTGAATGTTTGAATTTTGTGCTTTTCTTTGTATTTTTACTATGCTGTGATTGTGTTAGATATACTACTTTAAGTTGTATGATTTGTAACGTTTTCATGTTTTTTAAGGAGGGTTATGACAGCAGTCATAACTACTCTTTTTCCATGTCGGCTTGAAACAAGTAGACAATAAAATTAATATCAATCAATCAATATACGAAATCGGTTAGGATTTGCCCGATTTATGTAAACAAACATATGCAGCGGACCCGTACGTATCAGAATAGCTGCGGCAAACAGAGTTGATGTTACGAAGAGACTCGAACGTATTTAAGTAAATATTGCCTTAACTCTTAAGTGTATGAAATTACGTCCACATTAGGTTGTATTGGAAATTACCGATAGAGCAATTTTGAAAAACCCGTCCGAAGAAACGGTGTAAAAAAACCTCTCCGAAAGCACAAATATAGAAAAATGTTCTACTCAATTTTCTCTACAACATAGAAAAAACCATTTTTGGGGTAGGGTCGACCTTACTACCGACCTATGGACCAATTCCATAGCCAAAAATGTTTCCCTCAATTTCCTCTGCAACACAGTAAAAATTTTTTTTTGGCTAGGGCCGACCTTAGGACCGACATGGCCCACTTGAGCCCTAAGCACAGGCAAAAGTTTCTTTTATAAACTGCCTGTCATGCCTAGATCTTTCAAACAAAAAAAATTTTTGAAAGTCGGAAAAAATTTACTCGAGTTATGTACAAAAAACACATAGAGCTCTAGCAGATGCTCGTTTTTAGTGCCCCAGCTAAGTCCAAGGACTCAAATTCAAATAAGTTTCTCCCATAAATTGTCGGCTATGCTCAGGTCTTTCAAGCAAAAAAAAATTATGAAAATCGGAGAAGATTTGCCCGAGTTATGTACAAAAAGCACATAGAGCCCTAGTAGAGTCTCGATTTTAGTGCTCTAGCTAAGTCCAAGGACTCAAATTCAGAATTTCTTCCATAAATTGTCGGCTATGCTCAGGTCTTTCAAACAAAAAAAATGTATGAAAATCGGAAAAGATTTGCCAGAGTTATGGACAAAAACACATAAAGCCCTAGCAGAGACTCCATTTTAGTGCCCTAGCTAAGTCCAAGGATTCAAATTCAAAAAAGTTCCTTCCATAAATTGTCGGCTATGCACTGGTGAAACAAAAAAAAATTTTGAAAATCAGAAAAGATTTACTTGAGTTAGGTACAAAAGACCAAAAATCACTTAAACGGCCCTAGCTCGGTGAACCTTGGGCCGACAGTGCCCTAATTCAATTCCATAAACGACTTTTCGATTACCTTTACGGGAAAAAATTTTTTTGGAAATACGTTGAGTTTTACTCAAGTTATCGTGTTGACAGACGGACGGACGGACGGACGGACATTTTTTTTATTGCTGATTTGTCATCTAAGGACCATGATCGGTGCTCCCCCCATACACCCGGGTCGAAATTCGACTGGTTACAAATGTCGTGGTAAACGCATAAGACCCCTTTTCGAAGAACTTCGTTCTTCGTACGGGTCTAAAAACACGTTGGACCTAGGTAAAAATTGAGAAAATTCTCGTTTTGGTACAATTGCACCCATAGAAGTAATATTTTACTATGGCTGCTGTACCTTCGACAGATTAAAGTCCACCCGCTTGAATCAACATTTAAAAGCCACTCACAATTCTCCATCCTACTTCCAATTGTTTAACAAAAATCGAAAAATTAAAAGTGCTGATTTCGTCGTTTACGACTCATCAGTACACCTTGTCTTAAGACCATGGCCATGGAATGATACCCAGACTATGCCAACTCGCCTTTTATACAATCCAGATCCTACGATTGGATGCATGTCATTTCGTTTGAATAATTTGGAAGTAAAAGAATTGTGAGTTTGTTTCGGTTATTTTTTAATTTGGATTATTCTGCTAAGCAGATTACCACAATTCAACGACTATCGAAGATAGTATTTACGTTGAATATTTCGGCTCCAAGGGGCTAACCATACCCTCTGTGTAAAGAAGTACACAAACTTGCAATTAAGGTAAAAAATTGAGAAAATTCTCGTTTTGGTACAATTGCACCCATAGAAGTAATATTTTACTATGGCTGCTGTACCTTCGGCAGATT
>CM055403.1:114406369-114427465 GCA_029228625.1 Pseudolycoriella hygida | reverse complement strand
TGAAAGTGATAAAAAGTCATCAAAAATTGTTGATTATGCACCTCTTGCCAAAATTGTTGTTTTGACGTTTGGGGCATTGTGGCCCTAGCCAAGGCGTGGGTCATAATACCACACGTCAAAATAACAATTTTTGCAAGAGGTGCATGTGCCATTTTATCTATCGAGAATAGATATATCGAGATATGTAAAATTGCCCTAGAGGCACAAGTTCGAGATTATCGTTCTAGATAGCTAAACTAGAATGTTAGCTGTTATTCAATAAGAAAGTAGAATTCGAAGTACGCTCTTTTTTGTCGGCGCCAAGTAATCACGACGATATGTCTTACAAATCCAGAAGAAATTAAGCTCATGCTCAGAAGTCTCAAAAAAAAGAAATCAACTGGGCCTGATTCTATTCCGAATATTGCACTCAAAAAGCTTCCATGCTCGGCACATAAATTCATAGCACAGTTAATAAATCACATACTAATGAAAGGCTACTTTCCGAAGCCATGGAAAATAGCTCATGTCATTCCAATACCCAAACCCGGTAAACCAGCAAATGAAGCCAAAAATCTAAGACCTATTAGCCTCCTAAATAACCTGAGCAAGATTCTTGAAAAAATTCTGCATGCTAGGATACTGAATTTTTGTACGCAGAGGAATCTCCTACCTGATAATCAATTCGGGCTTAGAGGAAAACACTCAACAGTACATGCCCTCATAAGGTTATTTGAGGAATGTGTCGTTGGTTTCAATGATAGTAAAGTAACGGTCGCTGCTTTCTTAGATATTGAAAAGGGGCCATTCACATATTACGTACGCACAAAAATGCCAATTTTAGACCCCCCCCCCCTCCCCCATGTACGCAGTCGTACGTTTTCCACCCCCCCATTAAGTACGTACTAAATTCATACTTTTAACACAAATGAAAATACGAACGAAAAAATGGCGTTATTATTGTACGCAGGGGCGAATTAACCTATAGGCAATTCGGGACCATGCACATGCTGGAGAAATCTGGCGCTGAGTTCGGTCAGTACGTGTATCATTTTAGTGTCGTCTCGTTAGATAAAAAAACTTCAAAATAAAAATTGAAAAAATTAATCCTGAAAAATTTAATCTTACAGTGAAGGTATTATAATTCCGAAATTCTCTTCAATGTCATTTCACGTAGAAAAATTATTTGCACCTTGTGCTTAACATGAGACATTATTAAAATGGGGTTTTTACACATGGAAAAATAGAATTATTTCGAGTTTACAAAAAAAAAAATTCGTCCTCGAGGAAAGTATTGTGTATTGTGGATAAATGTCCAACTATATTTCTTAGCAATAGAGCTAGAGATTTTGGAACAATGCAATGCAATTTATTTCTTTTCTTTTTCTTTTATTTCAAAGATTTATCTTTTGTTTACTTGATAAACATAAATTTCATTAATTATTTCTGGTTTACTGTATTAAAATCAATGGTTTACTTTAAAATGCAAGGTGGACCTAAATGAACCGTGATTTGTCCTATTTCATATAACTTAATGAATCGTGAGTTTTGTTGACAAACGTCTCTGGACTAAACGTCAGGATTAAAACTGATTCTTATACCCCATTTATTGATAAAATTGTTTAGATTACATAATTTGTTTCAACGGGTTTTTTAAGCGTTTTTGCCTGCAACCAGCCGTAAGTTGAAACTGAAAGAGACTGTTGTTTAATGTAATCTTTTCCGTTGTTAACAGCTCGATCGATTTCAATTTCGATGTATCACCGGATTTTTGTCTGTGCACCAGGGAGCTTACTACGTTATTAAGAACCTAGTAAATTTTTTATTCATTTTTTAACTACTCGACTGATTCGATCGACTTAAAGTTTACATTTTTGTACAGGAGAATGTACTACGAAGCGAATACGAAATGAAATTTTGATAGATAAAACTTCTGACAGATCAGTTCGATCGATTTTACTTTCTCGACTTTGTGTATCTCAAAATCTATGGATTTCATTTTTCTGTGCAGCCGCAACTGACCTTGGAAGTGTGGAACGTAATCTAAAGTACAAAAGTATTTTTGATGTCGGAAACTTTATTCAGAACAAACTAGGAAAGTTAGCGCTAAAAGAATGGGTGCCAGTGTCGCTGAGAACCTTAATCCGCCACTGATCGTACGACGACGAAAAAGACGTCGAATGGGTGTATAACATCGACTTAGAAGAAAAAGAGGAGTTTGTCGAGCCAGAAAACAAAGAAAATGTACACTATAACGTTTAAACTGTTTTACAAACCATTTTGAGGGATTCCGATTTTTAGTTGTGATTCTTGTAATTGATATCCTTTGTTATACGCCAGTGTGCAGAAAAGTTTGTACGAAGAAAAACAAATTTGTAATTTCAAAATTTCAAATTTTCATGTTCTTAATAAAAAAAATTGTGTTGACCACGTACGTACGCTTTTCATTCAATACCCCCCCTCCCCCCAGTGAAAATCGTACAGTTTCATACGCTTTTCACAAACCCCCCCCCCTCCCCCCCAAGTGCGTACGTAATATGTGAATGGCCCCAAAAGCTTTTGACACGATGTGGATTGATTGCCTGGTTTACAAAATGATTAATGTGAAATTTCCAAATTATCTGATAAAGATCCAAAGATCCAGCAAAGAGAATTCAGGGTAAAACTGGCAAATCACCTGTCAGACCCTGTGCTAGTAAACGATGGAGTCCCGCAAGGCTCTATTCTCGGACCCCTTCTGTTTATCATATTTATGGCTGATCTTCCCATGCACACAAACACGACTCTATCTATTTTTGCGGATGACACAAACACTTATTCCACCAGATTATCGCCAGCCAGAGCAAAATCTAATGTGCAGAGCCACCTCTACAAGCTCCAAGATTATTACCACAAATGGAAGGTGAAAGTGAATGCAAGTAAACCTGAAGCACTTTACATTAGAAAACATGATCGCATGGGTAATAGACCTGGGGACTTACCGAAGTTAGAAATTAACGGCGTAAAAATTCAATATAAAGAAAGCGTTCGTTACCTCGGTTACTATATTCAACCAAATCTGAAACATAATGAGCATGTCAAAAGATCGATTCTTAAGGCACATGTTGGCCTCATAGGCTTTATCCTATTCTCAGAGTAAACAACGGGTTATCTCATGCAGTGAAAGTAAAGGCGTATGTGACCATACTGAGGCCAGTATTGACATACGCAGTGGCCGTGTGGCATGATATCCCAAAGTACTTGATTAGAAAAATGAAAATCTTCGAAAATAAATGCCTACGTATGGCAATTGACTCAATCGCTGCATGAAATTACAAAAACACCCAGACTGAATGAACACCTACATGATTTGGCAAAAAGGATGCTGAGTCGAACCTGCGAACATGAAAACACAATCATTAGTGGGCTTGGTAGTTCTGCAAACGAACGTGCTTCAAATATTTACAAACCTCCTCATTACTTGCTCTGGAGTCGTGATTCTAATCTATTATCCATATAGACAGCTGCATAAATTGAATTATCTGACCGACTTAATGAGTATCTAACAATTACTGAATATTTTTTTTTTTTTTTTGATTGTTCGACTTTCTAAGACAATGCGCACGTATTTTGTCACTTAGGTTAAGTTAGGGTTAGGGTTAGGGTTAAGCTTTTTTAAAAAAATTAGAAGATTGGTTGCTTTTTCAAACTTTTTTACAACCCAAAGGGGAATATCTGTATCTCCAATGAAATTCCTAATTTTATCAAACAACAAAAAACGAGAACTGTCAGGCCCACCGCGGCATGCACAAAAAATTGTTCGTCATATAAATTTGGTAAAGCCCTCTGGCTGTAAATTTAGCGCAACTTAAACTATTAAATTAAATTGTAACAAATTTTACATTCTTGAAATAAATAAATTTTTACCCATAAAACTAGAATGTTTAGATGTTTACACACATGCCGCAGAACAATTATTTGCTTAGAATAACGTTAATTATCGTCAAAAAATAGAAATGGTCTCTAGGGAATTATTTTTTTTATCACTCAGATCACTCCTGTCAGGTTCCACAACTCGGAACAGCAGTCATTTTTTGGGAGCACTTTGTGGCATTTGTCGTAATTTAGTTGCTGATGTGAGTGAATATTTTTCCAGGTTAGGGAAAAGACCTAATTTATCAAAATAAATTATACAAAAGGTTATGCGTTGGAGTAATTCCAGTTAATAATATTACCTCATGTTGATGTTGAAATATTTCATTTAAAGGCTCATGTTTCACTCGGACATCAACAAACACGAAAATTAAAATCATTAAAAGCCGACCCTTTCATTAATTGAGAAGATAACAAAAACTGTCATATGATGCTACCATTTCCCGTAATAGAAACAGAAATAAAAATTGAAGGTAAAGCAAGCGCCACACAGCGACACGTTGCACAGTGATCTCATTAGCACAATGACCTACTCTTAGAAAATCCAGGTTGTTCTTCAACTTTACTTAGAAGATATAATTTTCTGACTTAAATGAATTGTTTTATTACAAACAACAGGTGGCGGCTAACGACAAACATCTACTTCTTTGTTGGGCGCCTGATAACGTTATTGTTACGAAATTTACATAATCTCTTCACATTAGTTTTCATCTCTCTAGCCACTAAAACTTAACAATTCGACGTAGAGATGCAACTTTTGATTACACATATAAACTTTTCCTATCCACTAGATGTAGTGCTGTTTCTGAGAAAACTTCAAATATAGGTTACGAAAGCAATGCTTTCCAGCGAATAACATTTAGAAAACAATGAATGCAGTCGTTGCCAAATTAATTCAGTCAATCGATAACATTAATGTTTGATGCAATGGATGCATCATTTATCCAGAACAATCTCTATATCGTACGACTATATCAGCCCCAGGGAGTTATTTAACTCTACATGAGGATATTTCCAGCGGGTGATGACAATTGTCTGCCAGAGAAAAATATCCCCGGGGCTATGAAGTTTTCATACTTTGCAAACTTATTGTGATTTGAAATATTTCAATACTTTAAAAACTTTGAAAACTTCTTGTATTGTA
The DNA here is from genome assembly GCA_029228625.1 of Pseudolycoriella hygida. Lineage (NCBI taxonomy): Eukaryota > Metazoa > Arthropoda > Insecta > Diptera > Sciaridae > Pseudolycoriella > Pseudolycoriella hygida. The sequence continues at coordinate 114,422,430 of CM055403.1, read as the reverse complement.
TTTGTATTGGAAAAATTATTATTAAAAGTGACAGAGGAAGCCTTAGAACTGTGAGAGTTATTTTTTGGAAGAAATAAGAAGAAATAACTTCCTTAACAATTATTGCTTTTTGAACAGAGTAGAGGAAATCGTAACGAGAGTGAAGTTCACACGAAAGTGAAGGGAGTGGCAATTTTCTCTGCAGTTATCAAAGATTGACCTGCGACAAAAATGTATTTCTCCTTCTTATGCGTTAACCGCGACGTTTGTTACCACCCCAAATTCGACCCGGGAGTAGGGGGGAGCTTCTATCATGGTCCTTAGATGACGAGTCAACAAAAACAAAACATATGAAGGGACCCGTACCTATCAAAATAGATGCGGCAAACAGAGTTGATGTTACGAAAAGACTATATAAATATAACCTTACGTCCACATTAAATTGTATTGGAAATTGCCGATAGGGCAATATTGAAAAACCCGTCCGAAGAAACGGTGTAAAAATATTTTCCGGAAGCACATAATTGACCTCCAAAAATGTTCTCCTCAATTTTCTATACAACATACCAAAAAACCATTTTTTGGGCTAGGGCCGACCTTAGTACTGTCCTAGGGCCCTAAGTAGAGGCCTCGGATACGTACTTACATAGACAAAAATGTTTCCCTCAATTTGCTCTGAAACATAGCAAAAAAAATTTTTTTGGCTAGGGCCGACCTTAGGACCGACATGAGGCCCACTTGAGCCCTAAGCACAAGCAATAGTTTCTTTTATAAATTGTCGGTCATGCCTAATTTCAAACAAAAAATTATTTTGAAAATCGGAAAAGATTTACTCGAGTTATGGAAGAATTGGCAGAAGTGAGTGCAGACTTGTAAATTCAAAAGGACTTCAAACGTCTCACTCGAAAGCAAAAAGATTTTAACAAAATGTATATGAACTTTTCAGGTTCATGTTGCTGGCACCCCCACCATTTTGAACTGTATCGAATTAAAGCTATTTCAATTGGGCTAGTTTTGGGCTGGCGAATGCACATAGCAATAAGTTTTGTTCAGAGGCGCCGGATTCTATTTGTTCCGTTGGGTTCGACGAGGAATTAAAAGTATTAACTTTTACGAACTCCCATATTTATTGAATCTTTCACAGTGTCACATAGAGCCGTGCCCCGGCGCTTCGTCGCCTGGGTCTTCAAGACAGTTTCTATCATTAGGACTACATCCTACACTTGTCCAATATTCAGCAAAAATGTAATAGGCTCTCGTATATGTCACTGGGACAAATTATTTGTGTTGCGCCGACTTAAAATCGAAAATTCGGCCGCATTTGGCTGACAATCGATTTTAAGTCGGCGAAACTCAAATAATTTGTTCCAGTGACATTTACGAAAAAAAATCATCTTTGAGAGCTGATAAGGTGCAACTCTCCTCTACATCTTGCTGAACGTTGGACAAATCTAGGATGTAGTCCAAAGGATATAGACTGTCTTGAAGACCCAGCCGACGAAAGGCCGGTGCACCGCTCTAGTGTCAGATCCTTAAACTTTTGTTTCTTCACGTCTTCCATGTCGTAAAATATCGTACGATGTGCGACGAGACGATCCAATTTAAAATCGCATGTCCAATTGTATATCAGGAAGGTTATTCGTGCCTCAACTCGATGCAACGTGGTAGTCGTAATTTTCAGCAAAATGAGAGATTCGGATCGCTTGAGATAGCTGAGAAAGCCTCTACCTTTAACACCGGCTACTCCCGTTTCTGAGTTCTATGGCAGCCCAAAACTTAATGCTATGGGCATTCGCCAGCCCAAAACTAGCTTAATTGAAAATGCTTTAATTCGATACAGTTCAAAATGTAGTTCAAGCGACATGTACCTGAACTCTTGTTTTACCAAATAAAAGTAACGTTCGAATACGTACGAGACAAGCATGCATTTACCAGTAATTGATCTATTGAATTTTTTGCTGTGTATGAGGATCATTGTTTGTTTGATAACAAACTGCAAATAGTAGATTACAGTGGGGGTGCGGAAGTAAGTCATCACATGAGGGATCAATTTTGTGAAATGAGCCAAACTCAAATTGTTTTGTTTACACGCAAAGAAAAGTTATGATTGCGGCATTTATAACGACACTCCAATACAATTTGTAATCGCATGAAATGTAAAATTAAAAATTATATTCGCTGTCAATATAGAATTGTAACGTTTGGCATATTGACTGAAATTATAATCTATATTGGATGGAATTATAATTGTGATCACCGTGAACATAGTTCTCTTTTTTTGTGTTAGTGGTGAATAAGTGAGGAATATGCTTGTTTCTTACCAATACAATTTTACCAATACCAGTGTAAAATTCTCCATTATAATTGCTACGAGTATAACCTAATCACTATGAATATAATATGGAAGTCAGATTCACTGCAATTGTAATTATAATTGATAACCCTTACTTATGATTTTGCAGTCCCAGCAAAGATAAGTACGTTGCGCTCAAGTATAAATAAAAACATTAAAAATGCCGCAATTGTATCTTTTCTTTGCGTGTAGAGTTTGTATCCCGTGCCGAAGGCGAGGTATACAACTGCACGAATCAAAAAACAGTTTTTAAAGCGAGTTGCTTAAAAATACACGAATGAGTTTGCGAGTGTCACGAAATGATTCTGAATGGATGACTTACTAAGCACTCCCCACTGTATGCTATTTTAATCGGTGTCCCATCTAAAAACGCTTCATTACATGCAGATATACATGTAATGAGAAGTTTCTCTAACATAAGCACATGTAATGAATAATTTCCGTGGTTGTTGAACTGAGTTTTTTACTTGATTTGCTAGTTTTTTTTTGAAGTTATGGATCATGAACTGAATTATTTAGTGAATAGTAGATTACAGTGGGGGATGCGGAAATAAGTCATTACATCAGGAATTAATTTTGTGAAATGAGCCAAACTCAAGAGGGTGTTTTTAAGCAAAACGTTTTGAAAACTGTTTTTTGACGAGTGTAGAATTTGTATCCCGAGCCGAAGGCGAGGTATGCAACTACAAGAGTCAAAAAAAGTTTTTAAAGCGAGTTGCTTAAAAATACACGAATGAGTTTGCGAATGTCACAAAATTATCCAGAATGGATGACTTATTAAGCTGTTTTACTCGGTGTCCCAACCGAAAACGCGTCATTACATGCAGATATACACGTAATGAGAAGTTTCCGGTGGGGGCTACATGTAATGAATAATTTCCGTGGGGTGCACATATACATGTAATGACAAATTTTCGGTGGGACAACGAGTGAACATTTATACGAAACACACACCCGATTACTATACTTCATGTTACTATTCGACGACTAACAAGGAGTTAAAATTAATGTAGTTAGCGCAGTGTGACGTATACTTACGATCGTACCAAAATATTGACATAATTCTTCATTTTGACATATTGATGATTGTCTCTTGTTGTGTATTCGCCTTCGTCGAAAAAACTTGTGATTTAATGGCAGAAATGAGAAAGCAAAGAAAATAACGAGTAGGTTTTACCGTGAGCAAAGACGTTTTATTGCTTCATAGTGCTCTGAGGTACAATCCATGGCAGACTGGAGAAGAGCATTGGAAGAAAGTCCTTAGAGTCAGAACAGTGAAAGGTAGAGTAGATTTGCTCATCGCAAAATTCAAAAAACATCAACTGAAGTATTCTTCGGGAACTGAAGCACAGACTGGAAGAGGACTGCTGAAGAATGCTGGAGGCAATTGTTGCTATAAGAGAAGAAGAAAGTGCGGCAATAAACACTCAAGTCACTCCTGAGGACGAAACTTGTGACAGCAGAGACGGGGAACCCATCGACGACGTACTAACGAACTCGAAAAACAATATCAAAAAACGAAAATTGGAGTGCATATTGGATGATAAAGAGCGGGTCTCATACGTGGATGAGGCCGCCCGCCAGTCCTTCTACCTCAAGATCTAAACGGCAACGATTATCGGTTGAAGAAGTGGTCATGATGGAGCGACATAAGCATGACATGGCAATGGAGAAGGAAAAAATTGATAAAGAAAAACTTCGGATACAATCCGAACAAAGTCGTGACGTACAACGGTTGCATCTAGAACAACAACGCGAGGAGCGGTTAAATGATGAATCAAAACGCCGCGATGAAATCGTCAAGTCCCATATCGAACTTCAGGCGTAATGCTAGAAGTCATAAGAAAATTTGTAGAAAAATAGTAAATTTAAGGTCAGTTTATTGGAAACAATTTTTGCAAGAACAAAAATACAAAAATTCAAATAAAAAATTCAATTCAAAATCCGTTAATTAAAACATAACCAAAGACCCGTACGTATCAGAATAGATGTGGCAAACAGAATAGATGTTGCAAAAAGACTCGAACGTATCTAAATATAGAAATGAGCAATGAGCAAACAACCAAATGTTTTGTGCTCTTTTATAACTATAAGAATTTCAAAGATCCATACAAATTACCCAAGGTAATGTCAAAGGCCCTACCAAAGTACGTCTGAGGCCATTGATTTTGATGGCCTAAATGTTCTCCCTTGCACCATATCAAAAAAAGGACCAACGTAGTTTCTTCAAGAGTCCTGAAACCATTTTCTCTAAAATGTAATTCTCACCGACTTTGCCTTAAGAAGCAACTTCAAACTGCCGTAATTATATAGATATGTATGGTCATGGTCACTGCTAATTCTAGAAGTTGCTTTATCCTGCGATTTGATTATTTTTCCATTAACTGCCATAGTTTTGGAGATATGAGTCATCCCTCCTCATTCTGGAAGTGGCTAAATCACGAGATTAGGTTCTTTTTTCCTCAAACACTCAAACATGTATTCTCTAAAATTTTATTGTCTACAGCTTTGCCTTTGGAAGCAACATTCTAAGTCTCATAGTTCTAGATATATGTGTCATCCCTCCCAATTCTAGAAGTGGCCATATCCTAAGGATTGGGATATATCTCCCCAAAACCCTGAAACACTTGTTCTCTAAAATTTTATTGTCTACTACTTTGCCTTTGGAAGCAACTTTCTAAGTCTCATAGTTCTAGAAATATGGGTCATCCCTCCCAAAGAAGTAGCCATATCCCGTGGGTTTTACCATATTTCCCCCAAAACCCTGAGACATGTGTTCGCTAAAATTTGAATCTCCACAAACTTGCCTTTGGAACCAACTTTCTAATTCTCATAGTTCTAGAGATATGTGTCATCCCGTATAATTCTAGAAGTGTCCATTTACCAGGATTGGGCAATTTTTCCTTAAAACCCCGAAATACATGTTCTCTAAAAATTTATTCTCTACAATATTGCCCTCGACAATAAATCTCCATAATGCATAGTTAAGCAAATATAGACGAAAAACCATCTGCTTTCGTATATGGCCAAGATACTCAACTTCGTCCCTGTGCCCAGACCACTGACCCGATTTCTACTAAGATCATTTTTCCAGTTTTGTGAGATGAAATGCTTTCATTTGACAATAAAATGATCAATTTCGGTGCTATACTTACTGAGATATTCGCGAAAAAGTTTCACCAACTCTCGAAAATCCATGTCCGACCTCCACTTCTTCGACCACATCTCCGAAACTACTTGACCGATTTTGCTCATCTTCGAACTTGAATCATAGGAGGCATGTACCTTTCAGGGAAAAAAAGTTTAGGCTGATCGATTGAGCCGTTTGGAAAAAAAGTGGAGACGGACGAACATTTTTTTTTATTGCTGATTCGTCATCTCTAGACGATAACAGATGCATCCGCCAACTCCCACCTCGATCTACCGCATATTACAATAAAATTTTTTGTATAGGACCTTTGTACGGGTCCAAAAAAAAACATTTTTGCTTAGCAGAAATAATTCCAATTGCAAAATAACCAAACGAATTCATAATTTCATAATTCCTGTACTTCAAAGCGTTCAAAACACTACTTTACCTAGTCGTCCTTTTGGATTCATGTAGTATGTAAGAAAGTGCGCTGTTCGTAGAAGTCATCATTCTGTGACCGAGTGTGCTGATATACACATGGCAAGGTGTATAGCTTTTAGCTTGTTAGATCTTATGAAGTCGCTTCGTTTGTCATATAGGAACTATGAAGGGTACTGTAATGTTTATACAAGGTACGACTTTAAACCACAGTAAGTACCGCAGTTTTTTAAGGCAAATTTTTTTCAAGTGCAATAGTACTAAAAACCTTTTGACCTTCAAACATGTGGACATAAAATTCATAATAAAATTCCGGTCATAGTTTTCAACATATCAATTTAATTTTAAACGCATTTACGTGGATTTATTCTGTAGCAATGTCCCCTAAGCTAATCCATTGCGGAATTTTATGTTATTTGAATATGCTTTGCTTCAAACTTGTGATTTGTATCCGATTACTAACGAAATCCTCTTACTGTAGAGATAACCTGGTTAATCTGCTAACAAATACACATTTTTAGCAAGTAAAACATCAATTTCGTGATCTACTGGTTACAGTTGCTATTTGCTTCTTCTACATGCCAAAAGATTTCATGCTTCTCCTATGCTAAAGCCGGGAATTTGAAGAATAAAGAGACTCCCATTAGTCGTTTTAGTTATGTGCCATTGTTGTTATACATAATTTTATATTCTAAAAACCCTCGCTGCACTATCAAAGAGAAATTTATGGCAAATTAAAATTACAAGAAGGTTACCTAAAGGTTAGTTACGGGACGGATTACTTTCCCTTGTCTAATTAAAATAATGAACCAAATGAACCATACCATTAGTAGTTTGCACTTAATCTTTGAATCGATATGGATGGGTGTTTGATGATAATGTAGTCGTAACTTGTTCAGATTACACAGGAAAATATTGCTGCCAAACACACAATTGAACAATTTGCAAACAAAGAGCTTTCTTTAAGAAACTCGTCGTTGTACTTAAGTGAAAGCAGGCAACGAAACGATAGAGATTACTGAATCATGAAGCCGAGAATAAGAAAATGAAGAACATTGAGTAAATTATTCATGACTGTCTTCGCTGTGAGTTCTAAAAAGAAAAACTCAATACACCGCATAACCAACTTTTCGTTGAGCTTTTTTTTTAATAAAATTTCTTCGTCTTGATGTTAAATAAATAAGAAACTTATCATGAACGAGATACATAAACCTTCAGCGGATTCGTTTCATTTATAATTCAAGTATATACAGAACACGTACGTACCCGACCTTCTCTATATTTTACAAAGCTTTTAAGCGTATTCTTTCGTTTATACATACGAATAGTCCGAACTAAACTTCAGACAGAGTGAACAATGTGTCACGGTCAATTTCATTATAAAACTTATAACATTAGGTGTTAAAGAAGCCTAACGTAAATTCGGTTTTGTAGTTGTCACATCTGAAGGATGAAGAATGAGTGATGTGATGAAAATGAAGTAAGTATGAGCAGGTCAGGAAAGAAAAACAAATATCACAGAACTACTATTGGCGACCTCAAGCATTACTAAGGCCTGCAGCAAGTTAACAAAAACCGCTCTTAACATTATTAGTCAGTCAACGTACACTCACCACGCACAAAGAGTTCGTAGTCAGAACCGAGTGCCGAACAGAAATCGTCGGCGGCGTCCAGCCGAAGAAACGACATCCGCTAAGCCGTAAAAAAAAACTCTGGCGGAGACCGACGCTGGGAAAAAGCCGGTATGCAGCAGCTAGATCCATATTTCAACATTTTGATAGTAGAATTAAAACATAACCAAAGATCCGTACGTATCAGAATAGATGTGACAAACAGAATAGATATGGCAAAGTGACTCGAACGTACCTAAATATACAAATAAGCAAACAATCCAACGTTTTCTGTTCTTTTATAACTGTAAGAATTTCAAAGATCCATAGAAATTACCCAAGGTAATGTCAAAGACCCTACCGAAGTACGTCTCAGACCATTCAAATCTAGAAAAGCTTATATCCAAGGACTAAGCCGTTCCCTAAAACCCAGAAACACGTGTTATCTAAAATTTTATTGTCTACAACTTTGTCCTTGGAAGCAACTTTCTACCTCTCATAGTTCTGGAGATCCGGGTCATCCTGCCCAATTATGGAAGTCGCCATATACCAGGATTGTGTCACATTTGCCCAAAACCCTGAAACACGTGTTCGCTTATATTTAATTCTCTACAACTTCGCGTTGGGAACCAACTTTCTAACTCTCACAGTTCTGGAGATCGGGGTCATCCTGCCCAATTATGGAAGTGGCCATATACCAGGATTGTGTCACATTTCCCCAAAACCCTGAAACACGTGTTCGCTTAAATTCAATTCTCTACAACTTTGCCTTTGACAGTAAATCTCCATATGGCATAGTTACGTAAATATAGACGAAAAACTGTTTTCGTATATGGCCAAGAATCTCAATTTCGTCCATTCGATTGGTCCCTGTGTCCACACCCCTGTACCGATTCCCACAAAAAATTTTTCCCAGTTTTGTGACATCAAATGCTTTCATTTGACACCAATGAGGAATTTCCGTGCTATACTTGCTGAGATATTTGCGAAAAAGCTTCACCGACCTTCGAAAAACCATGTTTTTGGTCACTTCCTCGACCATATCTCCGGAACCACTTGATCGATTTTGCTCATTTTCGAACTTGAATCATGGGAGACATGTACCTTTCAGGGACGCATCCCCCCAACTCCCACCTCGACCTACCCCATGTTACAATAAAATTGTTTGTAGTAAACGTATAGGACCTTTGTACTTCGTACGGGTCCAAACACAATTTGCTTATTTAAAATTATTTGTGAGTCAAATCAAACGCTTTTTTTTTAAATTGTACCAAAATACTTTTAATAATTACTGACAAGTTTCGTCCGCTATGCGAACATCTTCAGAGGCTCAGATTCAGTCGAAAAATAGTTCCTAGATTTTTTATAGTTTAACTAAATAACTTTAGCTTTTGGGGGTTTAGGCATTCGGAAGGTTGAAGATTTGGCATTGCCAGCCTATTTATCATCTGTGTATTCTTCATCTGATCTGTCAAATAAGTTGTTAGAAAAATTTAATTTGCAAATAATCGATAATTACATTTTAGAGTTAGTTGAAGAAATTCCTCAAGATTTTATTCCAGGTTATGAGAAGAGAAAGGAGCAGAAAAATTGGGATCTTCCGAGGATCAACAGCAAGTTTTCTAGGATGTTTGATTCTAGTGAACCTGTTGCTCGAGCCAGACTACTTGCGTCATCTACTAATGAATCTTCAAAGTGGCTGCAGGTGGTCCCATCGAGTAATACGGGTTTACTATTAGATAACATTTCCGCGAGAATTGCTGTTGGTCTTCGTTTAGGTTCTCAATTATGTGAAGAACATAAATGCATCTGTAGTGCTATGGTTAAAAAGGACGGCCTACATGGTTTGTCTTGCAAGAAGAAATCAGGGATAATTTCTAGGCACGATGAAGTTAATAAAATTATTTCTCACGTATTGTCTTCCGCAGGATTTCCAAATATAATACAACCACCAGGAATTTCTAGGGATGATGGTAAACGACCTGATGGCATGACTCTAATTCCGTGGAGTCATGGAAAGTCTCTTCTCTGGGACGTGACTGTTCGAGACACGTTAGCTCCTTCTTATGTCAATGAATCTTCCAAGAAAGCGCGTTCAATAGCCGATAAAGCGGAAAGATTTAAGCATAATCATTATATTCGTTTAAAAGAGAATTATTTATTAACTCCTGTTGCTTTCGAAACTCTAGGTTGTATGGGCCCAGAAACGAAGAAATTTATAGGCAAATTAGGGTCATTGATAAGGACAGCTTCTGGGGAATCACGCTCGAAAGATTTCCTATTACAGAAGATTTCAGTTGCAATTCAAAGAGGCAATGCGGCATGCATCCTGGCAACATTAGGGAAAAGTAGAGTAGATGAAATTTATTTATTGTAATTTGTTGTTGAAAAGATCGTTTTTTTACTGGCTGCGCCATTGTGAGCAGTCTTTTTTTTTCGCTTAAATAAAAACATTGAAAAACTAGGAAACTAAAATATTCTATTCTCTAATTGTTACGCTATATTCCGCGACGAATTATTTATTTATTTTTTAGATAAATTTTTTAGAAATTACATTTGCAATTGGATTTGAATTAAAAATTTTTGATGTTCACGGGTGAGACACGAACTCACATCCTTCAACTTGCCGGGCTGATGCTCTACCATTGAGCTACCGTGGACATTTTCATTTCAAATCCAATTTTGAACCGTTGGTACAACACGTGGGTGTGTGTTCACTCATTATTTGTATTTCTATCTCCATTAAATTGTGTTTGTGTTAATTAGTATACATCATATCGATATATTTTTCAAAACTCTAAACCCATTGACACCCGCTTGCAACACAGAATGCATTGCAAGCATAGGAAAAAATTTTTAATTCAAATCCAATTGTAAATGTAATTTCTAAAAAATTTATCTATAAAATATTCTACTTTCATTAGCTTTAACTTCTACGAAAATGCACTTTTTGCATTGAAAATGATCATTTTGTAAAAGTCATATCTCCACAGAACCGATTTTAATGAGTGAAAAGCGTGAAAAGACATTTCACCCAGGCACGCCGACTTCCACGATACGCCCGCCGAGGCTTAAGCCTCCAACAAGATAACAAATACTAATGAATAATCAGTAAATAAGAAATAATCAACAAATTTTTACCCTGAAAATTTTGATAGTCAACCTTTGACTGTAGTAACACCTTTGATTGAATCATTTTATATTTGGGCCATTCCACGAAAACTCCGTTCCAACGCTCGAAATGCTCAGTTGTTACGAAAAGATATTCATACAAAATGCTGCATCAGAAGTATTGATCCTTTAACTAGAGATTAGTAACTTTTCTATTGCTTTTATTTTGTAACTACTGAGAATTTCACGCGTGGGAACGAAGCGGACCGTGGAATTGCCCATTTGTTGATACGTTCATCCTTTAATGTTACAAATTAAATCATAATATAATTTCACTGGCCACTCCAATTTTTTTTTTTAGATTTTAAAGCAAAATTTCAGGAAGTTTTTTTTTAAAATAATTTTTGGGGTGGAGGGGGTAAGGGGGGAAATTTCAAAAGTTCGCCTATACATCCTCCTTGTCCCCAACTATAGGGGCCATTCATAAATTACGTAACGCTGAGGGTTGGGGAGGGGGTCTGAGCTTAGCGTTACACAACGTTACAGGGGAGAGCGGTCAGTAGTGTTACGTAACGCTACATATTTCATACAAAGACGGATAGGAAGAAAGAAATTTTACTAAGGAAATGAAAATAAAACTCAAATTGTTAGGTATACAAATTGATGTCTTAATTTCAAGTTTTTTCAATGAGAGAAAATGATAGTTTGATCATCACGATTAAATTTCTTCGTATTATCTACTTCGACTGAGTATTAGTTCGACGATAAGCAGAGACTTACAGAGGTTTTACAAGGAGGCTGCGACGTTCGCTGAGCAGTGAACGCAAATTTTGCAATAAACTATACTACAAAAATCTGAAATAGCTTCAGTTTAGTTGACATTTCATCAAAGAGAATTTTTTTTATATTACTACAACAGTGAAAAAATTGTTACAAGTTATCTACACGACCTCTGCCATTCATGAAGAATATTGTGTTACCCATTCGTCAAAACACTAAATAATGTTATACCAGCAGTCGACATTACCAAAAAGAAAATTACGCCACACTGGCGAGAAATGTAAATATCAACGTTAGGGTTAGACACTATTTGTGAGAGTATTGATTTTGTTCAGTTGCGTTACGTAACGAATGGGGGAGAGGGAAGGGGGGCGTATTGATCTTGCTTTACGCTTGCGTTTCAGAAGGGAGAAGGGGTCTGAAAAATGTCGACCTTAACGCCCCCTTACAAAAAAACTCTTTGTTTCATAGACTAATTCAAAGTTAGCCCCCAACAAGGAAAGGTAAAGTTGGCGTGTCTGATTACGCCTTAGAATTTTCCGTAGAATCCGGGAAAACTATTATCATATCATATCATACATCATATCGCTATCCGTCTGAAACAAAAGCCTTTCAATTTGAAATTACATCCACCAGGGAAGAAGGAAAAAAGAAAAGATGTCATTTATGGACGGAACCTAAAACGTTAACAAATGAATGAGTTTACAGAGAAATCAGCTTGTTAACGTGAAACTAAAACAATAAATAGATAGATAGAATATTTCAATAGGGGAATCTGAGGGAATGACGCTCAGCGGGTAATGTCGATCAAGACCTTATTCGAATTTCGACTTTTTTTTAGTTTGATTTTACATTATTATAAAAGTGCAACACCGTTATTAATCAATGATCGTCTCTTAGATGTAAATTTGCCAAAACTTCGCACGGCTTGTATGAAACACGAATCCAACGTGTCACGGGATTTTAATCTGTATGGCTTATTCCATTCTTCATTCCAATAGAAAACTTTCGTAGAGGAATAGTTAAAAAAAATATTTTATGGTTTTCAACTCTCTGAAAAATGGTCTGCACAGAGGTCGTTTGTCCAAAAAAATTTTTTTTATCTATCTTCATAAACGGCCGAAGCCACCTGTCGCTCGACCCGTCGGAGTAGGTAGTCACCTCCGCTCATCGTCATTTTTATGTTAAAATTAACAATTATACAATTGAAGTTATTCAGGAGTTATTAACAGGAGTTATTAAAATAAGACGAAAATTGAAGATGGCCCGTCGTTCCTGCAAGCACCAACGTCTCGTGTAGCCAATGGCTTACCTTAGACGGAAGGTTTAGCGGAAAGTAGTCGTCTTGACCTGCTGTTATTGCGCAAGTCGACGTGATTTAGAGCTGCATTTGAGAGTCGTTAGACTACCTGAAAGACGAGTATGTTTCACTTCGAACCAAAAAGGGTACCTCAAATATGAGTTTTCCGTGAACATTTCGGAATTTCCATTCGAAAATATTTTTCTTTTTTATAATTTTACAGTATAGGAAATCCCCTTTCGTTTGGGCTGAGTTTTTTTATTCGACTTGAGCACTCTATGTAAAAACGATGTTTTTATAGCTATAGTTTTTTGATAAAAATGTGTCATTTTCAAAAAAGTAACTAAATGGCCGTTTACACTCATCTTTTATTAATCTAGTAGTTGAGCTACTTTTTTGCGATTGCTTAGTTTTTTTTAACAAATCTTTCGCTAGAAGAAAGTTCTGCATTTCAGACTAGGCAGCCTGGTGCCGAAAAAGTGTCTATAACAATATTGGATGGTGTAATAAGAACACAACTATGCACTAGTTTCAAACTTGGCACCAGGCTGCGTACTTGATAATTTTGATTGACAATTTAGAAGGCAGCCTAGTGCCGAAAATCGTTCAATGTTATCGTAACGGCAATAATGAACACTACACGTTGTATAAATTTCAAGTCGGCACTAGGCTGCGTACCTAAACTTTTGTTTTATGTATGTAGGTGGCAGCAGCAGCCTGGTGCCAAATTGAAAGTTATATGGCATACAAAATTTACTCCTGCCAACATCTTGACAAAAAAAGGTTTGCAGCACCAGGCACTTGAGTGGTAGAGCTAGAAATGTAGATGGCAGCTTGGTGCTGCAAATCTGTTTTTGCCAAAATGTTGGCAGGAGTAAATTTTGTATGCCATATAAGCTTCAATTTGGCACCAGGCTGCTGCTGCCACCTGCATCCATAAAACAAAAGTTTAAGTACGCAGCCTAGTGCCGACTTGAAATTTATACGACGTATGATGTTCATTATTGCCGTTACGATGACATTGAACGGTTTTCGGCACTAGGCTGCCTTCTAAATTGTCAATCAAAATTATCAAGTACGCAGCCTGGTGCCAAGTTCAAAACTAGTGCATAGTTGCGTTCTTATTACACCATCCAACGTTGTTATGGACACTTTTTCGGCACCAGGCTGCCCAGTCTGAATTGCAGAACTTTCTTCTAGCGAAAGATTTGTTTAAAAAAACTAAGCAATCGCAAAAAAGTAGCTCAACTACTAGATTAATAAAAGATGAGTGTAAACGGCCATTTAGTTACTTTTTTGAAAATGACACATTTTTATCAAAAAGCTATAGTTTTAAAATAAAATAAAAACATCAAATAAACATAAGCAAATAAACAACCGATTTCAAAACAATAAAATCGGATTTTTTATTTTGGTCAAACACGAGCAAAACAACATTTTAAAGTGGATAAACATCGTTTTTCCAGGAACCCCTCTTAAGCAGGTAACATAAAGTTAAAGATACAAAAAATTACATATTTTTAATTTTTTTCAAAATTTTTCTTAAATTAACTTAATTTTTTTTAGTACAGAGAAAGGTAAAAGGCAGTGAGGTGCAGTTAGGTGTAGTGCAGTGAGGTTCACTGAGGTGTAGTAGGGAGCAGTTAGGTGTAGTAAGGAGCAGTTAGGTGTAGTGAGGTGCACTGAGGTATAGTGAGGTGCAGTGATATTTTCGATTTTATATTACAGATGATTTTTCCGCCGCCTGCACTACAAGAAATGGCGACCACATGACCATCCTTAGCCTCAAACAACTCATCATTTACATTTAATTTCATCACTTACATATTTACATTTTTAGACCCGTACGAAGAACGAAGTTCTTCGAAAAGGGGTCTTATGCGTTTACCACGACGTTTCTAACCACCCCAATTTCGAGCCGGGAGTAGCGCCCCCCCCCCCGGCAATTTCGATCATGGTCCTTAGATGACGAATCAGCAATTAAAAACGTTGTCAGTCCGTCCGTTCGTCTGTCGCCGCGATAACTTGAGTAAAACTCAACCGATTTTCAAAAACGTCTTTTTCCCTGAAAGGTGATTGAAAAATCTTTTATGGCATTGAATCTGGGTACTTTCGGCCCAAGGGCCACCGAGCTAGGGCCGTTTGAGTAGTTTTTGGTCATTTGTACATAACTCGAGTAAATCTTTTCCGATTTTCATAAATTTTTTTTTGTTGCAAGATATGAGCATATCTGACATTTTATGTAAGAAGAGCTTTTGGACTAAACTGAATGACAAACACAAAATTAATAATGGGATTGAATTTGGGCAAAATCGGTAGAAAACTTTCGAAGTTACGGTAGAAAAAGTGGTCAAAAAAGTGGTTTTTTGAAGGTTGGTGGAACTTTTTCACTTATATCTCTGCGAAATTAGAAAGGTAATCGCTCTTCAAGGTTTTGTATGAAAGGTGTGGACATCAGTAAATCACCAAAATTAGTGAAAATATGCTGAGTGGTTTGGGCTGTAGAGTCCTCAGTGTGTGACCAACTCACGCTACGCGACTCTACACGATATTTGGTGCCTTTTCGTGAATATTTCTTTAATGATGAGGCTTTTTGTGCAGTGTTGCAGAGAAAAAAAATCGAACATTTTTGTTCATAGAAGTATGGATCAGAGGTCTCTGTTAAGTGCTCTAGGGAGGTTCTAAGATCCGTCCTAGTGCAATTTTTTTTTTTTCAAATTTTTAGACCCGTACGAAGAACGAAGTTCTTAAAGTGGTCTTATGTGTTTACCACGGCGTTTGTAACCAGTCGAATTTCGACCCGGGAGTAGGGGGAAGCACCGATCATGGTCCTTAGATGACGAATCAGCAATAAAAAAAATGTCCGTCCGTCCGTCTGTCAACACGATAACTCGAGTAAAACTCAACCGATTTTCAAAATTTTTCTTTCCCTGAAAGGTAATCGGAAAATCTTTTATAGAATTGAATCTGGGCACTGTCGGCCCAAGGGCCACCAAGCTAGGGCCGTTTAAGTGATTTTTGGTCTTTTGTACATAACTCGAGTAAATCTTTTTTGATTTTCAATATTTTTTTTTGAAATACCTGGGCATAGCTGACAATTTATGGAAGAAACTTTTTTGAATTTGAGTCCTTGGACTTAGCTGGGGCACTAAAATCGAGTCTCTGCTAGGGCTCTATGTGTTTTATGTCCATAACTCGGGCAAATCTTTTCCGATTTTCATAACTTTTTTTGTTTGAATAACCTGTGCATAGCCGACAATTTATGGATTTTTTTTTTTGAATTTTAGTCCTTGGACTTAGCTGGGGCACTAAAAACGAGTCTCTGCTAGGGCTCTATGTGGTTTTTGTACATAACTCGAG
>CM055403.1:114361979-114378854 GCA_029228625.1 Pseudolycoriella hygida | reverse complement strand
TAAAATAAAAAAATAGTAAAATCACTCATAAAATGTAAATTTAAATAGCTTCGTCATAGAATTAGAAAATAAACGAATCAATAGATAATCCAAGTCAAATTACAATAAAAAAAAAAAATAATAAAATTTAGCAAAAAGCCACGTCAAAAGAAGAATAAATCCATCTTGGTGTCGTCAAATATGATAGAAAACAAATGTCAGAAAATCCAAATTGAGGAAGAAGCGATAATATCCGGAGAAACACACTAAACCCAACGTTCTAAATGGTCGTTGATATCTACACCTGTCGTTGTAAAGAGCTTCCTGTATGAGCCGCTAGCATGTAGCAAATGAACCAAACACTGAATCATCGAGTTCCAGAGCGTAACGGCGAAATTCTCGTGATGGTAAGGTTGGATCTATATGAGCAGCAACCATATTGAACAAACGACAAGCGAAATTGAATGGTGAGTATGTCGAGTATTCGCGCCTACACGTGGGAATGCGAATTAACGATGGGTTGCGTAGAGCTCTGGATCCATCGTACAAGCTAATACTGTCACGAAGTATTTGGGAATTAACTCTTCCGGTTAGTACATCATGAATGAAAAACACTGCTGCATTAGCTCGTCGTCTCACTAGCGATTGTAGATTTAATTCAGTGTATCTGTCGACGTATGGACGAAGTCGATAACTTCTATCATTTGGATCGACATATCGATTATGATTGGCGTATAAAACGAACTGTCGTTGAACACTCTCAAGTGTCTGAACATGATTGTCGTGATGAGGTGACCAAACCGAGCTAGCGAATTCAAGATGGGATCGAACGACTGAGTTGTAAAGCATCTTAGCTGTCTCTACGTTGAACCGGCCATAGCATTGACGTTTGATGAAAGATAACATAGACTGTCCTTTTTTCGAAACAAGCTCCTGGTGAATATTGAACGAGAAATTGTCTTTGTACGTCACCCCAAGATCTTTGACTTCATAAACTCTTTTTAGTGGTTTGCCATTTATGTGGTAATCAGCCAAGATCGGAGTGCTTTTGTGAGAAATGGTCATTATTTTACATTTTCCTTCGTTTAATTCAAAACCATTATTGCAGCACCATTCGGAGAAGCTGTTTATGGATTCTTGAAGCAGATGAGTGTCGTTGACATTGGTGATGTTGTTGTGTACTATTTTTTTATCATCGGCGAAATTCAATCCTCTAGTTACAAGAAGTGCGTCGTCCGAATCATTGAAAAATACCAGGAAAAACAATGGACCACAAATCGAGCCTTGACCAACTCCTGAATGTACTTCAATCACTAACGATAGACTTGAATTTATCCTCACCACTTGCTTGCGATTTTGGAAGGACGATCGGAGCCATAGTAGCAATCGGTTACTCAAACGAAACTTGTCGTCAGCGAGCTTGAACAGTAGAGGAGTATGCGCTATTACGTCGAATGCTTTGTGAATGTCAGCGTAGAATATGTCCATTTGATTTCCTTTTTCAAAGGCGTCATGGGCCAGCACAGAAAGTTCGAGTAGGTTTGATTCCACTCTCCTACCGGGAAAGAATCCGTGTTGAGTCGATGAAATTTGTGGATAGATATTAAACCTGATTTGGGAAATGATGATGATTTCGAGAACTTTTGCAAGGTTAGGCGACACATTCACACCTCTGTAGTTCGTGACGTTCGTTTTCTTGCCTGATTTGTGTATCGGGGTCAGATAGCCAAGTTTCCAAATTTCAGGATAACATAAATCTGTTAGCGATTTTTTGTAGATAACTGATATTGGATGACACAACTGTTCAGCACATTGTTGAAGAAATAACGGTGCCATTTTATCGGGACTGACTCCTTTGCTCAGATCCATGCGTTGTAGGACTTGACGTACTATGTCTGGCGTTATTTCTATATCAAGGTATCCGTCGTCAGCCCTATTGTTGATAAACGATAGCAGCGCAATATCGTCGACCTTTTCATTCGGGTGTTTCTTGTAAACTGCAGCAAAGAATTTAGCAAATAAATTTGCCTTATCTAAATCACTGGTTGCGTTCTCGCCGTCGTAATACATTGTTGCTGGCAATGTTGTTCTCTTGTATTTGGAGTTTATGTAGTTCCAAAATTTTTTCGGCTGTTTTTTATAATTCTTGGCTAGGTTTCTTAAGAATCCATTAAAGATTACATGTTGGTAGGATTCAAATTCTTGTTTAGCTGTCAAGAATTGCTCATCATCGGCGATTCCATTGTTATTTAGGCGCTTATTCAAAAGTTTACGATATGCACGATTTCTTTTGTTTTTAAGGTTTATTAGCTTGTTATCGTACCAGATTGGATGATTTGAGATTCGAAGTGATGCTTTTGGAATGTATGCGTCGAAGATTTCATAACAAGATGCGTAAAATGAATCGACCATTTCATCGATGTGTTTATTAGCGAACATTGCTTCGAAGTCTATATCTGAAATTGCTTCACGGATTGAATCGAACGCTGCTTTTTTGAAGCAGTAAATCTTCTCAGAAGATGGAGATGGTGTGCAAAACGTTGGCTCACATTCAATCAGGCAATGGAGTGGCACATGTGCTTTATCTTGTTGTTGATCGGAAATGAGTGGAAGCTCGGAGTTGGTAACTAATGTAAGTTCGGGCATATTTGTGTATATGAGGTCGAGTACGTTACCAGACGCGTTTTGTAAATCTGTCATTTGGAACAATCCACATTCCAATAGTCACATCGGGTGACACACAGCCACAGCCAAAAACTCTGGATTGCTCTCTCTTGTTGTTTAGGTTAAATTGCCGCAGGAGAAATTTTTTAATTGTAGGCCTTATTATTATAAGTAAGAATTTCAATAACTGATTTCGTATTCGTATAACGCCGGCGAAAAGTTTTAGGTTAGTTTTTTGTCTAAATCGAGGTGTTTTTGAGCGCCTCAGGCGAAAAGTTTGAAAATTTGGAACCGTTTTTCTTTTTTTCAGCTATAGGGCAGCCACCTAAAATGGCCGTCCAGGCCCTCTTTTAAGCACAGGCCTGCCTGAAAGGTAGTCTCAAAAGGAGAGTTGGGATTGATGATGGGTAAATCGGTCAAGACTTTCAAAGTTATGATCCAAAAACTCGTCGAAAACGTGGTTTTTTAAAGGTCGCAGAAACGTTTTTCCTGATATATCCGCGATTTATGAATGCGAATTGCTTTTCAAGGTTTTGAATGAAAGATATAAATCTCTAAATCTCTATAAAAACTAACTAAGCAAGCTGATGAAAATTGATTTACTGGTTCCGGCAGTAGGGTCCATAGAGCGAGCCAAACTCTTTCTCATCAATTTCAATAAATATCAAGAAATTTTGCCTTGATTCAGAGGTAGTCGAAGGCTCAACAGTATTCAAGAAAAGAGTATAAAAGATTCCGCTCCTTAGGGGGTTCTTCCGAACATTGATATATACTAGAAGGGAAGGAACAAACCTCAGGGGGGCGGAGAAAATCTCAGGAGGGCTCAGCCCCCCCTCACGCCCCTAGATACGGCGCTGACATTTACACCATAAAACCCATAGAGTTTGAACAAGAGTTCCGTTAAGAAAGCATGCGAAGACGTTCAAACAAAATAAATAGAAACCTTTACTCAGCATCTACAAATTTCATTATTCGAACGATGGAACTCTTAGTATAGAAACTATTTTACTGTCAGGTAAGGTTTCTATTTATTTTGCTTTGACGTGTGACTGTCTCACAGGCGTTTCTTTTTTGACTCAAAGGCAAGTCCTTAGTGACACCAGGCTATTTCAATCTTATTCGCGGACGATTTCTTACGTCTACGTTGGTGGTATCCTTTCCATTCAAGATTGTGTCGCAGGCCTACTATCAGAGTTCGTGGCATTCTACTTGGATGATGGAACCATAGCTGGAAGTTACCACAGTGTGTTTGAAGACTTCCACAAAGCGATAATGGAATGTGGGAGAATTGATTTGCGCATGAACCCATCAAAGTGTGAACTGTTTTTCTGCTCGGCGGTGGACATGCATGTGGTGGAGTGTTTCGACGGTATATCATATCAAATCAAAGTGGTGGACATACTGACTTTGATGGGAGCACCAATTACAGAGAACGCTTATGATGGAATCTTCGTCAAGAAACATAACGTGGAGCTTCTGTGCAACCGGCTCATCGAACTAGATAACTATCACATTGCTTTTTATCTGCTGAGAAACTATTTGGCGGTGCCGAAATTAGTATATCTTCTCAGCACATCACCGGCATGGGAACACAACTTGTTCACGGAAAATATGGACGAATGCATCAAGTCGACGCTGGAAATCATAACAAATGCAAGTTTTGATGACAACACGTGGATAGAAGCAACTCTTCCGACAAAACTCGGAGGTCTACGAATACGCAGAGTACAGGACCTAGCATTGCCTTCATTTTTATCATCGCTAAGCGACGTACTTCCTCTTGTCATTTCTATGTTAAACTCACCCACACTACAAGCAACTGAAGTATCGGACTATCAAGATGGTTTGAGTGCATGGACATTGCTGAATCCAGATACCAGCCTCCCAATCGTTCCAACGAGTCAGAAACATTGGGACAAAATAAATACGGAAAGATTGACAGCTGAATTACAGTTGGCAGAGACAACGAATTAGGTGAGACTTTTGGTGTTACGAAAATCGGAATCGAGTACTTGGTTACATGCAGTGCCATTACATGCCATTGGTACATTATTAAACAACAACGTCTTCCGTATAAAAGTAGGGCTTCGACTGGGGTTGGATATTTGCGCTCCACAAATATGTGTCTGTGGTGGATTTGTTGACGCAAAAGGAATACAAGGAGTTCGTTGCAAGAAAAGCGCGGGCAGGTTCTCTCGGCATGCAGAGCTAAAAGAGATAATCAAAAGAACATTGTACTCTGCTGACATACCAGCCAAGTTGGAGTCAGTCGGTTTGGTTAGGAAGGATGGGAAGCGAGTCGATGGAATGACGTTAATTCCGTGGTCCCACGGTCAACCATTAATCTGGGATGCGACGTGTACAGACACGTTGGCGCCAAGCAACATCAAATTCAGTGTGAGTGAGTCAGGCAAAGCAGCTGAAGAGAAGGCAAAACGGAAGGAAAATTTATACTGAACCCTGGATTGAGCAAAATTACAATTTCATCCCGTTCGCGCTGGAGACAATGGGCCCTTGATGTAGGGAAGCGAAAAGATTCCTCAGTGAGCTATGCAGAATAATCACGATTAAAACTAACGAGCAGAGCGCCAAATAATTTCTCAAGCAACGGGTTAGCATGGCTATTCAGAAAGGCAATGCAGCATCAGTGATGGAAGCTTTTTCAGATTCGGTTAACATGGCAGACATTTTCTATCTGCTGTAAGAATTTTTAAACGGGCTTCCGAACCTGTGCAAAAAAGGTTCGGTTCTCGGTTCTGGTTCTAAAGAAAATAAAAAAAACGGTTCGGTTGGAGGTTCGGCTTTTAAAAAAGAAAAGTGAAAGGTTCGGTTCCGGTTTTGGTTCTTCAATCAAATCAAAACTGGTTTTCGGTTCGGTTATTTGTAACCTCATTTAGTTTTATTATTTTATTGAGAATTTTACATGTGGGCAGGGTTGTATTCGCTAACCAATTTTTTAGCGACGCTAACGCTAACTCTAACTGAGAAAAATACTAGCGTCGCTAACGTATTTCGCTAATCAGGAAAAAATTAGCGCGCTAATAGCGGTCGCTATTAGCGAACGCTAATCGTCGCTAACTTTAAAGGTTGAAATGTAAGTTAAGATATTTAACTGGACGGTAGTATTGATGCTCTTTTGAGGGGGTGAAAGGTTTTTTCGACTTATATTTCTTGTTTTGGCAGTAACGGAAATCCATAAAAATGAAGCTTACGTTTGTTAAAATGGTTGGAACTTTGAGCCAAGATTTTAAAAATCAGGCAGTAGATAGATTCTTGTTTAGTTTTTGTGTCTTCAAAACTAACTGAAAGTTTTTTTACTATTAGGCCGAACTTAAGACCAACTAAAGCCCTTAGGAGATTACAAGATTTCATTGGAAAAAATATCATCAACCAGTTTGTCCATCTAATATCAAAAGTTCTGGAGAAGTTTTTGATAAAACCGACAAAACCTTTCAATGCAAATTAACATTAATCATGCGTTATCATTCAACAAATATTATTATTTATCATATTTGTCATCTGACGCCCAAAATTATTCAAAATTCTCAAATAATTTCGGTATATTTTTGAATGAGCGTTAGTTTAATAATTTAATTTGAGAAATCGGATATAGCTCAATAATATATTTAAATTTTATTTTTATTTATGCCAAATTAATTTCGACACCAAATTGGCTGTCATCATCAGTGGCTGTTTTTTTTGTTTTTTTCAGCCACTGATGATGACAGCCAATTTGGTGTCGAAATTAATTTGGCATAAATAAAAATAAAATTTAAATATATTATTGAGCTATATCCGATTTCTCAAATTAAATTATTAAACTAACGCTCATTCAAAAACATACCGAAATTATTTGGAACGTTCGGCAACATGGAACAACTTACATTTTTTATGATGATTACACAGATCTACGGCAGCAATACTACACGAATAATGAAAGATATTTTATCAACGAATCGAAAATTAGCTCACCAGCGAGGCAGAAAACAGTTTTTAATTACTTGCAGGAAATTCAAAATTCATCCACGGAGCCTAAACGTTAATCTGAATTCATATGCTCATTGCATGCCAGCTCAAGTGATCCAATCAACTTCAAAGAAATTTTCAATGTATATCATGAATGAGGCTATAAAGTCTATACACCGCGAGATAAACAAGACAATACACAAGTCGACGATGCTAGCAAACCAGTTGAAGAATATTTTATCGACAGATCATTTCAATGATTTCAAAAGTAATGTTAAACGGGGTTATGATTATATGTTCCACAAAGTTACCATGATAGAGATGAAAAGATTTGATAATCTCATGCAACCACATATGTCAGGTTTGAACATTGACATTGAAAAGTGGATCTTCAATCTGACCGACATTCAGTTGCCTTGGTACGTTCAAAACACTTTGGCACTAGGTGACAAGTTTAATCTCCCGGTTAATAATAACAAAATTCCGACAGAAAAATTTATTACGAATTTTGAACCGAAACTACAAACTCTGGGAAAGAAGTACAGAGTCGAATTGAGGAACAAAGTGTGTAACATTATTACCAATTTCAAAAAAACACCAGCAAGACATAGTACGATTGATGAAATTATTAAAGCCAATCATATCGCGACAAAATCCTTCTTAGATAGTCATCCAGATTTGCTAGTTTTGAACGCTGACAAAGGCAATGTAACTGTCTTGATGAATAGGACCGATTATGATTGTAAAATGTTGAATCTTCTTAGTGATTCGAAAACTTACAAAACACTAGATCGAGATCCAACAGCAGCTATTGAAGACAAAGTTAACAAACTGCTTACGCATTGGCAAAACCAACAGTATATCACCGAAAGTCAAGGAAAATGGTACAGACAATACAATTCGGTCTGTGCCAAAATGTATGGTTTAATCAAAATACATAAAAATGGTTATCCAATCAGACCGATTGTAGCTAGCATCGGCTCTCCAACGTATAATCTATCAAAAATGTATTCAAAAACTTTAAAAAACGTTGTTGGAAAATCGTCCAGAAGTATAAAGAACGCAACGGAATTAGTGAAAAAAATTCGAAAGGTCAGGCTACCACCGAATTATATACTAATTTCATTAGACGTAGTTTCCCTTTTCACCAACATTCCGAAAGATTTAGTCATTAAAGCTATACATAAACGATGGACAAAGATAAAAAAATTCACCACATTACCAAAAGATGAATTCATCGTCGGCCTAACTATGGTGTTGGAAGAATGTTGCTTTCAATTCAATGGGAAATTTTATCGACAGTTGTTTGGTTCTCCAATGGGATCTCCAGCGAGCCCAGTTTTTGCTGACTTGGTTCTGGAAATTTTGGAGGACAATGTCATCAACAAACTAAAATTTAAAATACCATTTTATTGGCGATATGTTGACGACATTCTGACAGCTGTTCCAGCAGATAAAGTTGACGAAATTAAGGCTGCATTTAATAAGTACAACAAACACATCCAGTTTACAGTTGACATTGAACATAATCAACGAATATCTTTCCTTGAAGTTTTGTGCATTAGGGATAACAGAAGCATAAAAACAGATTGGTACCACAAGGACACTTGGTCCGGCAGATATTTAAATTTTAAGTCACACTTACCAGCAACGTATAAAAGAAATACTGTGACCTTACTAACTAAAAAAATTTTGACGCTATCCGAACCCGAATTTCACCAACATAATTTGACACTGCTGCGTTCCACATTAACTAGAAACCTTTACCCAATCGGTTTAGTTAATAGCCTTATAAGAACTGCACAACAAAAATTCGCTTCAACCGAAGAAAAAACAACAAAAACAGAAAAACTTCCGATTGTTGCGATACCGTACGTAAAAGGACTTTTTGAGAAGTTGAAAGCTATTTGCAAAGATGAAGTCTTATTAGTTGGGAAAGGTGGCAACACCTTGAAGAACTCGATTTTTAGCAAACTTAAAGATCCGACACCCAAGTTGCAACAATCGTATTTAGTTTACCGTATAACTTGTTCCTGTGGATACATATACATAGGCCAGACTTTACAGCTATTGAAGGATCGAATTTACCAGCATAAATATAATGTAAAAATAAAGAACAAGTACCATTCTGCGCTGTGTGATCATGCAATTACACATAATCATACGCCTCTATGGGACGAAGTTAAGATTCTTTACCGTGAGAGTAATCAAAATAAAAGGGACATTTTAGAAATGATTGCCATTAAGAAGACCCCTAATTGCCTCAACAAACAGACAGACTCAATAATGTTATCAACAACCTACAACAACATTATTTGACGTTACGTTTTGTAGTCAGTTCTATGAGCTTTTATGTTTAATTACATTTATAAGGTTCCACACAGACTGCAGTAATATTATACTTTTGATGAGTCATGTTTAGTTCGTCTTCATGTTAATGATGGAGTACCGTCCAATTTGTTTATAGTCAAGTCCAAAATTTCTGAAATTAATTTTAATATTATGTGACTTCTAATGTTTCAAGTAAGAAAGTGTGATTAACTTTTAGAAAATACTTTAATGTTTGTGTATTCTAGCATTAGATACTAAAAATTATGACAAAACAAATCTGTTGAACCCATTAATTTACTTGTTAGTAGTGAAGGTCAGAATTGTGTGTACGTAATCTGAATATTGTTTTCATTGTAAAAATTGTTTTTTTCAGCCACTGATGATGACAGCCAATTTGGTGTCGAAATTAATTTGGCATAAATAAAAATAAAATTTAAATATATTATTGAGCTATATCCGATTTCTCAAATTAAAAACAAAATTCTCAAAAACATTTGTAGTGATTTCTTTTTCATCCACTTTTCTAACTGGTGGGAACTTATAAATCTTCACTGATTTGGCAAAATGTAGGTCAGCAAAAAGCAATAAGTTTGAAAATCTTCCATTGAATTAGTCTTTTAGAATCAGAAAATTAGCGATTAGCGACTAGCGAAAATAAGACCTCGCTAATTCATGGTTTAGCGAAACGCTAGTCGCTATTAGCGAGTGTATTTGAAATTAGCTTTGAAAATAGCGACGCTAACGATTAGCGACGCTAATACAACCCTGCATGTGGGTAAAGTTAGCTCAACACAACATTGAAAATAGTTGTGTTGTGTTGAGATAGCACAAGAAAATTCGAGCGTGGTGAGTATAAAATTTGTAAGTGGTGAGTTCAGTACACTGAGTTCAATACTGTGCTGCTGTTGTGCCAGCACAGCACAACACAACACAACAATGGCCATCTCAACAGAGATTTATCTGCCTATGGCGATTATTCATTGAACTCAATGCTGTGCTGCTGTTGTGCCAGCACAGCACAACACAACAATGGCCATCTCAACAGTGGGTTATCTGCCTAACAGTTAACAGCACCACAACATTAAGTTCAATGAATAATCGCCATAGGCAGATAACTCACTGTTGAGATGGTCATTCTTGTGTTGTGTTGTGTTGTGCGGTCACAACTTCAGCACAATATTCACCACCAATGGCTGGCTATATTCACCAATTTTGAAATTTTATATTCACCACAACTGTTGTGTTAACTTTACCCACATAATTTTACTGACATTTAAAATCGAAGTAAAAATAAAGTATTTTTTGTACTTAGCACAGGAATCACTTGTCTTGGAATTTTCGGTTTAGGCATAAAAATCAACGGTTTTTCTAAAATGTTGGCCTTGGTTCGGACTCTGTTTTTAGTAAATACAAAATCAAGCGTCGAAAATGCGCGTTCGACTGTCACTTGGGAAGCTGGCACTGCGAACACAATTTCCAAAATTTTGAATAATTCGGGACGTGTAAATCGTTGTGCTTCCCAGTATTTGAGCATGGTTTTTTCTGGTTCAAATAACATGAGTTGATTCGAATCGGAATTGGCAAACACATTTGTGTTTGTGAGTTTGAGTAATTAAAAAAAAAATACTCGTTAAAAAATACATTGCAAATATGACACGACGATATTGAATGTGACGCAAACATCTTTTCGTTTTCGAAGTTTGAAACACAAAAATCAAAAATTAATTAATTTGATTTTTTTTTTAAACCGATCGAATTCAGCTTCGGTTCGGTTCCATTCGGTTCTCCGAACTAAGAATTGTAAAGGTTCGGTTATAGGGTTCGGTTCTAAAGTTCAACCATACGCTAAATAAACAACAATATACGCTGTTCAAAGCCCGGATTTTTTCATATTAGTTGAAAAGTATAAATACAATTCGCAGGCGGATGCAAATAGCGTCTTCTTAATAGTTTGGCTATTCGTAGGTTCGCGTCGCTAAAAAAGTCATTAGCGAGTGCAACCTTGGTTTGAAGAGTTACAGAAAAGTTGGGAAGAGTTGACAAGCTAAAAAAGTAATGGACTTACTGGATTGTAATTAAATTTTGAAATGTTTATGTCAGTTTCGGATTTTACTTCAAAATTCAATGCGGCTTCAGATTTCTTGAATAGTTTTTGGTCAGCGCTGGTATATAAAATCCAAATCGCAAACCAACACAACACGTGAAATCGTTTTTTAACATAAATCACTTTCTACCCCCTCTGATAACATCGAACCCAACGAGTAAATCATAATAATTTAGTAGTTTGTTTTGTTCTTTTGTATATTAAAAATATATGCGAATTCGTTACCCATGCAAAGTCGAACACTCTTCTTTGTTTAAAGCTTTTATAAGTCTACAAAAAGCCAACTGGTTTTCCGTTCTTATTTTTAGCTCAATATTCGCCTGCAATCCAGTAACATATTTGTGTTGTGAAGTAAAATAGTCTGAAAATTTTACATTCTCGTTTTTCCTCAGCTGTTTTTGAATATGATTATAGATAAGGCAAAGATTGAATGTTAGATTGGATTGTGCTTCCATTGTCTGTTATTCAACGTTATTTGAGTTCTTCATAAATAAATTTTAAACAAAACAATCCATTGGTTTGAAGGACTCAATTTTCAGTCAGATTACTATGAAAGTATTGTGCATCATTTATGCAGGTGAATAGATTTTGAAAATGTAAAAAGGAAGCTTGCAATTTGCTTTTATCGTCTTTTTTAAATGAGACGTCACTATTGGATATTTTACGGTGGTGTAACGACAATTTGGCATTGACCTACATTTCCTTCATTGGAAAAAAAATGATTGATTCTCTTTTCTACACGACAAGCCTCGTCTCTTACTCTCACATAAAAATAAGGTAGATGCTATTCACACAATGTGCGAATAGTGAAATAAAGTCTATGCGCTCATTGTGCGAATAGCCATATTAGCACTATTCACACATGGTACGAGTAGACATATAAGGACTATTCTCACATTGAACGAGAATCCATATCAGCCATATTAGCAAGAACCTAGTTTGGACATTTCGTACATGGAAAATTTTTCAGCGTCGTTAGTCACCTAGTTTTTGTGACATGTGTAAATGTAAATACTACCTAGTTTTGTTGACCACTTCGGTTTTTGTCCCGTTTCATTAAAGCGCAAATTCTCTAGTATCGTCAGCCACCTGGTTTTCTGACATTTCGTAAAGGGAAAAGTTCCTTGGTGTTGTTAGCCACCTAGTTTTTGTGACATTTCGTGAAAAATCGTCCTAGTTTCATTAGCCACATAGGCTTTTGTAGGATTTCATTAAAAAGCAATTCTCTAGTTTCGCTTGACATCTAGATTTTGTGACATTTTGTAAAAGGAAAAGCTCACTAGTCTTAGCCATGTAGGTTCTTGTGGCGTTTCATTAAAAAGCAAATTCAATAGTTTGGTCAGCCAGCTACTTTTGTGACATTTTGTGAAAGGAAAAGTTACTTAGCGTTGTTGGCCAAATAGTTTTTGTGACATTTTGTAAAGGGAAAAGCTTCCTAGTTTCGTTAGCCACGTAGGTTTTTATGGCGTTCCATTAAAGCGCAAATTCCCTAGTTTCGTCAGCCACCTAGCTTTGAGACATTTCGCAAAAGCAAAAGTTAGTTAGTGTCGTTAACCACCTAATTTTTGTGACATTTTGTAAAAGGAAAAGCTCCCTAGTTTCGTTAGCCACGTAGGTAGAAAGCGACCTTGATTTCAAATTAAAATTTTGGATCACGTACAAAAAGGAAAAACATTGCAATCATTTTTATAGTTTTAATATTCTTCTTCTTTACACATTATGACAACATGATCTTCATTACAAACAAATTCAGAAAAATGTACTTTTCGTCGATGTGCGAATAGTCCTTATATGGCTATTCGAACAATGTGGGAATAGTCCTTGTGCTAATAGACTTTATTTCGCTATTCGCACAATGTGCGGAAAGCCTTTTCGTAAAAATAATCTACAATTGGCACATGAGAAAGTACTAGTAAGTACTATTGCTCACAGCCATAGGCAGACTTTTGTTTTGTTAACATTCAACACAAGTTAATTCTGGCAAATTTTGTTGAATTATCACAGCACTAATATTAAGCAACACTTTTTTATAACTATGAATCGGGATTTGAAAAAATCGATAAGCGGCTCCCGCCCGGTTCCTTATTAACTGGTTTTGCATTTCCTTGGAAGTTTAACAGAAACCCACCCATGTCTCAATATTTATACTGAAGAAAAATGATGCACAATTTCATGTAGAATCGGAAAAGTATTTTTTAAAAGTGCATAAAAATGTGGTTTCCATTTTCCATCCATTCAGCTTAGCACGTACGCGAATGGAAATGGAACCTTAAATTTATGTGCGATCATTTACAACTTTGTATAAATATTCTTTGCTGTATAGTGGCGTTATTTCAACCTTTTAAAGTCTATGTAAGTGTAATATTAAAATCTGTACATGAGCGATGATTTATATTGTTGATTTTACCTTCGGTTAGTTGTGGAAGAACCGGAGCAAAATCGATAACATGCGTTGCTTCATATCATATGATCTGGAATGATGTGAACTTAATGAATATTATTATCATATTATTTATTTCTCTACATTTACGCATTTTAACATATAACATCAAAAACGTACTACACGGAACTTGTATTGTTTTATTGAATCATATTTAAGATTTTAGTCTCTCTTGGATACTATTGGCACGCAAAAACTTATAAGAAAAATATAATTTGCTTAGGGAATATTCGATTTCTCGTGAAAGTTTTATCGGAGCTTGTGGTAAAGTCATGATAAAGTCAACGACAATCGCTTCAGGTCAATGTTATTTAGATAATAGTTAACGTTTCCCGCAGAGTGAAAACAGTCGTTTACAGGCGATAGCTAATTGTATGTACGGGAGCGTCCATAAATGACGTCTGCTTTTTTTCGGACTTTTTGACCCCCCCCCCAACTCCCACCTCGATCTATACCATGTTACATTAAAATTGTTTGCAGTAAACGTATAGGACCTTCGTACTTCGTACTGGTCCAAAAATAGACATTGGAACCAAAAACTTCAAAAATATATTCAACTTTAATCTGCAGTTCTTAACAGGTATTTGCCCAGTAGAGACTATTATTGTTTACTCATAATCATTGGTTGCCAATAGTCTCTCTTGGGATCTATTGGCACGCGCGTGCCAATAGTGCTCAAGAAAGACTATTGGTACACGTGTGCCAACAGTGCCCAAGAAAGACTATTGGCACGCGTGTGCCAATAGTGCCCAAGAAAGACTTTTGGCGCGCGTGTGCCAATAGTGCCTAAGAAAGACTATTAGCACTGCCTTCTAATAGCATCGGCCTTTAAACTTTGATACCTGAAGTTTCGTTTGTCATCAGAATCACAATTTTTTCTGTAAAGGTCACAAATCTCACTCATGAAGCATTTTTTCTGAGAGTGGCACAAATTCGAGTTAAATTTGCAGTTCCTCTTCAAGTTAAGATTTAAATTTTTCGCATTGAGTTGCAAGAAACTCACCTTTTTTAAAAAAACTGTCTCCTAAACTATGCGTGGCGACGGACGTCGAGAAGGTCATGTGGAACGGCTGGCACTTTGCGTTAAGAAAAATGTTCAGATTAGACACATATTTCAAAGTAGCAAAATCCAGAGAAATGATTGAGTTGATGGCGCTGGCGTCCGCCATCGGTAAATCATAAGTTTATCAAGGTAGCAATGCACCCGTGATGCAAATTCACATACGAGCAAAAAATTGAGAACAATTTTTTTCGTAGACTGTGGAACCATATATACAATTAAGTTTTGACTCCCCCCCCCCCCCCCCTTGCGACGTACCCCACGAAAAATGTTTTTCCCAGATTTCCCTGAAAATTCTAAGGCGAAGTCTCTTTTCACGCATTGAAATCAGTTCAGTAGATCCAGAAATATGACCTTTACAAATGATCATTTTCAATACAAAAAGTACATTTTCATAGATTGCTAAGTTAACGAAAACATTCTACGTTAGTTAGTTACTCACTTAGTTGTTTCTATTGACACTTGTATGAAAAACGACTTTTTTGGCTCGCTCTCGATAACGGCTCGATATCTTTTCCTTAACCCTTAGGGTACTAGTGTGACCATTTCTGAGAAAAATCTCAAATTATTCAAAACGCTTCAGATTGTGACAGGAACATGCAAAAGAGTCATGTGAGGGCTCTTTGGAAAGCTGTAGACAGGGACTTTCTAAAACAACAGGAACAAAAATCTGTAGGAGTTACAGTTTCTCAGATAAATTACTAACTTTCACGCTATTGCTCACTGAGAAATGCAAATTTCCCAAAATATAACACGCAAAAAATTTAGTACCCAAAGGGTTAAATTTTACAGAGAGCTTTAGCTGGGAATTCTACGACCCTGAGATTTTGAAAAAATTATGTAACCGGTCTCGTTTGGGAGCTAGAGCCCCTTCTTCCGAAACAACTGATATTGATTTGGGAGACGTTAAAGCTTCGGAATGCAAAAAATTATTTTAAAACACTCGATTAACACGGCTTCAAATGCCGGACCCTCCCAATGTAATAATTTTTCTGCGCTTTTCACCCGCAAAAATTAAATCATGATTTAAATTCATTAAATCTCATTAAATCAATTAAATCTCATTAAATCGATTAAATCCCATTAAATCAATTAAATCTTCTAGGCTCGGAAGTGAGTGCTCGCCCCTCTTACTAAATACATCGAGCAAAGTTTAATTATTAACATATTTGAAAAGAATTTTTTTGCGTCCCAAACTTAATAAGCTTTGAGTTAACTTTGGAGACAATACACTCAGAGTTAGAGTAAGAAATGTTTCATACAAACTTCAACAGATGGCAGCTGTAACCATTTCCGTTACAAATCGCTAGTCCAATCAATACCTCTAACCGAGACAAACAGATACGTCAGGACTTCGTCCATCGATTTTATCGAAAAACCATTGATTGCAAATGGGTTTTTAAAACCAAACGGGACGTTGATGGCTGCATTGCACGTTACAAGGCACGTCTCGTGATCAAAGGTTTTGCGCAAAGAAAAAATTTTGATTTCGACGAAACGTATTCGCCCGTCTTACGTTACACATCTTTGCGATATTTATTGGCTATGGCTGCACAGTACGACCTCGACATTAATCAAATGGATGCAGTTTCCGCGTTCTTACAAGGCGACGTTGAAGAGGAGATATTCATGGTTCAATCGAAAGAATTTGCTCATGGAAACAAAGTTTGTCGTTTGAAGAAGGCGATATATGGTCTCAAACAAGCCAGTAGACAATGGAACAAAAAAATGGATGGTGTATTAAAGGAAATTGGATTTAGTCAATCGAATACAGATCCGTGTGTTTATTACAAATTTTTTGGTGACAAGCGAATTATTCGATATTTGAAAGGGACGTCACAAACAAAATTATCGTTTTCAAAATCTGACAATTCAAATTTGGTTGGATATTCAGATGCTGATTGGGCAAGTGATCAAGATGATAGACGGTCATGCACGGGCTATGTATTTCTCAAAAACGGTGGTGCTATATCTTGGAACAGCAAAAGGCAACAGACAGTTGCGCTCTCATCTGCAGAAGAAGAATATATGGCTGTATCAAATGGTTGCGGATATTTTTACGAAATCGCTTGGTAAAGAGAAACATGTTTTTTGTTCAAAAGGACTTGGTATGATTTTTTGAATTTTTTTTTTTGAAGAATTTGTTGTATACTTTTGAGTTTCTTGAATTTATTTTCGATTGCGTGGGGTTGTTGAAATAGGGTTTTCTTCTTCTTCTTCTTCCTTAGCCTTTTATATCCACTGCTGGATGTAGGCCTCCCCCATAGATCGCCACTTTTTCCGGTCCATTGCCACTTGCTGCCACGTCGTGCCTGCCGTTCTTTTGATATC
>CM055403.1:114316142-114361479 GCA_029228625.1 Pseudolycoriella hygida | reverse complement strand
TTTCGTTTTCGACATGTTCATCTTCAAACCGATTGTTTGGGCTTCCTCGTTGAGCTGCAACAGCATCGCTTCAATCTGTTCCAGAGTCGTTGATGTCAGGGCAATGTCGTCGGCGAATCGAAGGTTGTTCAGAAACTTCCCATTTATGTTGATTCCCAGTTCACTCCAATCAAGCTTTTTAAAAACCGTTTCCAGAGCTGACGTGAACAATTTCGGTGAAATGGTATCTCCTTGACGGACTCCTCTTCCAATTCGAAATTTATCGGTGGTTTTATGCAGTTGGACGCACGACGTTGCGTGCTCGTAGATATGTTTTATCATCCGGGTATATCTCGAGTCAATCCGACAATCGTCCAAGGAGTCTAAAATCGACCATAATTCGACCGAATCGAACGCTTTTTCGAAGTCTAGGAAGCATATCGCGATGATGATTTTGTATTCGTTGCATTTTTCTATTAGACTTCTCATCACTTGCAAGTGGTCATTTGTGCTGAATCCGGAACGAAACCCTGCTTGTTCGATCGGCTGGTAGAAGTCTAGCTTCTTTGTGATCCGTTTCGTTATCACCTTCATAAACAGTTTGTAGAGGTGCGAGATCAAACTGATGGGCCTGTAGGTTTCCAGTTTCGTGATGTCTCCTTTCTTGTGCAGCAAAGTGATGACTGCGTTTTCCCATGATTCTGGTATTTTCTCTTGTTCGAGACACTTGTTGAACAGATCCGTTGTCATTTTGAGCAGTGTGGGTCCGCCTTCTTTGATTGCTTCGATCGGAATGTCGTCGTCACCTGGAGCTTTTCTGTTCTTCATTTCGTCTAACGAAGTCTGTACTTCGTTAATCGTTATGTCCGGCAAATCTTCGGAACCAACGTTCATTATCACCGGTCTCGCTTTTGCTCTTTCTGCCGGTAGTTTGGCTCGAACCGACGTAAAAAGGTCCTCATAGAACTCTCGCGCGATGTTTAATACCTTGTCCTGATCTGTTTGTATGACGCCCGCCTTATCGCGCAATTTAAAAATTTGTCTGTACCCGTTCGCCCGTTTCGCTCGTAATACTTTCATATTCCCATTTGCTTCGATAGCGTTCATGGCCAGTTCCACGTTGTATTGTCGCAGATCGGTTTTCATTTTCTTGTTGATGGCTTTCGTTTTGTCTCTGTATTCAACAGTGTCTCGCTTTCCACCTTTCACCAAATCCAGTCTTTCTGCTATTAGGTTTAGCGTTTCCTTGCTGAGCTTCGACTCTTTAGTGCATGTAGATCGGCATCTGGTTTCCAGGAAGCTTCTCACTGAGGTCACTATTCTTTCTGTCAGCTCATCAATCGTTGCAGTTTGTGAATTCGTTCCGTTCAGTTCGTTGTCCATAGCTTCCTTAAATGCGTCGCTTTGTTCTTTCAGGCGTTCCATGTCTAAAACGACTTTTTTCTTGACCAACGTTTCTCTCTCTGTCCGTGTGTTCAAGACGACTTTGGCTCGCACCATTCGATGATCGCTGCCTGTTGTGAAACGGTTAAGCACAGTAACATCCTTGACAATCGATTTGCGGTTCGGTATGATGTAATCGATCTCGTTCTTTGTTCTGCCGTCTGCACTGGCCCAAGTCCACTTCCTCTGAACCTTACCGGAGAAAAATGAGTTCATTGCGAAAATTCCTTGTTGTTGGAGAAAATTCAGCAAAGTATCTCCTCGTTCGTTCCTCTGATCGTAACCAAACGTTCCAATCGAAGTTTCGGCAACGTCTTCTCTTTTTCCCAATTTGGCATTGAAATCGCCGACTAGCAACTGATATTGAGCTCTGTTTTCTTCAATCGCTTTGGAGACATCTTCATAGAAGCTTTCAATTTCTTCGTCGTCGTGATCCGTCGTCGGTGCGTACGCTTGGATGACTTTCAAACTGTACATCGCATTTATCTTCAGACGCACATAGATGACTCTGTCGGAGATGCTGTTGATTTGGATTATACGGTTCGACCAGCGTTTGCTGATGAGCAGTCCTACACCATGCATCGCTGTTTGGCTATCGCTTCCACGGTAGTACAAAGTGCTTCCTGATTTCAACTTCAAGCATGCTTCACCACGTCGCCTGACTTCGCTCAATCCGACAATGTCCCATTTGATCTTTTCCAGTGCCGACTCCAATTCGAGAAGTTTTTCGTTCGATGATAGCGTTCGAGTGTTATACGTGGCAATGTATAGTCCGGGGTGACAACCTATTGTAACCCAGGGATTCTTAGCACCCTCTGCTCGTCGTCTGGTCTGACCGTTGTCGGAGTCAGGGATCAACGAGCGGCTGGGAACTGAGGGCCGATTTTTCCTGGTTGTGCTCTTCATCTTCGGGGGGGTTTTAGCCGTTCAAACACCACGCTGGCCGGTGCGGGTTGGTGAGTGATGGTAGTCCTGCTGACTCGGACTTTGCATGCTGCCGTTGTCCCTTGCTGTTGAGATCATCCGCCACCATGCTGAGGTACTATCCCATCTTGATAGCGCCTAACTGCCTTCGGCCCTCGCTCTACGTGACGTTGAGGTACTACCCGAAGACAGCCCCCCTCATCCTTCTGCTAAGTGACCCACACGAATACACCAGGGTTGGTTACCTGATCGTTCATGTGGGTTGCTCACTATGACAGGTGTCACCACGGGTAGGATAGGATGTAGGAGTAGGTGGATAGAGGCTAAGGTACATAAGGAGTACTATATTACGCATACCACACCATTTGAAATAGGGTTTTACTCGTTAATAACTTCACTCAGTATTGTTCATACCAAGTTTAATTTTGTGTAGAGTCGATACTTTAATATGAAATACACTACAAGTTATAGTTGAACTGAGCACACGTCTTTTTAACCATGCTCCGCTAGTCAATATTACAACAATCACGACCATCAGCGTCACCCAAATTCATATCAGCTGTTTTGGAAGAAGAGACGAGGACTTGCGTCACATTTCCCTTTTAAAAGGAGTTTTTCTTGTGATTTACAATTACATGCGAAAGAATTTCTTTTAATGTTAGTTTACTTGTAGCTCTGAATATTTTGTGCGTACTTACGAGACAGGGGACAAGGAGTCAGGGATAACGACATCAAAACCTAACACTGAAAGGTACTAAACGTTGTATAAAGTATTGTGATGATATGAGAGCCTGAAAAACATTGTTGTAAGGCATCAATGTTTTTGTCACTTTCCAAACTCTTGATATACACTATACACGCGTTCATATCACATGTCTCACCTAAAGTTTGAATTTTGCTGTTGACACAATTTTGTCGACTTCTCAAAGAGTGATTTGACCTTATATATTTTGCAGCTAATTTACATAGCTTGAATCTCGCACGAATACCTAAGCTCCCAGCTGCTTCCACATTATCGAAATTCATTATCGAAATTCCTCTTCCACAAAAACACAAGAAAAACTGTAAATTTTTTAGAGCGCGTCAAATATCTATTAAAACTTTGCTGAAAATTACTCAAACAAAATTTTCGTATAAAAAACTTTCATCTACAGGCAGAGCTTCAAGAAAGTAACACTAGAATTCATTACTCACTTCCAACAGTGCTATATTATCCTTTACATGACCCGAAAGAAGAAAACTATATTTTCAACGACAAGCAAATCCAATTATAAATTAAGAGAAACTATTTTGTTTTCAGTAATTATGTCTGGAATATCTGCTCCACTCTCAGAATTATATTATCTGTCAGCTAATAGAAATGATGAAAATCCACATGTTTTGCAACATCGTCTGAAGAGATTTCCTTTATACGAATTTCCTTTAATGCTCAAAAACTTTGAGAAGCGTAAGTTATTTATGTGGAACTTGAGAGTATCGTTAGTGGACAGTGCTGCATTCAGTGTCAGTAGTAAATTAAAGTGCAGCATCGCGCCATGCCCCTTTTAAGGGGTCATTATATTGAGACGCGATGCGAATTTTCTGGCGCTACAATTAAGGTATGGGCCAGAAAAAATCCGGGTGACTTTAGGTTGACCATCTGAAAAAGTCTTTACACAAATTTTAGCGTACAAAAGCTTTTTGACATTTCTCATGTGTTTAGAATTGTTTAAAAAAAATTTTTGCTGATTAGTTGTTTACCATTGGTGTGCGAAAGTATGGAGTTGGACAATAGGAAAAAAATTATGCACAAATTCAAGGAAAATCCGGGATGATCGAATTCAAAGATTTCGAAAGCTACCGCTATCCCAAAAAGCACTGTGTCAGATGTGATTAAGCAATTTTCCGGAACTTTGTCTGTCGAAAGAGCCAAAGGAAGCGGTAGAAAAAGTGGACCGGCTGACATGGAACTGACAAACAAGATCCGACGTTCTTTGGCTTCGAGCCAAGGTCTTTCAGACCGTCAACGAGCTCAACGATGTGGAACGTCCAAGAACACGGTTAGAAGACGACGTCTGGAGAAAGGCTACAAATCGTACAAAGCCATCAAAGTGCCAAATCGTAACGATGTACAAAATACCAAGGCCAAAACTCGATCTCGATCGCTGTATGACAAAATGTTGACGAAGTTTGATGGGTGCGTTATGCAAGATGACGAAAATTACGTTCCTGTTGACTTTAAACAGATTGCTGGTCAACAGTATTACGTTGCAACTGATCGGCTAAATGCACCTGACAAATTTAAGTATATAAAGAAGGATGAATACGGCAAGAAGTATCTGATCTGGCAGACAATTTGCAGCTGTGGCCTCAAGAGCAAGGCATTTGTAACTCCGAAGACTTTGAACTCAGAAACGTACATGCAAAAGTGTCTCAAAAAACGACTTCTGCCGTTCATCAAAAGGCATAGGGTTCCTATGTTGTTTTGGCCGGATTTGGCAAGTTGCCATTATTCAAATGCAACCATGGACTGGTATAGATCTAAGGGAGTCAATATTGTCCCGAAAGACATGAACCTGAACCCACCAAATTGCCCAGAATTTCGTCCAATTGAAAAGTTGTGAGCTATGGGCAAAAGGAAACTGCGTGAGAGTGGACGTGTCGTGAAGACCGAGAAAAAAATGCTGAAATTCTGGAACCAGGCTGCCGCTGGGGTGTCAGAAGACGCTGTGCGGGCTCTATTTGATGGTGTCAACGGAAAAGTCCGAAATTTCGTCAGAACGGGCGAGATGAATTATAATCGTTGATTAAGCTCGAAGATAAATAAGTAAATTTGCTGTAAATATAAACTTTACGTGTTTTCATTCAATAGGTTGACGCATGAAAGACTTTGTTTTCACCCGGATTTTTTCTGGCCCATCCCTTATATGTAATTCCATATGATGCTTGACAGTTCGTGCGAATAAATTTTTTTTTCGATCGTAGATATATATCTAATTTCCATCGCGCGCGATTTTTTTTATTATGTTTTCTTCAAAATAAATAAAACATAAATTATTGATTTATATCAACGGGACAAGTGAAAAATTACTTAACGTTGTAAAATATGTAAAAACGTCTTACGCGATTTTATTCGCATCGCGTCCAATATAATGACCCCTTTACTGTGGAACCACAATATGCACTAGATACATTTTCAGATATCTTAATGTCTTTATGTTCATTTAAACACTACCCAAAAATCCGATTCTGACCACTGACATTGAAAAATTTCTACCAACTGGAGCACCTGTTTCGAAATGTCGACGTGCCGACATAGATGTGAATTGTTTGTACAAAGTTTCAAGTTTATGAACATAAAATAAGACAAAATGACTGGAAAAATACAAGACAAGAACATGTTCTTGCATACAGCAACAAATTGTATGTTCTGAACTATAGTGGAGTGAATTCCTACTTTACACAAGTAGTCTAATTGTGATAGAAAAAGAAAACCAAGAAATGCTTTAGTAAAAAGTGCTACCGAAAGAATGCTGTACACCAAAGACTGGGACGCTAAGAGGAGGAGAAAATGTGTCTTGATGTTTAAAACGCTTGATAGTGCATGATGGTCTTGCGGCGTTTCTTTCAATAAAACTACAGAATAGCTCGTTGAAGAGCTACTTCCAGGGGGTTAAAAACGATATAACTAGTTAGTAGAAGTGAAACTGTAGTTTCGAGGCTGTTGTTATGACCAATTAAAGAAATTCACCTCGCACTACATGTTTTGGATAAGCGCTTCAGTGTTATGGAACCAGAAACCACTAATTTGTCAGATCATTCCATCTAACTTTCATGTTACTCTCATCTCACCATTTCACTTGACTAAGGCTATTGACCATGTAACATACAACTCTTTGAAGAGTATAGCTTGGGTCTTATACCTTCTGCAGCAACGACGTCTAAGACTTTCACATTACATAGTTAGAATATGTTGGCATCTGCCACTATAAGATCGCATAGGCTTTGATGAACGTGATAAGCTTTGAGTTAACTTTGAAGACAATACACTCAGAGTTAGAGTAAGAAATGTTTCATACAAACTTCAACAGATGTAACAATTTCCGTTACAAATCGCTAGTCCATTCAATACCTCTAACCGAGACAAACAGATACGTCAGCACTTCGTCCATCAAGGTGCATGACTTGACTGAAGATTGACACAATTTGCTGAAATGTTGATCTCTTCTAATTATCTCCATAACACAACTGTTCTAGTCGTGTTAATGTCTGAGCGTCATGTCAATGACAAAATAATTCAAATAAGAGCTTACACGTTCATAGTAAAAGTAATTCGTAATGAGTTGTATCCTAAGATTGATTCCAAGTTTGCGAGCTTTAATCCGTAGAGATTTGAAAAATGTCGAATGACTTTTCATAATTGGGTTTACTCAACAATAAATTCTCTGAACTTCAGAAAAAACATTAAAAACTAAAGTTTATTTTTGAGAATGCTCATTTACAAACGTACGGGTCGATGTTAATAATATGTCGGGAATATCATAAATAAAAAATTTCGTCGAGGCGGAGCGTTCCCAATATGCACGAAACATTTGACCTCTGTATTGCGAGCGATATACGTTGCACTAAGTATGCGTGAGAACGTTGGTCGCCACTAACCTCGATAAGCTTTGAACCTATTTGGTTAAGCAAATCTAAGGCCTCGGACGACCATGGGCCCCGATTTTCGACGGCAAAGGCGTTGAAAATGTAATTGTTGTTCTTTAGTTCTCTATATTTTCTGTGCTTCGCGCGTGAGGCGAGTTCGGCTGTTCGACGGGCTTGCCTTGTTGAGATGATGCGGTGGCTAGGAGCTAGTGTATCCCAACATGTAGCGTCCCAGACGAGGTAACGTCCGTTTGACCACGGAACCAAAGTCACACCATCTGGCTTCTAGCCGTCGTCGCGGAACAACCCTGGGGCTCGAGTGTCGCGTGAACGTGGATTGAAGACAGCGCTTGATTTAGAATTTGGTTTAATTCGGTGTGACGTGGATATCTGCCGACACTTCTCTGGCAACTCAAACCGTGAATTTCCAATTGAGTAACTGAAGTGCCGCAGGGACAAATGTGCGGGCGACATAAAGCGGCGCCGATCCTCAGACCCATGCAAATTCGAATAAAATTGTTATCGAGGAAAGTTCCGATATGCTTTGAAGTTTATAATGTTCCCTCATGGTCCAAAAAGTATGGTGATGATGGTGAATTCCAGAGCATCACCATAGTCTAGAAGCTTTTCTTTCACTGTATGCTATAATGGAAATTGTTTTTGATACCTAAAGCGTTAAATTTC
Organism: Pseudolycoriella hygida; assembly: GCA_029228625.1. NCBI lineage: Eukaryota > Metazoa > Arthropoda > Insecta > Diptera > Sciaridae > Pseudolycoriella > Pseudolycoriella hygida. The sequence continues at coordinate 114,353,823 of CM055403.1, read as the reverse complement.
TATTGGAGAGCACCAATGAACAAACTTTTCCACATTTTTATTCACTAGGAGTATTTACAGTCCATATATTTTCAACGAACAACTCAAATTATTTTCTTGTCGTCTATATTTGTCATTGCTACTAATATGCCCAAAAACCTGACCGAGTAGCAGCGAAAGTACACCAGATTAAGGATGATTTTTTTTGTAGATTTATACGTGGCTTCGTCCACGTAAATCAAGATTTTAATATCGTTAACCTTCCTCAACAACGATTGATTGTGCGCAAATTTATCGTCATCAAATTTTGTTAAATTTTTATTTGTCCCCAAAAACCCACTCAGTTCTAAAAATTACAACCAATTGAGTGATTTATTGGTAAAATCACCTTGGAAAGAATTTCTCCAAAGATTTATTGTTGTTTTAAATTACATATTAGTGTTGTAGGGATTAACATAATGGAATTCGATTTTAATATGATAGGGAGGACGTATAAACGTTGCGTCAATCCTCAACATCGATTTTTTGTGGATATTAGCATTACGAAATAAGATTGAAGCAATAAGGTTGCCGTTTTGGACATACTCTCTAAGGATCACTGGAAAATTTTTATACTTGAATAAAATTCTGTGGTCGTTTCCTTAGGAAAATAATTTAATTGCGCGATGAAAAGCTTTTCTTGTGCTTACATTATGAACAAAAACTTTTAATTGTTTTCAAACTCAAACGAAATTTCTAGAATAAAAATAGTTTCGTAAAGGGAACTCCGGTATTTTAAGGTCTAATGGGTCTGATACAATGTTTATAACCGCCAGAACTCAAAACTCTTTCATAACGAATTTTTTCTAATGGTAATGTCATGTTGTAGGGACGCAACATGGAAAATAATTCTCGCACCCAATCCGGATGCATGGAAGTATTATGCCGTATTACATTTTTACATGAAGTTTTTTAAGAAACATTTGAAAACTCATCAACGAACTTATTTAAGAAAGTCCTTCATGAAAAAACTACTCCATTTTCACTAAAATTAAAGATAAAATTCCGACGTTACAGAGGTCGTATGTTGTTTATAAAATTCCATGTCAGTGCCCGCTATGTTACGTAGGCGTGAAACAAAAACAAATTAGAAACAAGAGAGACTTCTCACCGATATAACATAAACGTAAAGAATGGATTTCATAACGCACTTTGCAAACATGTTTTAGAATCCAAACCTAACATGAACCAAGATGGAATGATGCTGAAATAGTAAGGAACTTCCTGACCTCGATTGTTTAAGATAAACAGACTGTTTAAGTTATTTTTGGACCCGTACGAAGTACAAAGGTCCTATACGTTTACTACAAACAATTTTATTGTAACATGGGGTAGATCGAGATGGGAGGGGAGGCTTCTATTATCGTCCAGAGATGACGAATCAGCAATAAAAAAAAATGTCCGTCTGTCAGTCCGTCTCCACTTTTTTTTCCAAACGACTCAATCGATCAGCCTAAACTTTTTTTTCCCTGAAAGTTACATGCCTCCCATGTTTCAAGTTCGAAGATGAGCAAAATCGATGAAGTGGTTCCGGAGATATGGTCGAGGAAGTGACCAAAAACATGGTTTGTCGAAGGTCGGTGAAGCTTTTTCGCAAATATCTCAGCAAGTATAGCACGAAAACTCCTCATTTTGGTGTCAAATGAAAGCATTTGATGTCACAAAACTGGGGAAAAAATTTTGTGGGAATCGGTACAGGGGTCTGGGTACTGGGACCAGTGGAATGAACGAAATTGAGATTGAAAATAGTTTTTCGTCTATATTTCCTTAACTATGCAATATGGAGATTTACTGTCAAAGGCAAAGTTGTAGAGAATTAAATTTAAGCGAACACGTGTTTCAGGGTTTTGGGGAAATATGGCCCAATCCTAGTATGTGGCTACTCCCATAATTGGGCAGGATGACCCGGATCTCCAGAACTGTGAGAGTTAGAAAGTTGGTTCCAAAGGCAAAGTTGTTGAGAATTACAATTAGAAAACTTATATTTTGCTCATAATTTCGTTTCTGTTGATTGACCAGCTGGTGCACTCATACATAGAAACATAGAAACATTTTTGCTTCTGTTGGGTGTTCTTCAACTGGTTTATTGCCGTTGTGTATGAAAAGAACACTACTACATGAACCTTTTGTTAACTTTTCAATGCACTGCATATGCTGCAAATAATGGAACGTTTGCATTTTCGAAATTTATTTTTAAACGATGCAAAAATACAATTAGAACAACAAATTGTCCTACGACATGCATCGAAAATTCTATGCTGATTTTATATTTTAGTTTTAAAAGTGCGCTTTCAGTACATTTTCCAATTTTGAATTTTTTATTAAGCAGCACTTGACCAGCAAAAATAGTCTTTTTCGTAAGAGAATCACTAAAAATTACATGCGAAGAAAAGAGATAGATATAGTCAAGTATAGTAATTATCGTGTAAGACAAATCTTTGAAATCAGAAAATAATTAATTAAAAATACAAAACGTCATAATTTTGCCATAGCGTAGAACAATTTTTTGCTCAGAGTAATATTTCCTACAAAAAATGTTTTCCGTGCAAACGGCTCATTATCATTTTTTATCAATTTTGAACTAAATTGAAACCAAATCAGTTCAATATTATTAAAAACATATCAAAAAACATTCTTATTGTTTTTAGTAAAAAAAGAAACGGCAAAAGAATTCGAAATCTCATCTAATTTGCAAAAAAGTACCAAGCCACAATAATTCCACTGAGCCATTATTTGATTGCAAAACTCGTTCTGTCTTTTGACCATATTCAATTCATTTACTCGTTCACTCAAGTGTCCATGCGTATTTAGAAAAATGATTTAATTGCAACTCTAAAAGAACACATACATGCAAATTACACACATTTCGCATTATGATTTCGTTATTGAAGGGATTTTGTTTCATATTTACTTACTTACTTTACTTACTTAACCGGCCCTACAACCCATTAAGGGTCTTGGCCTTGGACCACACTCCGCTCATATGCAATCAGGCGCTACCCTATCTAACTACCCAATCCCCTAAAATCTAAAATCTAAATTTCTGAAGAATTTTAAGTTTTCAAGAAAATCTAAATTTTTGAGTTTAAAAATTACAAAAAAACTTCGAATTTCGCGCCGAATACAAATTTGTTTAGGTACTTCGAACGCAATTATCGTATAAAACCAAAAGATTTTAGTATTGTGTAAATATTTTCAGTTTACTGTTTACAGTTCAAATTAAAATTTTCAACAAAAGCTGGAAATTAAAGTTTTATAAGAAATGCAAATCTACATTTTCAAACAAATTCAATTTATTGAAGAAATTCTTAACGAACAAGTCGATTTGAAATTTATTCGCGGCATTTGTTGCATTTTTCTCCGCTGGGATAAAACAGAGGTACTAGACCACGAAACACTGTCAAAGCTGTTTAAGCTGTTTTAACAAGCTAATCAAGAAACAAACATTTTAGAAATGCAGGCGAGTGTAGTCCTTGGATATACAATAAGCTTTTCTAGATTTGAATGGTCTGAGACGTACTTCGGTAGGGCCTTTGACATTACATTGGGTAATTTCTATGTATCCTTGAAATTTTTACAGTTATAAAAGAACACAAAACGTGGGATTGTTTGCTTATTTGTATATTTATGTACGTTCGAGTCACTTTACCACATCTATTCTGTTTGTCAAATCTATTCTGATACGTACGGGTCTTGGGTTATGTTTCATAATAAATCAGTGATGCAGGATCCATGTCCGTTGTTATAGGTAATAATCTACAGAATGGATGCAATCGGTTCTTCCAACCAAAATTTTCAGGTTTCAAATGGCGATTCCCCAGCCACTGTTACACTTGAAAGTAGACCCGCAATGCGTGATATTTAGAAGCAGAAGTTGTTGGTGGAAGTGAATTGACTAAAACTGTAGACTTTCTCGTTGACACCTTTTTCGAAAAATGTTTGAACCGTAAGCTATCAATGCTCTCGTCAACTTTGCCATTATAAAGCATGATGAGAGCTCTGACACCAGCCTCTCCAATTTCTGCAACTGTTGATGTTTTGCTTTTAAATATTTCTGCGATAGAACGAAAATCACCACTATTCAAGAATTTTTTTAGAGGTTGACCTTTGCCAATGCAATGGAGTGAATATGAGACGTCGTCGCACATCCACAAATCGCATGCAAGAAATAAATATTGTCGACGACTTCTTGCTCATGTTTGTCTCAAATGGTTTGGATGCTATAAAATACTGACGGTTTTTTCGGAAATTCTTCGCTTTTGTAAATTACGTCATAGCCTTCCAGCTTGAAGCAGTAAGTTAACATAATAACGATTTCTGAATCGTTTGCAGATACCATGATAGGATGTGTTAATGCTATTTGGGTTGCTGTTGTAGCTATCAACAAATTTTGATCCGTTTTGGCCTGCAATACAGTACATCCACTTTCTTTCAGTACTGCAGAGAGCATATCAATGAAACTGTCTCGGTTGGATTTGTTTGCTAAAAAATGATCTTTCCTCGAATTGAACACTGTATGACTCGCAAATTTGACATTCACTCCTGTGCTTAGACGAAAATGAAACTCATCCTTCGTAGTTCCAACGGGTACAGAATCGAATAAAACAACAAGATTCGTGTATTTATTTGCGTATTGAATGTAAAGCGAGCAAATTTCGCCAAATGTGTGGTTTTTTTCCATGATATTCGGTTCAAAAACGAATTTCCACACATAACATGTCGACACGTCGCTTCAAAATCTGGTGAAATCTGCGATCTGTTTATAGAGTCGCCGATAGCAAAACACTTATGGACGAAGTCGCTAGTTTGGCCTCTCGCATCAATCCTGAGTCGTCAAATAAAGACGACGGCTTTTGAGATTGATTTGATTTGATTTATTAATATCTACATCTTGAAATCTTACAATTTTCTTAGTACAGTAATGCGATAATTTTACTGAAAGCATAAATTCACCTCTACACTGCAAACAAGAAAAAGTTAATATATGGAGTCTCCACTTTAAGGAGTATCGTCCATTATAAGCGAATTATAAAAAAACCATGAAATCATTTATACACGAAATACACTGCCTCAACTCATGAGGACTTACAAACGATTAATTCTTGACGCAAAAATCCCTGAAATACTAATGAAAACTTAATTAAAATTAAATTGACACCTTGAAATTAGTAGACACAAATTAGAAAAAATTAAGTAATTGAACACGAAATTCATTTTACAATAAATTCCAATTTGATCACTTTAGCCATATCAGAACATATTTTTTTGCTACAATTTATAGGAAAAGGAATGTATACCAATTGTTTTGTCCACATCAGTTAATCGCTCGTAACAATATGAGACACCGAACATCATGCGAAGCGACTTAGTGTTTGTAAGCAATACATGCGTTGCTCTAATTGTATTACTACCAACACCGCTTCCGTCCGAGAATATGTTTCATTTTTGTAATGTATCGAGATGTAATACACTTGAAGTACAAAACAAGAATGATCTTTATTAAATTCTCCTTATGAAACTAAACATCGTCATTCATATTATACAGGATATTGTACTAGAATAGTTTACGCTTCACAGGGTGATACATATATAACACGTCCCTCCTAAAGTTCTTCTACAAAAAATGATTTAAAAATAAAAAATGTTCGAATATCCAAGATAACAGATGATTATTTAGAAGGTTTGAAAACTCTGCCATTTTTACGTGGACGAAGTTCCCTCTTTCTAAATAACTTTTCTTCATCTTTATTCTCGTATTCTTCAGTTGTTGAGACGGAACTCAACGAATGTGATACTGGTATCGAGTTTAGATTGTCAGCCCCCGAATTGGCAATAGTCTGTGCTGATGCTTCATCTTCATATATCATACTTTCATTAGAAATGTTTATCACATTATCTGTGGTTGAACCTAGCTCACCGATATCATGATGAATGGAATCATCTGATTCAATATTTTGGTTTCGAATTTGGTCAATATGTCTACTTATCTCTCTGTTATTGTGTGTGTAGACACAAGTATACGTACGTGGACCAATTCTTTGTTGAATTGTTGCTTGTGACCATGATGGGTTATTTTTGACCTGAATTGAATTCTATGTTACGGTTGCCTTTGAAATTCCGTTTATGTGCACTTTGTTTCTCTTTAATAACTTCAACTACTGTAGGTGGACGCAAATTGCTAAAACGAGTTCGTAGAGAACGACCAAAGAATAATTTCGCAGGTGTTTCACCAGTCGTGCAATGAATGGTGTTTCGATAATCAATTAAAATTCTATCAATAATAGCGTCAATGTCACGCTGTATGTTATGGTTCTGTATAGCGCTATTTATACAAGCAATGAGTGATTTTTTGAAAGTTTTAACAAAATTTTCAGCTTGACCGTTAGTAGCTGGATGACCTGGTGAAGTATAAGTATGTTCAATGTCATTTCTTTGAGTAAAATTGTTGAACTCTTCAGATGTCAGTTGAGGTCCATTGTCACTCACTACTGTTTCTGGAATACCATAGCGACTAAATAATTCACGCAATTTATTTATAGTGAATACTGAAGTTATAGTTTTTGTCTTAAAAATTTCAGCTAATTTCGAATAAGAATCGATGACAATAAGAAAATAATAATTATATTTCGGACCAGCAAAATCAATGTGGATACGACTCCAAACTGAATCAGTTGGTTTCCACGGAATTAATTCTGCTTTTGGTGGATTGGATTGCAATTCTTTACAAGGAATGCATCTTTTAATTAAGTCTTCGATTTCCGAATCAATCTTCGGCCACCAAACATATGATCTTGCAAGAGATTTGGTTTTGACAATTCCCATGTGTGACGCATGCAATTCGTTAAGAATATATTGTCGCAATTTTGCTGGAATAATAGTCCGATAACCCCACATTATACATCCATATTGGACAGTTAGCTCTAGCGCTCTATTTTTAAAAACATCGAAATTGGAGTCCAATTTATCAACGGCACTATTTTCAATGGCTACCAATAATTTGCCAAGGATCGGATCACGACGCGTTTCAATAGAAATATTTTTAAAATTAATTTTCAGTGCATTATCTTTTTCTATCGAGTTAATATAATTCACATCATCAAATTCTTTGACATAGAAAACTTGAGGAAATCGAGACAAGCTATCCGCTTCATTATTGATGCCCTTAACAAATTCAATCTGATAGTTGAAGCCACTCAAAATGAGTGCCCATCGTTGAATCCGAGCTGCAGCCATTAATGGAAGTCCCTTTGTATCACCAAATATTGTTAATAACGGTTTGTGATCAGTGAATATAGTAGAGAAATTTCCTAGCAAATATTGTCTCAATTTCATAACTGAAAATATAATGGCTAAGGCGTCTTTTTCAAAAACTGGATAATTCAACTCATGTTTGGATAATGATCGCGATATGAAAGAAATCGGTTTGAGTCCTTCAGGAAATCTGTGTGATAAAACTCCTGCTACAGATGTTTTGCAAACATCTGTTGTGATAACAATAGGTAATTTCGGATTGAAATGAGTCATAACTTGCTCAGACGAAATCTCTTGTTTTATCAAATCATATGCACGTTGGCATTCTATATTTCATTGAAACTTTACATCCTTTTGTAATAACAAATATAATGGATTCATTTTAGCAGCAAAATTTTTTATAAAACGCGAATAATAGTTTGCCATACCAATAACTGCTCTTAATTAATGGATATCGCGAGGAACGGGAGCCTCTAGCACAGACGAATACCGTTCTTTGTTTTTATGCAAACCATTTTTATCAATTGTAAAACCAAGATATGAATTTTTTTTTTGAAAGAAAACACATTTCTTATCATTTAATTTCAAACCGGCATCCAAAATCTTCTTTAAAACCAACTTTAAATTGATTAAATGATCTTTGAAAGTCTTACCCGTAACGGTAATATCATCTTGGTACACTACAACACCATTAATGCCTCTTAACAAATTCTCCATGTGCATTTGAAAAATGGCGGCTGCAGGTTTGATACCGAACGATAAACGTTTCATCTTAAACGTGCCAATGTGAGTACTCCATGTGCAAAGAAGTTGAGATTTTTCATCTAAGCACAATTGATTGTATGCAGCGTTCATGTCCAATTTAGTAAATAATTCCCCCCCCCCCCTTGTAAATTTGCGAATATTTCTTCAATAAGAGGCAATGGATATTTAACATCATCAAGAAATTTGTTAACAGTTACTTTGTAGTCACCACAAACGCGCAAATTGCCATCTGGTTTAAGAACAGGTACTACACCGACGCTTGACGTTTGAATGGATGTTGTGTTTGTCACCGTGCTAATTCGCAGTTGTGACGCTTGCTATTGATATCAGTGTTGTCTCACACTTAAAACTCAGTGTCCTGCAAGACCTCGAATCTTTCGAATATTGGATTTGGCGGTATATTCGAATTTGTGTTATTCTCTGAATATAAACCAAAAGGTAGGGGATTGATTTGGAATATCCATTGGGCAACACAACGCGAAATCTTGATTTTATTTGTATCATTTCATGAAACGACATCAATTGACTACTAAAACGATGGTGTCGCATTGGACTTGCCCATTTGTAATGGAAAACGCTCACAACCTGCGAAGTAAAACGAATCAATCAACTGTAACAAATTCCACTCAGCAAAATCAAACTTCAACGAAGAAAACAGGGAACAAGAAAGGCGCAGTAGTCTCTTCAGTTCGCTCTGCTGCGACGAAAAGAGCATCTATTAACGCTCAACCATCTAGACCATCGCTTAGTTCCTCGTCTACGTCTACAGCAACTGCAAGATCGTCGATTGGAGAGCACACTGAAGGTACTCAGCTTAAAGGGAAAATAACAGAACTTGAGTCTCGTCTGGCTTCACTTGAAACAATAGTTGATCGACGAACTCAATTCTTATCAACGGTCAATTACAACTGGCATATCAACTGAGCAAGAGCTACTGAACAAGAACGTTGTCATTCGCGGCCTAGACGTTAGTGTAAACACCACAGAGGCGGATCTCCGATCTGTCCTTACTGGTATTAGCTCACACCTTGAAATCCCCGTTGACTCTCACTTGGAGCCCGTCGACATTAAAATAATTCCTTCGAGTGCAAACAAAACAAACAAGTCTTTCAGACCAATTGTGATAGAGTTCTCATCAACTGAGGCCAAACAACAATTTCTGCAAGTGAGACGTACGAAGAAGGATATTCTTCCTGCAGATATTGGTATACATCAACGCAATCAACGTCCGTTATTAATATCTGAGCAGCTGACCCAACAAAACCAGGAGCTTTTTAATCACGCGCGATCGTTAAGGGGGCGTGGAGGATATAAATTTGTCTGGACCCATAACGGACAAGTTTTGGCACGAATGAGAGAAAACAGCAAAGTCAAACGAATTCATAATCTAATTCACGTTGATCAACTTAAAGCAGAACTTTCCCTAGGACCACAAGCAGAAGATGGAAGACATAGGATATACTCCCTTAGCGGATCTGCTCCGAGTCAACCGTAGATGTGATGGGTTAATTGTTGTCCCCATTTCTGGTGACTTGAACCTACTGCACTGGAATATCAACCATTTGACTAACAAACTAAGTGAATTAGATATGAGAGTTGCAATTTACCCTGGAACCTTACACTTGATTGCTGTAAGTGAAACTTGGCTGAATGTATCCAACAACTCTACTTACCGGCTGAAAGGATATCGCGAAATGCATAGTGTAAGAAAGAATTGTGAGGGAGGTGGAATATCTATCTTTGCACATGAATCAATTTGTTGCCAAGATCCCAAAATACTAGTCGACGTGGTAACACCTTATCTTAATCAGTTCCTGATCGTTGAATTTCCATCAATCAAGGTTGTTGTTGCAGTACCGTATAGGAGACCAGTTGATTTAAGTCAAAACATCAGAACATTCATAGACGAGTTACAATTGTACTGTTTGGACAAGCCTAGGTGCGTGATAATGGGTGATTTAAACCTGGATTTACTAGACAATCGTAAAAGACGGACAGTTTGGAAATGCACGGTTTTGGTATCTTGAACCCCATCAAAGCAGACTCTGTTACACGAATTTCGTCAGGAACCATTCTCGATATATGTGCTACCAACATGCTTCAATACAGCTACAACTTCTCAATTGTTCATCATAACAGGTCAAATCATAGCATTTTGTATACGCCCATTGGTCTGTCTGTCAAGCTGAAACATAAGCAACCAGAAAAGACTAAATTAAAACTGAATATCGATAAAGTTGTTGCAAAAGTTGAACATCTCTGCAACGAAAACCTGGTTTCATGTGGCAATGTACTCAATAACGCATTTCAAACTTTTGTTCGTGATTGTACAACTGCTATTAGCATCAAGTCTGATCATAGAATAAAAAGGCCATACGTTGACAGGCAACTAATTTTGGATATCAGACAACGAGATCGACTGTACAAGCTGTTGTGTCGTTATCCGAATAATACCCTTATCGAACAACAGCACAACAAGCTTGTAAAAAAGATCTATTTCAGGAAAGAGCAACTTAAAGCATCGTATGAGCATGACCGCATCGAATCAGCAGCTGGTGATGCCCGCAAAAGGTGGAAATTATATAAGGAAATTCTTTTCAACCAAACTGATGACAAAACGGATACTGCAATTACTATTAAAGGAACACCGATTAACAGCTCTGTTGACTCATGCAACCTTGTCAATGAGCACTTCTGTACAGCAGGGGAAAAATTGGCAGTTTAAATTATTGGCGTACATGGTTACAGTGTAGATGATATGGACAATTTATACCCTGAATTGAAAGATAATAATTGGTCTTTTAAGAGTGTCACAGCCTCTGATGTTGAAAAAACCATTAAATCACTACCTAATAAAAAGTCGACAGGTCCTGATGGAGTACCACTTCAGCTGTTGAAGATAACAGCTCACAAAATTTCTTCAATTATCGCCTTTTGTTTCAACCTGGCAATAATGACAACGGTTTACCCTAATGAACTGTTAAAAGGGAAACTTAAATTAATTCATAAGTCAGGCGACTCTGACATAGATAATTTAAGAGGCCTGCATTATTACCATCATTATCGAAGGTCTTTGAAGAGCTACTTATTGGACAGTTAATGAACTACTTTGACAGTGTTAAACTGTTCGTTGGTAATCAATTTGGTTTTTTGCGGGGTTCTAGCTGTCAAGGAGCTGCACTTCAACTTGTTGATTTTATTAAATCAAATTTCCGGAAGAAACTCGTGGTTGCGGTTTTTATAGATTTAAAACGTGCGTTCGACACAGTTGACCCGAAAAGACTATCCTTGCTTGAAGTTGAAACAACTAGGTTTATCTGAAAATGCAGTCAAACTAATGCAAAGCTATCTTGAAAATCGACAAATTGCTACTAGTATTGGCACCACGATGAGCAACTTTAAACCTGTTAAAGTGGGAGTTCCACAAGGGTCGAAAATTGGACCACTCGCCTTCATTATCTACATGAATGATCTACTCAAACTGAAATTTATTGGTCACTTGGTTCTTTATGCTGATGACGCCGTAATTATGTATGCCTGCAAAACAATCGAAGAATTACAACAAGTGACTCAACACGACGCAGATCTACTTCAAGGCTGGTTATGTCGCAACATTCTTACACTGAATACTGACAAAACGTGCTATATGACTTTCGGTCCAGCCAAAAGTATAATAGGCCCTACTATCAACTTTGGTGGAACATCAATTGAAAGAGTTACGCAATACAAATACCTTGGGCTTATACTGGACGAGGACCTATCATTCTGCAAGCATGTTGATAAAGTCAAAAAGCAAATAAGGCCATTTATTTCGTTAATGTGGCGCAACTCTAAATATATTCCGATGGAAAAGCGATTCCAAATATACTTTGCTTATGTTCACAGTCACTTAACATATATGTTAGCGATATATGGTGAATGTGGCATTGGAAAATTGAAAGAACTTCAGACCATCCAGAATAAGTGCATCAAAGCCTTATATAGATTGCCTCGTCTAACGTCATCTACGTACTTATACAGCATGAAATTTCTGCCGGTAGTTGAAATGGCTAATGCTGAACGAATGATCAACATGCATAAAATGAAGCTTGGTCTAACAAAGCACAATTTCCAATTTGTAAATAACTTTGCTGTGCACGGGCGGTACATGAGGAGGAATGATCACATACACATATTTAATCCATACTCACAAAAAAATGACTCAAACTCCTACTTGTTATGTGCCACAAACGAATACAATCAGCTTCCCAATGAAATGAAGCAAACTGAAAACTGAAACTGAATTAAACTGAAACTGATGAAGGAAAGTGACAAATACGCTGTGATATCACCATTTTTTTATATGAATTGATCATCTGTGATACAGAACACTGTGAAAACGACGATGTGACTCAATCATGAACTAACCTTACCCTTTATTTTTTACATATTTTTTTGTTTATTTATGTCTTTATCATACATTATTTATTTATTTATGTTATGTACCTCAAAAAAAAATTTTAGATACCAAATTTGACCATTTTTTAAGACAAATTTTACTAGAAAATGCTTAGAAAGAATTCTGATTAACACAAAACTTAGATAAAAAAGTGAAATAAAATTAATTAATATATTTGCTAATACACTGTATTCCACACAATTGTAAAATTATTGGAATGATAATTAAAAGAAGTTTTAAAAACTAATGGTGTACCCCATTTAGAAGTATCAACTTGTTCAAGAATGCCTTTTTCAACTAAATTACGTAAGTCACGTTCAAGCTTGGATTTAAAAGCAATGGGAACAGAACGCGGTTTACAAAAAATCGGCTTGGCATCACTATCGATAGATAACGAAATTTCACAAACGTTATATTTGCCCAATTGGCCATCAAAAGACTCGAAAATTCACTTTTGATTTGATCACTTACTATAGGAAACTCCTGAGAATCTATTGAATCAATAGAAAAAACGCCATTGTTTTGCACAAGTTCAAATCTGAATAAACGTAAAAAATTTCTACCTAATAAAGGCGGCGCAACATGGTCACTCACAACAATGTCCACAATGCGATAAGTAATACTTGCTGAACACTCACCAATTAATTTTATTTTGTTTCCAGTATACCCTTTGAATGGAATTTTACAGATTCTGATCGGAAATTGTGATAAATGTTTCTCGTAGAAAGTCATTGAGACAATTGTCCTTGGAGCTCCCGTGTCACAAGCTATTTCCAAACAAGTGCCTCCAATCTTCACGTTCAACCAGTACACTTCATTTGATTTGTCATCAGATAGACTGTATAAAGAAAAATCAAACAAATTATCATTGGATACTGAACTTACATCAATAGATATTGAATTTGAATTAATAAAATTAAATTGCTTATTCTTATCTTTGGAGCGGCAAACACTGCTTAAGTGACCCTTCTTAGAACATGAGTTACAAGTTGCTTCTTTGTACGAACACGATTTGGCCTCATGCGTTCTCCATCCACATCGAGTGCAAGGAATCTTTTTGCCATGCAGTTGTTTACAGTTTCTATTGTTTGTATTGTTTCTATTGTTGGTGTTGGCATTGTTGTTGTTCCTATCGTTGTTGTTATTGTTCGATTTACGGTACAATGCACCACGCTGCGAACGAACTAAGTTAACCTCTAAATCTGTGACCCCGGTTCGCATTGCAAATTTTGTCTCAAAAATCAGCGCCTTTTTCAATGCTACTGGTAAGGTTAATTTTTCATCCTCTTCGCATAATTTCATGAAAATCTTTTCCGGAAGTTGTGTGGTGAATTTGTCCATCCATGACCATTACATCCAAATTTGCTCCGTACTTACATTGTAACGCCAATTCCTTAATGCGAGCATACCATGATGACACACTTTCATTTTGACTGCGCACTGCATCATGAAAATTTTTTCTTTCATGGTACACAATAGTTGGCGGTGTGTAATATCCGTCCAAAATGTTGCATAAGTCCACGAATGACTTCTCAATCGGTGGTTCTGGATCGCACAAATTACGCAATACATCATATGCAGTTGATCCAATTGATTTCAGCAAAATGGCTTTTTTTGAATTCTCATTAGTGCAACTTATCTTCGTATAATGAATGTCCAAACGCTCTTTCCAAATTTTCCATTTGTCTTCGCTTGCGTTGAATTCGGTGAACGTTGTCGACTGAATAACGGTGTTTGAGGTACTTTCCACGTTAACCATAATTGCGCCAAAAAATGTTATTCTGCTTCTCAATAATAATAATAATCAGCAAAACTGATTAAACAAAATCTATGATTTTCTTCGGTCAAAATAATTAGCAAAACTAATTTAACAAAAAGAACGTGTTCTTTAAAATGACTGAACTGACAAAAATTTTTATCTTCGTCGCCAATTGTAATGTATCGAGATGTAATACACTTGAAGTACAAAACAAGAATGATCTTTATTAAATTCTCCTTATGAAACTAAACATCGTCATTAATATTATACAGGATATTGTACTAGAATAGTTTACGTTTCACAGGGTGATACATATATAACAATTTTCATTGTTAAACTTTCGATTGACCAAATGCACGTTCTTCAATTTAAAAAAAAAAAATTGATAAAAAAATAAATTTGATTGCACGTTTTAGTGTTCTTGAAATATTGTTTTGGTGCTTAATCGAGTACAGTACTAAATTTGAAACTTGAAATTAGATCATGTTTACTTCGTCGACGATACAACTCGAAATTTAATTTAAAATTTTTTATGAAGAGATCAATGAGCAACATTTTGTATGTCCGATCGGTCTGACGAACTGTACTGTACTCATACTTAAACGTTTCTTTGAGTTTGTCATCGTTAAAGTTTTTTGCGATTAACATAAGCCTTTGAAACAGCAGTTGTGGATCGATATGCGTAACTTTACCATCTATCAAAATGTCATTGCAAGAGCCCATGGTAACCGCTTTGTTGGCGTTTTCAAAACTGTACTGTGAGACACTCCTTCCAATCATTTTCGAAATGATGGTGCCACCGACTACCATAGCATTATCAACATTCACACCAGCCTGCGTTTCTTCGCCAGTGTATATGTTCCGTAGAATGACATCTTGTATTGAAAATGGATCTCTATCTGCCAAAAACTCGTGAATGGTCTTCGTGTCTTTTTCGTCTCTAATTTAAATAAATAAATAAATAATCTGCCTTACAACCCATGAAGGGTTAGAGGCTAGATCATTATTTACTAGTTTCGCTGTTTGTGGTTCTACATTTTGAGATCCTTTCATTACCTTTCATTCGTCTCTAATTTGCCTAAGATCAAATCATATTACGCCTAATCGAAATAAATAAAATTACCGTGACTCGGAACAATCTTTATGCTGTTCACTGGTTTCATAATACAGGTTCGTGATTTTCTGCATAGCAATACTAATTTCGACACATGCTGGCATAGGCTGGATCCAAACCATCCTTTGATCTTCCGAACATTCACCGCCTCGGGTAAATCCACCTCTTGATTTAAAGCATTCACACACCAAAATCGGAACACACACAATTCAATGACACACTAATAAATGAGTATGGAATCAATGTCCGAAGTTTTGATTCGCTTGTTATAATTCTAAAGAACTGTTTTTTGTTACTGTGTCACATTATAAGCTTGACATCTCGACAGTACACAAAATGGAACTTGAAAATCGAAAACGTGTTTTGCACAAATTCATAGAAAATCCAAGTGCATCGATTTCATCGATCGCAAAATCCTTGAAAATGCCAAGAACGACTGTCTGGGCAATTATTAAACGTTATAAGGAGACTTCATCTGTCAGCAGAGCTAGTGGATCTGGTGGTGAGCACAATCAGGCCAACCGTGATCTTCGTCGGAAAATATTGCGTTCGGTCAAAGGAAATCCAGGACTTTCAGACAAAGATCGAGCTCAAAAATTCAATTGTTCTGCTTCTAACGTGCGTAAAACCCGATTACGAGAGGGATATAAGTCATATCACGCCATCAAATATCCAAATCGAACAGACAAGCAGAATCTTGTTGCGAAAAAAAGGGCCAGACTGTTGTACGATACAGTGTTGACCAAATTCAATTACTGTATAATTATGGATGACGAAACATACGTGAAATTGGATACAAAGCAGTTACCGGGAAAAAAGTATTATGTTTCAAAGATTCGTGGCAATGTTCCAAGCCGACACAAATATGTACGGCTTGACAAATATGCGAAAAAAGTTATGATTTGGCAGTCAATTTGCTCATGTGGTCGTAAAAGTAAGGCATTCGTGACAGATTCAACAATCAACTCAGATGTCTACATTAAAGAGTGCCTACAGAAACGTCTGCTACCATTCATTCGACAGCACAATTCTCCCACGAAATTCTGGCCAGACCTGGCTTCATGCCACTACTCGAAAGTAACGGAAGAATGGTATCGAAGTCATAGTGTTGATTTTATCCTGAAGAGCATCAATCCCCCTAACTGCCCACAGTTTCGACCAATTGAAAAATACTGGGCGATTGTTAAGGGCAAATTGAAGAAGACAAATGGTGTTATCAAAAACGTTGTAGGAATGCGAACTGCGTGGAATAAAAACGCTGGAAATGTCAGTTCTAGCACTGTGCAAGCCCTGATGGGGTCCATCAACAAAAACGTCCGTGAATTTATTCGCTCGAAGGACGTCTAAGCCTGAATATATATTTTTTTATGTCCCTCAACCCTATTTCTATTTCATAAATAAATTACAGACACATGGAATCATGATTTCATAGTTTTTCCTCGAATTTACTATGTTCCGATTTTGGTGTGTGCATGCTTTAGCTGCTCGCATCAAACTTCGCTCGATTGTCAGATCGCATGACAGTCCAGCCCAAAACCGATCGGATCGTCGGATAACGTGGTGACCTTTCATGAAGTGATTAAAAACATCAGGGTGAATAATTTCCAGCTGGTCCATTTGTTGTAAGTATAGATTTGGGCGTTTTTCGTATAATTATTATGACCGGCAGGTGCGAAATATGGAATCATTTTGAAAACTGTTGCCAAATGTAACTTCCAATTTCCAGTTCTTTCGATCCTTATGAAATCTCTAAGTAAATCGACCATGACCATTGACCATGTACTGAATCCAAACTTTTGCAGTACGGTGCTCTTTTAGTTTTGTCTTTAATTCGGTCAACTGATTTGTAAGCGATTTCAGAAGATCGTTTAATTCCACGTCACCGTGAGAAATGTCAAGTGATATCATTAGGTCATAAATATCAGCACATTTTGGCAACGTTGATGCATAGTCGACTTTCGGTAAAATTATTTCATCTTTTTTTGTCATCAAAGCGTTCAATGCGGTATTAACTAATAGGGTGGGTCGAATTTGAACTTTTATTTTTTTTTCGAAACGCCTGACCCTATAAATGCTGTAATAGTCCCAGAAATGTTTTGTAGAAGAACTTTTTTTTTTAAATGCGATCTTCCTCTGCCTCTCATGGAAAAACTCATTTTAGGCGTTGTTTCATGAATTATGGCATAAGCATAATTGTCTTCTTGAACGTATACATCTTGAAGGGAAACTTTTTAGGGCTAATTATTAGTATTCGGATAGTACTTCAAAATGCCGGTATCGGGGAGGTCATAAATATTTTAATGTGGTGTTGGAGGGTCAACCTCCCTTCCCGACTTTTAGTTTCCATATTGAAATTTCAACTTCGACTCCATCAAAACAACATAAACAATGATTTAAAAATTTTACAAAGAACGTCCGTGTCGGTAGTCCGTGTCATGTCCCAGGCGTGCAACTGTCTAACTATCAAGTGCTCTTTTTATGTCCACTCGTAGTCCCCGGGACCTCAATTCTCTTCGGAGTTTTGTGCTAAATTTAAGAGTGCTACCTGATGACTTGCCTACGGGTCATCAGGGAAACGGAAGTAGGTTGGGCGTTTGGTTAACCTCCAAACACCGGAAAAAAATGGCCGGTTATGAACTCAACAACACAGCTTCGGATCGGACAGGGTAAACGGCAACGACTCAAGCAACGGAAAAAGGACAACGATTTAAAACTAGGAACATGGAATGTAAGATCTTTGTTGCGGCCAGGAGGATTGAGATCTCTCACAAGTGCGCTAAGAGCGGCAAAAATTGACATCACGGCAGTGAAAGAAACGAGATGGCCTGGAAAGGACACCATGATCAGTGGAGACTATAAGTTCTACTACAGTGAGAAAAGTAATGACGGTCCAAGAGAGTATGGGACAGGTTTCATGGTTTTCGGCACAGCTAGAAACGCGGTGATTGGCTTCATTCCTGTTGACGAGCGATTGTGCTCTCTAAGGATAAGAGGAAAATTTTTCAACTATACTCTTATTAACGCCTACGCACCCACGGAGGAAAAAGACAACGAAGCGAAGGAGCTATTTTACGAGAAACTGGTGGAGAAATATGATGGAGCGCCGAAACGTGACATTAAGATTCTGCTTGGAGATCTGAATGCCAAGATAGATCGCGAAGTCTTCTATCGTCCCACAATTGGTAAATACAGCCTCCATGAAAACTCTAACGACAACGGTACGTGGGTAGTTCATTTCGCAGCATCCAGAAACATGGTTGTGAACAGTACGTATTTCGAACATAAAAACATCCACAAAGCGACATGGGTATCACCTGATGGACAAACCAAAAATCAGATTGATCACGTTTTGATAGATGGACGGCACTGTTCAAATATATTTGATGTCAGGAGCTGTAGAGGACCAAATGTTGATTCTGACCACTACTTGGTTAAAGTGGTTGTTAGGTCTCGCATATCGGTCCAACACAACCGACAACAGGCATTGAGAAAGTGGGACGTTGAAAAACTGCAGAACGAAGACATCAAACACAAATACGTGGATAGTTTGGAGAGAAAAATTATCGAAGAAATGGTCAGCGAGCAACACAGTATAGACTATGCGTGTAATCAAATCAGGTGGAATGTAGAGATCGCCGCGGCAGGGACTTTGGGAACTCGAGCAGGCCGGGCAGAGTACCGTTCGAAGAGAAATTTCGCTCGAAAACTGTTCCGAAACAAAAAACGGTTGCAGGATAGGAACGTTTTGATCGAAATTGAAAAGTTTGGCAATAGGAAGGAAACTAGGAACTTCTATCGGAAAGTAAACGAATCCAAAAATGGTTACAGTCAACAACCTTTGCTGTGTAAGACAAGAATAGATTGGTCTTAGCAGATGAGGAAAAGTGTATTGCGAGATGGGCTGAGTACTTCAAAGAACTGCTTAATCCCAACACACCGCTCAAGCGAAACGAAGAAAACAACAAATTGCCATTTCATACTGCGCAACCATATATAGAAGAACCAACGATGTAATGCAAGAAGTTGAAGCTGAAATTTCGAGGCTCAGAAATTTCAAAGCCCCGGGGACAGACAATCTACCCGGCGAACTTTTCAAGAACGGCAGCAACGCGCTATACATGGAGATGCACGAGCTCATCGCGCGTATATGGAATGTCGAGGAGTTACCGAAAGAGTGGAAGCCCAGCATACTTTGTCCCATATACAAAAAAGGCAAGTGTGGCAATTTTCGAGGAATTGCTCTGCTGAACATTGCTTACAAGATATTTGCAAATATTCTTTACCAGCGCCTTCATCCATACATGGAAAACTCTGTAGGTGAATACCAAGGTGGTTTTCGTGTAGGTCATTCAACATCGGACCAGCTGTTTAATATCAGACAGATCTTGGAGAAATGCAAAGAGTACAACATTGAAACACACCATTTGTTCGTTGATTTTAAGGCAGCCTACGACAGTGTTAGAAGAAGTAAGCTATGGAGAGTAATGGAGGAATTGGGAATCCCCAACAAACTGATCTCGCTAACAAAGTTAACACTGAACGGAGCTAATAGCCGAGTAAGGATCCGTAATCAACTGTCAGAGACGCTCGCGAAGCTGCTTTTTAACCTGACCCTTGAAGCAGCTGTGCGCACCATGGACACAAATTCCAGCGGCACCATTTTCACCAAGTCCAGTCAGTCGCAGACGACCTGGACATACTTGAACGGAAAGTGAACAACATCCAAAAAAGACAAGTTTATGGCCTTGGAGAGGAAAGGTACCGACCTTGGGTTGAAAGTTAATGACGAAAAAACGAAATATATGATCATCCCACCTTCGAATCAACACCAGGAGGAAACCGTAACGATCAACACACACACATTCAAAATAATCAACAAATTCGTATACCTTGGATCGGAGCTGAACACTAATAACGACATCGCGGACGAAATTAAGAGACGAGTAATTCTGGGCAACCGGAGTTATTACGGCCTTCTGAAAATCTTTAAGTCCAAGTCAGTAAGCCGAAATCCAAAATGCGCAATATACAAATCTGTGATCAGACCGGTGGTTACGTATGGTTCGTAGTCATGGTGCTTGACACAAAGAGACGAACAATCGCTGCACGCGTTCGAAAGAAAAGTACTGGGCCATTCCATTGAAAAGTTGGAAAATGTGTTACGAGGGAACCGTCTTCTGACTAAGAATGCAAAGGTTGGACTTCTTTCGCATGAAGGAGTTGTATATTGAACATACAGAGGAATTTTCTTCATACAACACAAATCTCACATGTGCACGGTTTAGCAAGAACACATGGTTCCCTCGCAACCTTCCAATGGAATCGCCCACTGCGGACAATATTTGGACCAGTATTCGATCAAAGGCAGAACCGATGGCACAGACGATTCAATCATGAGCTAAGTCAGCTTTATTGAGAGCCGGACATAGTCAGAACTACCACAATAAACCGACTGCGTTGGCTCGGTCATGTACAACGAATGGAAGATCATCGTATTCTGAAAAAAATCCTTAAAACCAGACTGGTGGGCAAGAGAGGTGCAGGGCGACCAAAATTCAGATGGTATGACGCAGCTCTTGCCGACTTAAAACTGTGGGAGTATCCAGCTGGGAGACGTTAGCTGCGGATAGGTCCGGTTGGAGAAGCATGTTGCAGAAGGCCAAGACCCTTAATGGGTTGTAGTGCCGTTTAAGAAGAAGAAGAGATTCGCTGTAAATTGCAATCAGAATGCTAAAAACTGGATAGCATAATTTATAAAAAATTAAGCATCAACAAACTTGGAATGGGTCAAATGACACAAGCAAAATCTTAGTTTTTTCCAATCAATGCAGGAATGTAAAAGGCGGTTGTTACTATGGCATAATGTATATTTTTAAGTTTTTACCTACCAGTAGATCGGGTTTGCCATCGCTGCTTATCACCGTAATATTTACACCGAAATGTTCCAACAACTTCTTCTTCAAATACCGATTCTCGATTGTTTGATTATTTTTGTCACATTCCTGCTGCATAATTTTCACTAAGTCCTTCATTGAGAAAATCCGTCCTATGTTATTTTGCATATGCTCCACCAATTTGGAGAAAGCTTCTTCAAGTGATTTGTTCTGTGGCCAACCAAGCTTTTTAGCAACGCTAACACCATGACACAAGGGAATATTCTTGAAGTTTTGAAAGTTTATGCTGCAGTTTTTGTGGTATTTGGCATTCATCAGGTCTCTAGCTTCTATTCGTTTCTTCACTTCTTCTGACCATTCGTCGTTACGCTTGACGATAACATCGGCAATATTTTGCGGAAAATAAGTGTTTTGAATAACTTTTACATCAAACCCTCTTTTCTTTGCTCCGTTTAGTTTCGCCGGGCAACCACAAAAAAAGCAAATTTCGTTAATAGGGAAGCCATCTGAATGTGAGTTCTGGTTAGCACCTGGTGTAATGTGATTGTTCTCCTCTGCAGTATCAGGTCTACGACAAAACTTTTGCGGCAATGTTTGTGAACCATTTGGAAAATGTGAACCTAATCATTGAGCAAATAATAGAAGTAAGCTTGACATAAAATCTTGAAAAACAATTTTAAGTTGGACCTCTGGAATTTGGTTCGCTTGTTTTTCTCTAATTTCATTGATCGAGATAAATCCTTCTTCATATAATGTGACGCATTCTACTGTATCTAATGACTCCAAGCAAAATGGGCATGACCTTACAAATCAAAATGGAATCCCAACAAAGAATAACGAAAAACGATCAAAATTAATTTTACTGATGACAATTGATAAAGATAGCCTACCTAAATTAACTACATAACGCTAGCAATAAATTTGGTAATATTAGCGTTTTAAATTATAAAACTACTCAGGAATATGAGATAGAAACTTTTAGTCCTCGTTTCGTGCTAACAACTTTGCTGAAGATAAAAAATTGACCTCTGAAGCTGCAAAGAAAATATACAATTTAGACCAAAAATCTGATTTTTCAAGGAATGTCGAATTGCGTTTTTGACATAACATTGATAGAAAAAAGTTTTTTTTAGTAAAATTATCCCTCATTTTATTCTGAACAACTTTGCTGAAGTATAAGAAAACTCTATCTCTGGAATTAGAGAAGCAGTTGCATCATTTCGACTGCCGCTACTACCAAATTTACCACTGCGATGGTATGGTTGCATATATTCGTGTACGTCTTTCTCCAAAACTTTTAGGTGAATTTTGACCTTTTTGGTAATAGGAAATCAAACTTCAATGAAACGATTCTGAGATTTTGGTTGATATTGATATATTAGAAGCGAAGATACACGCAACATACAAACAGTCTGCATCGAGATACTCATGTTTGTCATGAGATTGAGTTTGTGATTCAAAAAATTTGTACTTTTCTAATGGTTTGCTAAAGCTTTGTATGATCGTTTACTTAATATCTAGTTTTTTTTTATTGACCAACAAAATTAGAGATTATAAACAAATATGTAAATTAACGAAGATAATAAACTTCGTCTAGGTTGAACTGGGAGGGAATCGTACCAAGAACACTAGAATTCCCTCTTTGAATGGCCAAACTAATCTGCTGCCGGAAAAACATAAGCGACCTAGGCTCTCCTGTACCGTCAGACATACGTTTACCAAAATCTTTAGCAAAAACCTTGGCTTCCTCAGACCAACCTCCTAAACATTCTACGGTGAATTTTGTCTAGGGCAGACCTTAGGAACGACCTAGGGCCATAAGGAAATGCTTTGAACACATAATTCTATAGACAAAAATGTTTCCCTCAATTTGCTTTGCAAGATAACAAAAACCATCTTTTTTTGATTAGGGCCGACCTTAGGACAGACCTGAGACCCACTTTAGCCCTAAGCACAGGCACCGGGCCCAAATTTGTTTTTGAATATAATTCGGTACTCGATTACCTCTCAAATAAAAAAGAATCAACAGAATCAGTTAGGATTTATCCAACTTATGTAAGCGAACACGTTTCTAGTCAAAAAATTTTCTTCCATAAAACGGGAGACAGTCCTAGACCTTTCGATCAATAAAAAATTTGAAAATCGGAAGAGATTTACTCGAGTTATGTACAAAAAACATGTAGAGCGCTGGCAGAACTCGTTTTTAGTGCCCTAGCTATATCCTAGGGCCTAATATCAAAAAAGTTTCTTCGACTAATTGTTGGGCTTTCATAGACCTGTCGATTAAAAAAACAATTATGAAAATCGGAAAAGATTTACTCGAGTTATGTGCAAAGAACACGTATGGCCATAGCATAGACTCGTTCTTAGTGCCCTAGCTAAGTCCAAGGACTCAAATCCAAAAAAGTTTCTTCTATAAATTGTTCGCCATGCCCAGATCTTTCAATCAAACAAAAAAAATTTGAAAATCGGAAAAGATTTACTCGAGTTATGTACTAAAGACCAAAAACCAAAAACCTCCCCCTCCGAAATATTTAAAAAAAAACTACGTCGCAGCAAACGAGCCCTTACTCATCAAAATCGGTTAAAAACGAGTCGAGATATCGCCAATCAAAGATGGCCAATTTCTATGCATTAATGGAAAAATCTGCTTTGAAAGTAATCACAATTTCATTCCTGTGTTGTGTGTCAACGATCTATCTATCTATGTCTCTGTATTAGACCTGTCCAAAAATGTATGGGAAAATTAAGTTGTCGAAAAGTTGTAGGCTTAGCCCGGAAAACGGTGTCAAATGTTCCCCTGAGAAAAATTTTCTATGGGGCCGAGGCCCAAAAAGGCGATTTAGGGAGTGCTCAAATCGAAAAACTGAAAAAAATCGTCGAAAATAGAGTAAATTTCAGATTTGTCCACTTTAGACAAATTTAATGTTTCAGATCGATCTTGAAAGCGAATGTTAAGGCAAGTTTGGTTATTTTAGATCAAAACAGTCCTGAAAGTACGGTGAACATGTCTATGGGCTCGTCTGGGCTCCCAGCTGATGTGGAGTCTCACTCAAAGGCCAAGGTGGTGTCCGGCAGTTTCGGAGCCCGTTGGAAAATTTCTGAATAGCTATCTCATTACTTATATAAGGGAAATGTTGGCCTAGGGTAGGACTACAAAATATCCGAAAACGGTGGCTCTAGGTGTAGAGATGTAAAAAATTTTAATGCTCAAGCAGTAGAGCATGTCCAAATTTGTATGGAAAAATCAAGTTGTCGAAACGTTTGGGGGCCCGGTCGAAAAGCCATGCTATTTAGTGTCCCGAAAAAAGTTCTAAATGTCACAATAAAGGCCGATGCGTTTGAATTGATAGATGGATGGATGGCAGTGGATGACATGTGGGCTTAGTGAATCGCTAAAACTCGGGAAAATCCATTTTTACTTCAAAAATTTAATACAAGTTCATTAAAAAACAAAGAATTTCATTTAAATTCATCAAAAATGGAAACAAACATAAAAAACAAACAAACATTTAGATGGATAAGAGAGGCTTTTTGCTGAAATAGGGTATTTTTTTTGGATTTTGCTGAAAAATTATTGCAGTGATCTTGCCGAGGGGTGGCGCACTTCATTTATTCCATTTATTCTTTTATTCCATTTATTCCATTTATTCCCAAAAGTTTTGTTGTTGTTTTTGCGAAATATCTGAACCAAACACATTACAAGTTAGACAAATAAGTTCAAAAAAAGGTTTGCACAAATTATAAAGCATTTAAACCATCTTGAGATTAAATTTTATTTTTCCATTTATTCCATTTTTCAACAAAAATTCTTTTAAGTTTTCAAAAGAGGGTTTTTTCACTTTTTGACACATTAGTATGGTTTGTTGTGTGCGTTGCCATCAAAATCAAGTCTATTTGAGGTTTTGACTAATTTGAAAAAATTATCATTTATTCCATTTATTCCCATTTATTCCATTTATCCCCATTTATTCCATTTATTCCATTTATTCCCATTTATTCCATAAACCGCAAGAGTGCGTCACCCCTCGGATCTTGCAATTTGAATTATTTTTTGTTTTTCGGCTTCATTATAATACAATAAGCAGTAGCGTTCCAATCCCCATCCCTCCCTTCCAATGCTCGAAACGTCAAACTTAAAAAAAACCTCAGCTACGCCACTGCGTGAGCAAATACTGATGCATGTAATCATCTTTACATTTTTGCAGATCTATTGTACTGAAATAATAATAGAATTGACTTTGCAAAAAATATTCTGTTCAAGTGTCTAAAAATGGCTGCAAAGAATCAAAAGCCAAATGTTAACCGTCTTTTGATTCTTTGCAGCCATTTTAAGACAATTGAACAGAATATTTTTTGCAATGTCAATTCCATTATTATTTCAGTACAATAGATCTGCAAGAATGTAAAGATGCAACATGCATTAGTATTTGCTCACGCAGTGGCGTAGCTGGAGTTTTTTTTAAGTTTGTCGTTTCGAGCATTGGAAAGGATGGATGGGGATTGGGACCGTACTGCTTATTGTCTTATAATGAAGCTGAAAAACAAAAAATTATTCAAATTGTTGAGGATCATATAATACAATATACAATAAATTTTCAGCACAATCCAAAAAAAAAATCCCTATTTCAGCAATAAACCTTTCTTATCCATCTAAATGTTTATTTATTTTTGTTTTTTTTATGTTTGTTTCCATTTTTGATGAGTTTTACTACATGGGGTGAAAAGTCCGCGGCCTTGCAATGAAAGAACTAACTTTTACATATGAAATTAATTTTATTCTTCAACGTAGTCTCCCTGAAGGGAAATGCACTTAGTCCAACGGTCCTGCAACATTTGGATACCTTTGGTATAATAGGATTTCTCCAACCCTGCAAAATAGGCCTCTGTTTCGGATATCACCTCATCATTAGAGTAAAATCTTTTTCCCTGTAGCCATCTTTTTAAGTTTGGGAACAAATAGTAGTCGCTGGGGGCCAGATCTGGAGAGTAAGGTGGGTGGTGGAGTAATTCATAGCCCAAAGAGTCCAGTTTCACAGTTGCTTTTATGGATGAATGCGCTGGTGCATTGTCATGATGAAACAGGACCTTTTTCTTCTGCATATGCGGTCGTTTTCTCTTGATCTCGTTGTCGAGCTGTTCCAATAATGTGACATAGTACTCGCCAGTTATTGTTTTTCCTTTCTCCAAATAGTCGATAAATATTATGCCATGCGCATCCCAAAAAATCGTGGCCATAACCTTGCCTGCAGAACGCTGTGCCTTTGGGCGCTTCGGTCGGCTTTGACCAAATTCTAACCACTCTGCAGACTGTCTATTGGACTCTGGTGTATAGTAATGAATCCACGTTTCATCAATCGTGACAAATCTACGCAAAAACTCCGTTGGATTACGCTCGAACAAAGCTAAATTACGCTCTGAATCGTCAAGACGGTGCTGCTTTTGATCAATTGTTAGAAAACGCGGCACCCATCGCGCAGAAAGCTTTTTCATGTCCAAATACTCATGTAAAATGTGTCGCACCCGTTCTGTTGATATTTTGAGGATGTCAGCCATTTCACTAACTTTAACTTTCCGATCAGCCAAAACAATACGATGGATTCTTTTGATGTTTTCTTCAGTAACTGCTTCACTTGGACGTCCTGAACGTGGGGCATCATCGGTGCTTGTATTACCTCGTTTAAATTCAGCATGCCACTTCTTGACCGTTGTATACGACGGAGAAGATGTGCCATAACACTTATCCAGCCATTCTTTGCTTTGCACCGTATTTTTTCCCATTAAGAAACAATGTTTAATCAACACACGGAATTCATTATTTTCCATTTTTTACGAACAACAAAAACCTGCGTCACTCTATTGACAGTAGTTCGAAAACTATGACACCAAATGTCAGGAAATTTTGGCTGTAGACAAGTAAAGGGTGGTACTACTGAATGTTAACAAAAATTCTGAAGTAATGACGCCATCTCTATGTGAGGCCGCGGACTTTTCACCCCATGTAGTAATGAAATTCTTTGTTTTTCAATGAAAACACGTAAAAATTTTAATTTACCTTAAACAATCTACACAATAAGAAACAAAAGTCAAATTTTTGCAGCGCAAAAACTAGAAGTGTTGAAAAATTATTCCGCTGGTGGGTCCGGCATTTGTGACGCAATTTTTTTAACATAACGTAATTTTGTTTTGAAAACAGCGCTGTAATTTTTCAGGAAATTAAAACTTTGAACACAAGGTTCTATTCAAACAAACTTCTGTGTATTATCAGCGATAGAGTCACCTCAAGCGATATCATAAATTTTGGAAGCAGACTCACGGACTGCGTCACACTCTACCTTTTAAGAGGTTTTTGTTGTGATAGGTACTAAAACCAAAACCTAAGAAATTTTCTTGCTTAGTAACCGTCTGAAAGTAATGCTCTCGACGACCACAATCTTATACATCTAATACATCTGTATTAAGGAATTTTTTGTTGCTCGGGGAAAGATAATATCCATCCTTCCTATATAAAAGAATTGTGGTAAGAATAACAGAAATAGCGACAAAATGCAAAGAAGATGCACCATGCACCCAACCATTTGCTGAGTAGAATAGTAAAAGTCTTTAAAACGTAATAATTGCTGAAACGGATTATGAAGAAAATATTGTTGCAGACATTCTGTATTTTGTCGTGCATAAAATAAACGCAAAAAATGGTAAAAATCTTAGAAGAGTCATAAACCTTTTCAAAAAAAAATTAAAATTGTGTCTGTGAAAGCAAAAATAACAATAACAAGAAAGGGTATTTGTCATCGTACTTTCACCATATTTTTTATTGTTGGAACTTTTACTATGGAAATCCATCCACTGCTGTTCTCATACTCATTCGGAATATCAATCAATATAAAGCGAGATGTATAATAGAGTTATTTTTCCAAACATAAAAACTAGAAAATAAAATATCTTATCATCAGAGCGCTTGCTTCAACCTTATAGTTTTTGTGATCCTTTCTTCAAAAACAAACTATTCTTTTTCGGTTATACAGATACCAAAGTGCTTATGCTATGCTCCCATAATATAACAACAATCGGAAAGACTAGCTACACAGTAGAAACTTTCGCATAAAAAAATATCGAAGAAACAAAAAGTATGAAAAACATTCAAACCTGCGAGCGTGTATACAATAAACAAACACCGAACTTAATTAAAATACTAAAGCTGCTGAAAAATGGTTATTTAGGGAAAACTTTTTTTTTGGCACCGAAATTTGCCATATGGTTTTCCCTGCTCAATAAATCGACTAACATAAAAATGACTTAGAAACACTAACCCAAAACAAATTTTGTTAATTTGGAAACAAATTTCCGGGAAAAACTCGAAAATGACATGAGATAAAAAATTAATTTTAAGTGACGCTACAATTTCTGTGAGGAAAATTTAAAATTGCAAAATTCTGACGTGATTTATTAAAATGCTAAGAAACTTCCAAGAGCGATTAGATTGAAATATGCAATCTCCATCACCTTTGCTTAAGAATATGCGGGAAAATGCAAAAAATACTAAAGTAAAGTATGGTGTTGTGGAGCACTTTTTCATTTGTATTCTTTTGTTGAAAGCAAGGTTGGGTTAGCGTCACTAATAACTAGCGACGCTAGTTTTCCATTTATACATCGCTAATAGCATCTTGCGACTGCTAATTGTGACTTTACCAAACCTAGCTTCGCTAGTCGCTACTCGCTAAAATTACTATCATCAAACAATCATGTGCGCGCGGTAGCGATGCGCCCGTGACGGAAGTCCCCATACTTTTTGATAAGAAAAATTTTTTTTCGTAGACTTCGGAACCATATAAACAGCTAAGTTTTGACTTTTTTCCCTTGCGTCGTACCCCCTGAGACCTTGTTTTTCGGATTCTACGTAAAATTTTGATTGAAATCGACATTCTACTCATTAAAATTGGTCCAGTGGATCCGAAGATGTGACCTTTAGAATATCGTCATTTTCCATAGAAAATTTCATAGAAGCCAAAGTTAATCAAACATCCTACGTTAGTTCCTTAGTGAGTTAGTTAGTTCCAGAGCCATTTGTATGAAAACCAATTTTTTTGGCTCGTGGTCGAAAACGGCTCGATAACTTTTCTTGAAATTCTGCAGGGACTTTCGGATGGGCATTCTACGCCATATGAGATTTTGAACCGGCCTCGCTTGCCCATACAAATCCCATATAAAAGCATATTTTGTATGTGTTTGTGTGTGTATTCAAGGTATGGGTCAAACATGAGCAAAATTTTTAGAATGCGACCTGAGGCGGCGTTGATGGAGAAATCGTGGCGGCGGTCGGTGGTGGCCGCCACCACCAGCTATGGCAGCCGCGCGAAGTGATGTGGCGCCAAAAATTTTTTATGAATGAGGGTTGTAGAGGAAGTGACTGTGATCATTTTCGTAGGTGTAAGTGGTGGCCGCCACCGCCAGCTATGGCAGCCGCGCGAGGTGCCGTGGCGCCAAAATTTTTTTATGAATAAGGGTTGTAGATGAAGTGACTCTACTTCCAAAACTACTGATATAACAACAAAAACCCTTTAAAAAGGGGAATGTGACGCAAGTCTCTTTGTTTTGTCTTCCAAAACGACTGATATCGATTGGGGTGACGCTTACAGCTTTGAAACGCAAAAAACATTTTTGGAATGTTTTCATTTTTGATTAAAAATATGCGTCACAAATGCCACACCCACCAATGTAATAATTTTTCTACGCTTTCAGCTTTCGTACGCAAAAATTTGATTTCCTGTACAAAAATACGCCATAATAAAGTCAAATTTTTGCGTTGTAAAAGCTGAAAGAACAGAGAAACTATAAGACTGGGGGGTCCGCCATTTGTGACGCATTTTTTTAATCAAAAATGAAAACATCTCAAAAAATTTTTTTGTGTTTCAAAGCTGTAAGCGTCATCCCAATCGACATCAGTCGAAGAAGAAGAAAGAAAGAGACTTGCGTCACATTCCCCTTTTTAAATGGTTTTTGCTGTGTTTCTTATATTTCTCTAATAATTCTCACATTTCTCAGTAAAAATTGAGAGAATCCTCGTTTTGGTACAATTGCACCCATGTAAGTAATATTTTACTATGGCTGCTATACCTTCGCCAGATTAAAGTCCACCCGCTTGAATCAATGGAGAATTGTGAGTGGCTTTTAAATGCACGAAAACACCTTGAAACCACTCCTGCTCTCTTGGAGCTCTGAATTGGTTTTCTACTCTTTTGAGCCATCCAATGATGTACAGCAGGAGTAGGGTGTTTACCCGCAGTAGCTATACTTATCCTGACATACGATAGTTATTTGTAACTGTTTTGGACGATTGATGCCTAAAAACAATCGTTCGAAAGAGATGCGAACGAAATAAAGTCGTTTTTCATTGGTCAGTAAAAGAGAAGTGTTATTGCTTTTAACCATAAAAATATGGAACGCCGTTTACAACATTATCTCACCTAACAAGAGCTCCTTCCACCCATTTCCTAAACTTTCACCGATACAGTTGCACATTCCTCTAGCCCTACCACCTCGTCACAATCTGGCACACAAATCTCAGAGCCTCTATCTTCCTCTAGCATGGCATAATTTACCATTACATTGCTTCAACTGAAACTGTCAGAAATGATCGACAAAGTAAATTATGTTTTAAAACGTATAGGGTAAACGCACCCGGGAACGGGTATGCTCAATGGTAACGTACTGGCTTTCCTCCAAGAATATCCGGATTCAATCCTGGTGGGGACAAATTCTGTATAGGATTTTTCTTTATAGCATAAAAGTAACGTTCCTAGGCACACCCAGGCTTCATAATATGGATACTTATGAATTTGGTGCCGCAACGAATCATAGATAGAAGAATGACAAACACGACGTCACCCATATTCGATGAATTCTGTAAACAAATATCTGAGTCTGTCTTTAGGCGGAGATATAATTAGCAGCAGGTGAAATCCTAATGGTAAAATGCCAGCTAACGTGAGGCGTGATTCAGAATTCACGTTAAGTATGTGGTCCAACAATGCTTGCCGGTAAAACAAATTAATGGGGCGAACCGGCATTCTAAGCCCTACTAGTTTCCGCACCTAGTACATGATGGCACTAGGTTTGTGAGCAATTTACCACTGACACAGTAAAAACGTCGGTAACGAAAGGATCTCTAAAAAGAATCCATGTGAGGTTGTTGACGGGTTGTGACGGCAGATTATTGTTATTATTATTAAGCGTACCGGTTACGAGTAGTATACGAGCACTGTTTCCTGACAAATTTCATACAATTCGCTTGAAAAGTATACGCAGTAGTTGCGAGCCCCGAAGTCAATC
Source organism: Pseudolycoriella hygida (assembly GCA_029228625.1). Lineage (NCBI taxonomy): Eukaryota > Metazoa > Arthropoda > Insecta > Diptera > Sciaridae > Pseudolycoriella > Pseudolycoriella hygida. The sequence continues at coordinate 114,322,255 of CM055403.1, read as the reverse complement.
TTCAACGCATCAAGAAAATTGTTGCACTAGTTAAGAGACCCTAAGCAAAAGAATTTAGTGCATATGTGCTCGTAAACGGGAGATTATAATTTGCTAGAGGTGAGAATGAAAATATACGAAAAGGGAAAGCTGTGATATCCCAACAATTTATCAATTATTTCAAGAGATGGAAGCACTTTCTTTGCTGAAATTGTAATTTACTATTTATATTTTCGCCATTATATCGTTCATGGCTCTACTTTCTATGTCAATGAAATCATTAAAAGATTTTTCCGCTAGGCACCAACTCTTTCGCAGTGAGGTGTCGGATAGACCCTTTTAATCCTCTCAACATTTGAATTTTAATCGAAACTTGAATAATTTGACACAAGATGGCAAAATCTATTGGTCGTGTGCTGATTATATATCGTACGAAATTCCGTTACAACGCGGTGAAAAATTCAAAATTGAACCGCACTAAAAGAGTCTTCAGGCCAAATTATTTACAGTATTTATTCTCCGAATCTAATTGAAGTCCAGGTGTGCACTCTTTCCAGTTTCTTTCTGCTTCTGTAGTGCTTGCTGCCCATGCTGAAGGGAACACTGCTAGAGCTGATAAGGAACTTAACACCCCTTGTATGCCAACCCTCCAAGAAAGCTAGCAACATTAAGCTTTATCAACAATTTCCCTCGAAGAACGAAAAATTCAGATAGTCATGAACTGGTCATCGACTAATGTAAGGTAAAACGGGTATATCATTAAATTTTTATTGAGTGGAAATAAAACCATTTTTTACATTGTACCATTTGAAGAAAAGTCAAATTCCCATCAATGTTAATTTTATATTGTTGATGCTCATTGTTGGGAAATATATGATAACGCTTTTCGTCATTGTGAAACGATACGTAAGAACAAGTGAATGGAAGATTGTACAATACGCATCAAGCAAACGGCAATTGATGTGCTCTTAAACAGCATGTTATTATCGGAGATGAACAATTTTTACTGGCACTTCTTAATGCGTTATATGCGATTACATGTATGGTCTCATGAGTGTTTTATAGGCGGTTACGATCATAATATTTTTTTCATCATTGATATATACACAACATTGAGGCACAGCAGCGGAAAGAAATGCGATAAAAATGTTTTGTGATTTTGTTCCGTATGACAACATTTCCGATAAAGGTTACTTGTTACATTGTGGACATTATTTTCAAGTTTCTTTTTCGAATGAAATGCATAACGACGCGACGGTGACGGCTGTATTTGTTTTCGCTCTTTCCTAGTTATTTTGTTGTAATTTACCACCAACCAATCGAATTTCGACTTTTCGTTTTGGGGTCTAAATAATAGAAATCTCCAAAAATGGTGTCCTTCCATCTGTCTGTGGCGTGGTTCGGAATTCAGATTCAGAACTATTTATTGGCACTAGTTAAAAATTATTTTTGTCAAGTTATTTTGCTATTTTGTCAAGTTGGACATTTTCCTTTTACAAAATGTATTTTTATCAATTATTCCTTAGTAACCCGCTTTACCCGCTTTAAAGAGTATACCAAAACATATTTTCCTTGTACGTAGTGCTCTGTCGTGGCGTAGTAAAAATGTCATAACTTGAAAAAAAAGTATTTTGATTTTTTAACTTGACAAGTAAGTATTTTTAACTTGACATTTAAATAGTACCCATTCAGATTAAGCAGGTGCTCTGGCAAACAGACTTATGGTTACTCATTCAAATGCCCTAAAAAAGGTATCTTGGTTGTAGGGATACACCGCATTCACCGCTCGCATAGTATAAGCATAAGTTGTGGCTAGTAGGCTAGAAGATTTATCGTAGTGCGTGCACACACGACGAGGTTCATTTGGCTAACGGGTCTCACAAGTGTGTAATCTGAATGGAAACGTGTAAATGTGGGAATCTAGCTAAATATCGAATCACAACAAAAACCCTTTCAAAAGGGAGTCCTTGTTCCTTCTTCCAAAACAATTGATATCAAAGCTTTGAAATGAACAAAAAAATTTTTAATTTCATATTCGATTAAAAAAATGCGTCACAAATGCGGGCCCACCAACGTAATAATTTTTCTTCACTTTCAGCTTTCATACGCAAAAATTTGGCTTCCTGTACAAAAATACGTCATACATTACATAAAGTCAAATTTTTGCGGTGTGAAGACTGAAAGAACAGAAAAACTATAACGCTGGTGGTTCCGGCATTTGTGACGCATTTTTTTAATCGAATGTGAAAATAAAAAAAATTTTGTTCATTTCAAAGCTTTGAGCGTCACCCCTATTGATATCAATTGTTTTGGAAGGAGGAACAAGTACTTGCGTCATATTTCCCTTTTAAATGGGTTTTTGTTGTGATATTTTGAGCCATTTTGACGACAGCCTAACGGCGATATTTTGTGTGATATTTCTTATATTTTATTTATTTTTTGTTCAGCCGTTTTGACGACACCATTGTGATGATTTTTATACTTTATGCATTTTTTAATGTTCTTAATTTCAATTTCAATGTTTTCGTTATATAGTTCTATTTGTTTTGTTTTTTAATTACTTTTCGAATTCATGTTATTATAATTTTACTGTGTAAGTAGTTATTGTAACGTTTTTGGTTTTTTTAACGAGGATTATGACTTCCGTCATAATTACTCTTTTTTTACCATGTCAGCTAGAAGATAGTAGACAATAAAAGTAACATTCATTCATTCATTTCGTTGTATTTTTCCTCCGTGGGTGCGTACTAGGCGTTAATAAGAGTATAGTTGAAAAATTTTCCTCTTATCCGTAGATAGCACAATCGCTCTTCAACAGGATTGAAGCCAATCACCGCGTTTCTAGCTGTGCCGAAAACCATGAAACCTGCTCCATACTCTCTTGGACTGTCATGCCATGATGTCAATTTTTGCAGCTCTTGGCGCACTTGTGAGAGAACTCAATCCTCCTGGCCGCAACAAAGATCTTACATTCCATGTTCCTAGTTTTAAATCATTGTCCTTTTTCCGTTGCTTGAGTCGTTGCCGTTTATCCTGTCCGATCCGAGGCTGTGTTGTTGAGTTCATAACCGATCCATTTTTTCCGGTGTTTGGAGGTTAACCAAACGCCCAACCCACTTCCGTTTCCCCGATGACCCGTGGGCAAGTCATCAGGTAGCACTCTTAAGTTTAGCACAAAACTCCGAAAAGAATTGAGGTCTTGGGGACTACGACGTGGACGTAAAAAGGGCACTTGATAGTTAGACAGTTGCACGCCTGGCACATGACACGGACTACAACACTCCGCTCATATATAATCAGGCGCTACCCTATCTAACTACCCAATCCTTAGAAGCCGTTACGCGTAATGTAAAATATGACATTAAACTGACAACTTTCGAGTTGGTAAAACATAGTATCCTGCTGATGTAATTGTGGGCTCGTCAAACAACAAATTTACATCATGATGTACTGTTGATTGAGCTTTCGTACTTTTTTTTAATTCCTAATTACTCAATGAACTCAAAGCAAAGAAAGGCTTTCATGCTAACAATTCGGTAAGATCACAACCAGCATAGCCAAGCTAAATTGAAAGAAAATTCTCGCTTTTGTTGAGAAGACATTGATTGTTGAAAGGATTATACAATATCAAAGAATGGATTCGATTCAACTGTACACTTAGACTCACAGCTGAATTCATCAGACAGTCACACACACATAAGACTCGTGCTACATCAACAAAACATAGAAATACCATCAGGTATTAACAATAAGTCCCTCGGAGGAGCAAAAGCACTAAAGAAACTGTAAAAATATATTTTTACGGCTTTTTCCCTCAGTTATAAACATAATAATAATCATAAAAATTTGTTTCATGTTATGGAGTTATTTTGGAGCGAAAAAATACACATAATATGAGTAGCACACACCAGCCTCCTACCGTTTCAATATGTTTTTCTTTTTTATATTACATTTCGCTGTATTCGTATCTCGATTTCGGATTATAGTCATCATATAGCCCGATTTGTATCGTTGAAGAACTATTTGAAGAAAAAAAAATATAAAAACAACCTTTTGGGAACATTATCAAGATACTCCCCATACTATCGTCCAAATTAAATTGGATTTCATAAGCTAGACAATATTTATCGCATAATGTTTGTATTCAGTTATACTCACTAAAATGCTATTCCAGCAATAGTTCAAGTAGCTTTAAAAATTCAGCAAATTTTCTTAAAAGCCAAATTACAGTCGAATTAGGGAATAATGTTCAACACATTAGATTTTTTATTTTGCCTTAAGGCTCGTTCACATTCTGTGGGAATACAAATTTATCGATCACACAGAACGCTGCTATATTTCATGTGTTAATGAGATGACACAAGAAAGTCTATACCGATTGGAAATATTGCTTTCGAAAAAACAATTCTTAATAACTTTACAATGGTTTCAACATCAACAATCTACTTGCTCTACTGTGACTGCAAACCAATGAGCGGACCACCTTTACCAAACTGATGATGATGATGACCGATAAACAAACATTTTCTTTTTAGACCCCGACAAAGGTTCGAAGTTTTTCACGACATTTGTAACCAGCCGGATCGGGACCCGGGAGTTGGTGGGTTTTTACTGATAACTGGTCGATTCGAATGAGACTATTAAATGTGACCATATACTTAAAGAAGTAAAATAACTCACACATCTCTCACAACGGCATGCGGTTGTTACGGTTTTATGAAATTGCTTTTAAATTATAGTCTTGATTTGGATACAAGATTACTGGGGTGTGATTAATACATAAATACGGTGAACTTGAAATTGTATGATACTCAGAAAACCACTTCAATAAATAATAACAGTAAGGTCAGTTACAACCTATAAGTGCACATTAACTCATTCAAACGAAAGAGCCGAATCCGAAATTTTCAAAGAAAATACAACATGACGAGGTTATTTGTATCTACTGGGTAAAACTGTGGTTTATCCTTGATTTCATTGTTAGACATTTCAATTAAATTCTTGTGGTTTTAATCCCAATTGGGGATTTCTTTTTTTTTTTTTTAAATAAATCCGAGCTTTTAATGTATTTGATCTTTCTTTGAGAGAGATAGTTGAAAGATTTTTTTATTTCCTTATTATGTTGGGAGGGCGGAGAGAAAGTTCAGCACACATGACTTCCAAGTGACCACAGATAGATTTTGTTCAAGCCAAGCGGCTCTGCAGAATGTTAAGAAAAATTTGGTTACAGGCTGAATGTTTCAACATTCAAGAATTAAGTCAGATTTCGATCGAATGTTCTGATTAAAATCCTCAAATATTTGCAGTGTATATGAATTGCCCGCATCAAAAAGCGAGAACGTATACATACAAGTGCTTCTGCCAAACTTTTAACCTACATCCCTACATCATTCTACCTTTTCTCTGTCTAAAAACTTGAAGCAAATAAATTAAAATGTGAATTGATTTTCATGCTAAGATTTAGTTTGAAAACTCTGAAGAACTTTACTTTCGAACTGCATTAATTTCCATATTGTTTCGCTGGTCCATAAATATATTTGCTAATTCTGTGTTTAATGGTATAGGGATAGCATAATTAGTTTTGAGATTAGAAAATCATGCAAAAAATAGCAACGCTGTAATTGTAACACTATATTACTGATAGAATTAATGTTCACGAAACTTTATACGAACCACGCAAAACTGCCTTGCAACGCATAAAAACCTTATAGAAAGAGAAAAGAGATTTGGTGACGCAGGTCCCTCCTTCCAAAACAACTGATATCAATTTCGGTGACGCTTACAGCTTCGGAACGCAAAAAATTCTTTTTTTTCACTTTTGATTAAAAAAATGCGTCACAAATGCCAGATTTGACACGAAAAAAATTAAGTTTTGCGTGATGTGTGGAGTACCGGTAGCCAAATTTCTGGCGTGCGAAATCTGAAAGCGCAGAAAAATTATTACGTTGGGGCGGTTTGGCATTTTTGACGCATTTCTTAAATTAAATTGATATCAGTTGTTTTTAAAGAAGGGAGAAGGACTTGCGTCACATTTCCTTTTTAAAAAGGGTTTTTGTTGTGAAATCAGTAGTTTTGGTAGAAAAGAGGAAAAAAATTTTGGAGAATTTTCGGCGAAAAAAAATTTCCCGCGAAAA
>CM055403.1:114286505-114306109 GCA_029228625.1 Pseudolycoriella hygida | reverse complement strand
ATGTCGTTGTTTATGTTCAGCTCTGATCCAAGGTATACGAACTTATTGACCATTTTGAATGTGTGTGTGTCGATCGTTACGTTATCTTCCCGATATCGATTCGTAGGTGGGTTGATCATGTATTCCGTTTTTCCGTCGTTGACCTTCAACCCAAGGTCGTTACTATTCCTCTCCAAGGCCGTAAACTTATCTTTAATAATAATAATAATCTGCCCTACAACCCATGAAGGGTTAGAGGCTAGATCATTATTTACTAGTGTCCCTTTTTTGTGGTTCTACTTTATTGAGATCCTTTCATTACCGGAAAGTTTTACTGTGCCAGTGGTAAGCTATGCGACAAACCTAGTGCCATCTATGAGATTTAACTAGGAGCGAAACTAGTAGTAGTAGATTAGGGGCACCTCCCAACAATACCTTTCACCGGTAAGCCGTACGATGGCACTACACTCAACTTCACTTGACTTGAACGATTCAATCAGTTTTGTTTTGTTTACAAATCTAACAATCGGTACAAATCCGTCTGCGGTTGAGTTTCGAACCAACGCACTGGCAACTCAATCTCGTAGTAGCAAGCAGACGTGTTAACCACTACGCTATCGAGTTGTTAAACAACATCCATATTTCGGCCAATAATGTCCAGGTCATCTGCAAAACCAAGCAACTGACTGTGACTGGACTTGGAGAAAATGGTGCCGCTGGAGTCTATGTCCATGGTTTGAACAGCTGCTTCGAGTGTTAAATTGAAAAGCAGCGTTGCAAGAGGATCTCCTTGACGTAGGCCTTCCTCAATGTCGAAAGTCTCTGACATTTGATTGCGGATCCTTACTCGGCTGTTAGCTCCGTTTAGTGTTAGCTTCGTTAGCGAGATCAGTTTGTTGGAAATTCCGAACTCCTCCATGACTCTCCATAGCTTACTTCTTCTAACACTGTCATAGGCTGCCTTGAAGTCAACGAACAAATGGTGTGTTTCAATGTTGTACTCCTTGCACTTCTCCAAGAGCTGTCTGATATTAAACAGCTGGTCCGATGTTGAACGACCTACACGAAAACCACTTTGGTATTCACCTATCGTAGATTCCGTGTATGGATGAAGGCGCTGATATAGAATATTTGCAAATATCTTGTAAGCAATATTCAGCAGAGCGATTCCTCGAAAATTGCCACACTCCAATTTGTCACCTTTTTTGTATATGGGACAAAGTATGCTGGTCTTCCCCTCTTCCGGTAACTCCTCGTCATTCCAGATGCGTATGATGAGCTCGTGCATCTCCATACATAGCGCGTTGCCGCCGTTCTTGAAAAGTTCACCGGGTAGGTTGTCAGTCCCCGGGGCTTTGAAATTTTTTAGCTTTAAAATTTCAGCTTCAACTTCTTGCATCGTTGGTTCTTCTATGTATGGTTGCGCAGTCTGAAATGGCAATTCGTCGTTTTCGTCGTCTCGGTTGAGCGGTCTGTTCGGGTTAAGCAGTTCCTTAAAGTACTCAGCCCATCTCGCAATGCACCTTTCCTCATCTGCTAAGACCAATCCATGCTTGTCCTTACACAGCAAAGGTTGTTGACTGTAACCGTTTCTGGATTCGTTCCTTGTCACGCTGTCGCTTTTTCCGTCCGAAGAGTTTTCTCTCGAAATTTCTTTTAGAACGGTACTCTTCCTGGCCAGCTCGAGTGAATCTACTTAGAGTTTTCAGGCGAGCTGCGTTTTTGTCGTCCATGGCCTTCTGGCATTCATCGTCAAACCAGATATTTCTTTTATTTCCCGTTCTCGTTCCCACTGCCTCTGCTGCGGCGCTCTCTACATTCCGTCTAATTTGATTCCACGCATCGTCTACGCTTCGTTGTTCGCTGACCATTCCGCCAATAATATTCGTCTCCAGCCTGTCGACATATTGACGTTTAATGCCTTCGTTCTGTAGTTTTTCCACGTCCCACCTTTCCAATGCCGGTTGTCGATTGTGTTGAACCGATATTCGAGACCTAACTGCCGCTCTCACCAGGTAGTGATCGGAATCTACATTCGGTCCTCTACAGCTTCTGACATTCAACATATTTGAACAGTGACGTGCATCTATCAAAATGTGGTCAATCTGGTTTTTGGTTCGTTTATCCGGTGATACCCATGTCGCTTTGTGGATGTCTTTATGTTGGAAATAGGTACTGCTGACAACCATGTTTCTTGATGCTGCAAAATCAACCACCCGCGTTCCATTTTCGTTCGAGTTTTCGTGGAGGCTATGTTTACCGATTGTGGGACGATAAAATACTTCGCGGCCTATCTTAGCATTAAAATCTCCAAGCACAATTTTAATGTCTCGTTTCGGCGCTCCATCATATACATCCACCAGTTTCTCGTAGAATAGCTCCTTCGCCTCGTTGTCGTTTTCCTCCGTAGGCGCATAAACGTTTATAAGAGTGTAATTGAAAAATTTTCCTCTTATCCGTAGGGAGCACAATCGCTCGTCAACAGGACTGAAACCAATCACCGCGTTTCTAGCTCTGCCGAGAACCATGAAGCCTGTTCCATACTCTCTTGGACTGTCGTTACTCTTCCCACTATAGTAGAACTTATAGTCGCTACTGGTCATGGTGTCCTTTCCAGGCCATCTCGTTTCTTGCACTGCTGTTATGTCAATTTTTGCCGCTCTTAGCGCACTTGTGAGAGATCTCAATCCTCCTGGCCGCAACAAAGATCTTACATTCCATGTTCCTAATTGTAAATCGTTGACCTTTTTCCGTTGCTTGAGTCGTAGCCGTTTATCCTGTCCGATCCGAGGCTGTGTTGGGGAATTCATAACAAGACTGTTTTTACAGTGTCTGGGAGTTAGCCAAGCGCCCAACCTACTTTCCTTCTCCCGATGACCCGTAGGGAAGTCACCAGGTGGTGATGGTAGCCCATCTGACTAGGGTTGTGTATGCTGCCGTTGTCTCTTGCTGTTGAGATCATCCGCCACCATACTAAGTCGCCATCCCATCTTGATAGCGCCTAGCTACCTTCGGCCCTCCCTATACGTGCCGTTTAGGTACTACCCGAAGGCAGCCCCCCTCATCCTTATGTTAAGTGACCCACACTACTACAACAGGGTTGCTCACTATAACAGGTGTCACCACGGGTAGGATAGGATGTAGTAGTAGGTGGACGTGCCGTATATAATGACCCCTTAAGGATCAATGTAATGCCTGATGCATCAATAAGTTCTGCAGTGAACGTTATGCTCAATAATACATCGTTTCGTTCCATTCAATGTAATTGATTTTAAAAATTAGTGCAAGCCATTGTTGTTAGATGTGTCAACCTGCAATACTTTAGTCACTGACGCAAACCCTTTTTGTACACCATGCTCACAGCTTTTTTCATTACATGCGTAAAACGTAAACTAAACGAATAGGCAATTTTATTGAAAAAATAAATCAATTAAATGGAAAAAGGGAAAATATTTGCCTTATAATTTAAAAACAACTTTTTATATTACATTTTATTGTAACTCACCCCACCAGCAAAGTCGAATAAAATCTCATACTCCCATCAGTCCCGATAAAACTTTTTCATTACGATTTCACCATTTTGATGTGAGTAAGACATGTTACAATGTGAAGTTCTACATACCACTTTTCATATCTGCGCCTCCAGAGAAATAAAATGGTATCAGAAACCAAGGGAACTGACACGCAAGACATAAGAGCATTATTATAATACGTGTTTTTCATGTCTGATATTCTCAGTGTATATTACATACGAAAGCATAAATAAGATAAATAATCTGAAACTTTTGATACGATGTGGTAGAAATATGATCTAGAAAACGTATCTACCTTTGCTTTTCAAACTTGGTAAAATTAAAAGAAAAACGGAATGAGAACAGGTTGTTATTAGGCCTTCGTTTAAATACCCGAATCAGCGTCTTTTCACTAGCCTTAGGCTGTCACTAATTTCATGCAAATTAACTTTTGCCTGTCAAATAGAAAGGCAAATTACCTCAAAGCATCTGAGAATGGCAGATCAGCGCCATCTGTTTACGATTTCTTTAAGTTACAATGCGCGACTAACAAATTAAGCATGTAAAGTAACACTTTTCGTTCCGCTTTCAGAAGGTGCGAAACAGGCTGCTTTCAAGGAAAACTCCCAGTTTAAAACAAAACTTTGTTACGTCAAAGTAATAAAATTTTCTTCACAATCTTGTGAATGGTGAAGAGTGTAAAGAGGTGCACCTCTACCTACCGTTATACTTGTTTGAAAATTATCATTCGATTCCAAAAAATCATTCGAATTGAAATGTCAGATTGTCCATACTTTTTCTCTAATGAAATAAATGTAAGATAAATAGGAAGAAGAAATTGAGCGTCATTATCCGTCTGAGTCAAAACCTCAATATGACAAAAATTTCCGTCCATACCAGGAATTTGTTTAAATTTCCAAAGCCTATCTGAAAAACAGTTTTCCGTGCTGTTTCATCGTCAGACCAAGTTGATGCTAAACTAAAAATATGCGTTCTTTCAGCTGAAAGGACGTGAACATGGCTGAAAGGGGACTTTTAAAAAGAAAAATGACTATCATTAGCGACATATTAAAGGAAAAGGGACTTGCGTCTTTTTTCCTTAAAAAATTTTGTGTGATTGACTCGTCGGCTTCTGTCAAATTATATCGAATTTCAATATGAAATGCGTAAACTGTCGAGCAGTTGAAATTTTATTTGACGCGCCTGTGTGATAGACTTGTGAGAGCCAATGAAAAAGTCGAATCAATAAAATTCTTTCCGTGAGACCAATTCCTGTGATCTGAAAGCAATGGAGCCGAAGCCAATTTGAAAGTCCTACTAATTTGTCACCACATTGAAATGAAACTTTAAAATCTTCATCAAACTGAACATTATAAACGATTCGTTTATGTGTGGCAAAGAGATGATACATTTAAATGAATGAATTTACAAAGTTCGTAATCTAATTTAATCTCTTGTTACATCGTCCCATGAATTATAAGAGTTGGTTTAGATTTTCTGTAACATACGTTCATATGAAACGACAACATCATATTCAAAATTGGGTAAATTCAGATGGACATATTGCACGTCCACACATGCCCCAGGATGTTCCAATGGAAAATCTAAACCAAAACACATCTCTATCTATCAGAGTGTAGAATCTAAAGTACTTCGGCGAATTTAACTTATATGCATTGCAGGGCTTTTGTGTATGTTATACATCTAACGATTGCAAAACTGTAATTGGCTTTCTATTGTCTGGCTCATATATGAATCCTGAATAACAATGTGCGAAAACGGAATATAATGCAGAGTTATTAGAGGTTTTGTTCGTACTAACAGGGATAAGGCGATGTTTACGATGTTTGGCTACTATGTGGGAAAATAATTACTATTCCCATGCTGTGAAGTACATGTGACATAAATTATCCGTAAGGTCAATTTTAAACTTTTCCTCTACGTTTTCATGTTCATTGTTTGTTGTATGCACATTATGTCGTATACCTCCACACAATACCTTCTTTACAACAGTACTCCTGTATACAAAGTAAAAAAAGGCTTTACTAAAATATATGGATGCATGCAGAGAGTTTAAATTAACTATTTAACATTGTCTCACAAGCTTGACTCATAAGTTAATTAGTCAAATACGACAATTTAAGTGCTAAATGAATTTACTTAATTAGACAGGCAGTTGCTGACAGATTATGTATACTGATTTTAGAAATTAATTTTGTTTCAACGAAGAGGTACATTTCTTTAATAAAAATCATCTTTAATGATGAATGGAGGAATGAAAACTTAAAGCATCCTGTAGGCGTTTAGGAAACCGCAAGAAAAATATTTCTTATTAATTATCTTAGAGGGCTTGCATTACACATGTGACATGTCGAAATAATGTATATAGAAAAATGTCTTCATTTCAATAGAAAACTTTTTATTTTATGGCTGTGAAAAGTTACTATCATTCACCAGGGGTGGATTATAGTGTAGAGTGGGGGGTGTCCTGGGAAATTAATGAAAGATTCCACATTCGCCGCGTTGCTCTCAATGAAAATAAACACAAAGAAGCGTGACTTTCACCAATCTACAGAACATGGGAGATGTGGTTCAGTGGAAAACGTACTGGACTGTCACCAAAATGCAGGCGCGCCGACTTCACGGGGTCATTGGGTGCAAAAGCACCCAATGAAATTCGGGTCACTATACCTAAAGAACGCGCCCTGGACACCGCCCTGAGAAAATCATTTTTATACGAAAGTTGCATCTGTTCATCTGTGTTCGCAAAAGGCTACAAAATTTCTCCATGGTTAGATTTTTGACTTCATCCGAGACCATCTCAATTTATTTTTCTCGCGCTGGTGCATATGTGCAATGTATTGTATACTTTACTTATATCGCATTACATGCAAGGTTACATACTAATTGTGTAATGGGCTGTGTTCACCCTTAGATTGTCTTTTTACCCCGCCCGTTACGTCAAAATTTTTGCCTGCGGCGGTAATATCATCATCAACTATGTCACAAGAACAGTGATTAATAACTAACGTTCGTTTTGTAGTAATGAGAAAACGAAATGAGTCAATTTTAATTGATTTTATAGTACAATTAATGTTTAACTGTTTATTTTATAAATAATTTACACAAATTTCGTAAATAATCGCATTTTCAATCAAATTTCTTGCTTTGAGCATTAATAACGAATTTATGTTCGTTTTATGACTCCCAGATTTGCTCTGTACGGCGCTGTACAAAATTACAAGTAAAAAATATAGCCACCTCGAAACATTTGATTTCACGAGACACGAGAAAAATAGGCTATAATAACGATAAGCCCAATAAATTTTCGCCCCCTGCGCTCGCGATATTTTCAGTTGGTGTTGCAATTACCCGCCCCCCCCCTAGCTAAGGCACAGTAAATGTACAACTATTGGTTGAGTCTTGCACCCAATGACCAAAATCAAAGTCGGCGCCTCTGTGAAAAAGTCGCGGGTTCGAGCCTCGGTTCTGACAATTTTTCACTAAGAAACTATGTATTGTGCAACGTCCCTAAAGTTCACCCAAGATTAATAAATTGTGTAGTTTTGGTATGCATGCCCCTAAAATTCCACTCGTCCCAATGAAGTCACTGATATGTTGCCGAAGAACAAGTAAAAAGATGTCAGAATGAGACAACCCAATAGAGAAGACTCACGTTACACGAGAATAATAGAACACGTCCTCGAAAACAGAACACTCATCACAAAGAAAGCATGAAACCACGGAAAAGATTAAAATAGGAAAGGTGTGAGACTGAGACAAAGTGACATGATTTCTCCGAAATTATACACTTTGGCCTTTGAAGACGTTTTCAAAGAAGTGGATTGGAGCGAAATAAGCACAAATATAAATGAAGTTGCTTAAATAATGCATGGTTCACGGGGGACATCGCCATATTAACGTAACGGGAACAATGTCAACGCAACCAAATGACGCTTCTTTTTTTGGTTTCATAAATTTTTTTAATTAATCTATAAAAAAAACTTGTTTTTTTTAACGTAACGGATGTTTTTCGGACCCAACACCTGTGAATCTTCATTTTTTCAATTTTCTCAATTCTTGAAATTGCCTAACAGTCAGTTATGAAAGCCCTTCCGAAGTACATCTATCTGACTTTCATGTTCACATTGAAGTTTTACATAGAGTTCAACTAATACATTATATTGTATATTATAGTAATTTAGTAATTTAGAGCCATATAGGACAGGATTGTTCATTGGACATAAAAGTTTCCCCTCATCCACCTCAAAAAATATCAAAAATTACTCAAGTAGAGCTCTGGCATCCATGGGCAAAAATGGTCCTTGGAACGTCCTCTACTCTACAACATATATCAAAACAAATTTTTTGTCCTCGATCGACCTCCAGACCGACTTACAGGCCTAATACGAGCTCTGCAAAAATATTTTCCACAACGTCCTCTTCAACATATCAAAAACAATTTTTTTGGTCTTCGGCCGACCTACAAACAAATAATTTTCCAATGGGACATTCGCCGTTCCTTTGAAGTTTTTTTATCAATCGGTGAGTGCACATCTCAAAACTCTTTTAATATGCCCAGATTTGCAAAAACATCACTGGAAAGTGATCTGGAAGTGATCACATGTGCCAGTCACATCTCGCGAATTTGCGTTTTTTGGTCAAACGACTGCGATTAGCGAATCCGAAAGAGTGATAAGTAAACAGCACTCGAAACATTTACGAAAGAAATTTTGCTCAGGTGAAAAATTATTTCGTTGAAGGTTTATACAACAATTTCATGAGTCTTGGGCGATCATCCTTGTCAATAAAGGCGCTTGTCAACAACATGTACAATATCAATGTAAGCATGGGAAGCATGGAAATATTCGACCCAATTTCCACTGTCGAAGACGAGCTCCACAAGGGAGTTGCGGGAAATACGCAAATTCTCATTCAATAGACAATATTTCTTCAACATTTCACAGTAGCGAAATTAAAAAAAATCAGTTTCTTTCAGAAAAATCTTTAATATGCTTTTTAAACAGTCGCAAAAATTTTAAAATTATTCATTCTTTAAATTTTACTAGTTCAATCTGAGAACTCGATCAATTCTTAAACTTGATGCCTACTTCTACTCTTTTAGTTACTACTTTATTGCAAAAAACATAAGCACTAAAATAGGTTTTTTTTTGTTTCGAAATTCATCACACAATAGGAATCTATTAAATTTGCTAAACAAAAGCTTTGGAATAATACAGAAAGAAACATCAATTCCAAATTTACTGTTTTTAAATTTCCCGCCAATTCACATTAGTTCTACGCTCGAAATAAAATCTTTTCATGTAACCCCTGCAAGACGTCGAAATTCTGTAAAACGTCACATTTGATTTTCTCAATTTCTTACATTTGTTTTTCAGATTTACAAAGGGCACATTTGATCAATTTTCGTAGATTTTTTCAACATTTATTGATTTTCGTAAAGTTGCGATCTGCAGTATATTTATCATTTGTCGAATGATAAATTTAGCCATTGATTTAAGACTAAAAAAAACATCAACAAACAAAAAAATATGGAATGCGCATGTGTTACATATATAAACATAAACAGGTTGTGAGCAGTTTGTGGACATTTTCTAAGAAAGGCATACGAATTTCAAAAAAAAACCTAATTTATTGCTTGGGAAAATTCAAGATGGCGCCGGTTTGACTGCTGGCAGCAATTTTCTTAAGATCCCAAAAAATTCTCCTGACCAAACTCTTTTACTTTCCCGAAGAAACCAACTCTCGAGCTATTGTCATTCCGAAGCTAAAATTCGAAAGCTCCGAGCATTACCTAAAAAAACCCTCAAAATTGACAACTTTTCCACATGCCACGGCTTTTCCAGAATTTTCCCGGAAAAGCGGCATATGAAATTTTTATAGGTAGATAGAAACCGACAGATCAGAAAAAAAGTTTTCATAATGATGAGAATAATAGAAAAATTATTTCTCCAAACAAAAATGTCATTTTCAAACCTCGATATCTCAGCCAATTTTCAACCGATTTTGATGAGTGAGGGCTCGTTTGAAAGCTGCTGCGGCTTAGTTTTTTTAAAAATAATTTGGAGGGGAAGGGGCGAGGGGAAAAACTCAAAAGTTCGCCTATATATGGCTCCTTGTCCCAAAGGTTTTTGAATAGAGTTTTTTCGGTTTGTGGACATTTTTTTGGGGTGTGGGGACTGCGTCACGCCCTCCGCTACCGCTGCGGGCATGATAAATTTTAAATGGCTCAACTCAAGGAAGAAACTGAATATTCAAAACACTAAAGCGATCGATAGAATAATTCAAAATTTGAAAACGTAAATGCGCCGATTCATTAAACGCATCCTATACTGTTTGACAGATTTCAATTTTAAAGTGTCATTTGTTTCTTTAAACTAGGAAAAAAGAAATGGACCGGCTGTAAAAATATGGTTTTTCGACAAAATTTGAGCTCTTCGAAAATGGCACTTTCGGTGCATAATGCACCGGAAGTGCCATTTTCGATTAGTTTTTTTTATTAAAAGAAACAATATTTTTAGTTATTTTATGGGAAAGACCGGGGAAGACTATCGAGATCTATTGATTTTCCCCATTTAGATTGTGACACGCTAAGTATTTGCGCAGATATCTTACTTTGAAATTCGTATGCCTTTCTTAGAAAATGTCCACAAACGAACAAGGTGCTCACAAACTATTTACGTATAACTGCGCATGCTTCATGCTTTTCATTCTTTTTTTTAGCAGATTCGCCTGAGCTGAAACGTTGTGTTGCCGTGTTTTGAAATGAATTATTTTTGAGTAATTTGTTGCTGTGCATTCGGATGAATGATTAAGCTTAGCGTAAGAATAGAATTTATCCGAGAATAGTAGTGGTATCTACTGGTAGTTTGAAGCATTAAAATATCATTTTCAGTTCGTTATTGGCGACTTTTTCCAAAAATTGTTATCTTGCGATGCATAATGTACTATTTTTAGTTTATTGTCTGGACAATCTGTTCCTTATAAAATATATGTAAATGTAGGGAAGTCCTCTATTCGGGAACCCCCTCCCCTCCAGCGTAGATTAAATTATCAATTTAAACCCTTTGGCAATAACAACATGAATTCAAAGGTGCGGCTAGGCTGACTGACATTTTTTAACTAAAATATAAGAAATTTTCATCAAATGTACGACATTAGTGCTTTGATACCATAACCTTTTTATGGTCGTCATTTTCACATTGGAAAAAATATGTTGAGATTCTGAGGCTACACTACACTTAGATGTATCAGCTTGGAACGATCGACTTAATCATCCTGGCCATTATGATCATCGCGTTTAATTTATAGGCGATTTCCCTTGATGTATTCACCGTATGTGAAAGCGGACGAAAAATACGTTTTCACTCCAATCGTGTTTTCAAAGGTATTGTTTTAACATTCTGACGACAGCATCAACTGAAAATATATTTTAAGTCAGGTCAAGTCAAGTTTAATAAAATTCCCAAAAATTCCCTAAAACTCCCAAAAATAATCTAAAACAATTTCCAAATATTAGGCCCTGAGCGGCAGTTTCCAAAAAAGGGGGTCAAAGGAGAACATCCTCCTTGTGGGGTCTAAGGGGCAGAACCTCTAGCGTGTTTCCAGTTAGTTCGTCTCATAGCCATACATAGCCAACTATATGGTAAAGTTATATTAACTCTAGTTATTTTAAGTTACTTGTTTCAGTTATAGATATTTTGGACCATTGCTATTTTTTGTAGATATTTCGACACCAAACTAGGTGTCTAATTATAGATAAAGAACTGGAGGATAATGTGATGCATCTATATTTTTAAAAGAATGCATAAAACTCGTACTCAAATAAAATATTCATCCGATTCGTACATTTTCGTATAATGTAACATACAACTGCCCTTAGCGTATACTACATCAATGAACGAAGGTTTCGAATGAGAATGGACATGTAGTATAGTATGTCTATCCACAAAATTGTACGCTTGCAGCCACAATACAACGATCAGCTGTTGAACTACTGTTTGCAATGACACAATAGAGTAAGAATGGGTGCCAAGAAAAATCAAATAAAACTTAAAATAATTAAAACAATGATACCATCAGTTTAAAGACCCGTAGTAAGTGTTATACTATCGCTTCTGTGTTATGGTTGCCACCATTTCATAAGTTGTAACAAAACTTTTCATCCAATATTTTAGATACAATCGAATAAACTCGCTAATACCACGTGTTAACTCTTTCAAGACAAAAAATCTAGAATTCGATACAGTTTATTAAAATAAAAATACAAATTTTTAATAGAGTAAGGGTGCCTAATGTGAAACACCAAAATGAGAATGCAAATAACAGAGTTGAAATGCCTCGAAATCTAGGAGATTCTTGGAGAATTAGAGACTTCTAAAATTGATGGATTCGAAATTTTTCAACATTTTCGAAAGTAAGTGAATTTTAACACTTCTTAATGTGGAATGCTTCAAAACATGAAGAAATTTTTCGCAACTTTTTTTTCTTTCAAAAGAAATTGACAATCGATTGTTAAGAGTTACAAAAGAAAATAAATTTCGTCTTTCGGACTCTTAAGCGATGTTTAGATGTAATGCAAATGTGGAACATAAAGCTATTGTGGAACAGTACTAGTTGTTATCAACTATAACTGTTTCATATTTCCATATCCATACATTTGCATAACTTAACTTATTCACACCTTTACATCTTTTTTGGCATGACGTCTTCCAACAATAGAAAATAAAATATTTTTCCTTTCAATCCGAGCGAACAAAAGTGGGTGTTCCACATTAGGAACACAGACAAGATTTTCTTGTCTCGTCTCTTTCTTCTATATTTTTCAATTTTAAAAGAAGGTAACAAGGCACTCTTTTACTGAGATGTCTAATAAGTACTTCAAAACATAAGAAGTTTATTTTCTTAACTTCTCTCGATGTTATCCAAATTTTTCTTCATGAATTTTTTTATCAGAATGGCGTCAAAATGTGTATTCTCTATCTCTTTTGTGTACACCTACACAGATTTCTGTCAGTGTTGACGTAAATCAAAAAACCTAGCGTGCGCATTTTTTTCAAATTAGACATTATCCACGATCAAAAAATTATGAGATATGGTGGTGTTCCACATTAAGCAGCTGTTCCACATTAGGCACCCTTACTCTACTATAATATAAGGGCTCCCCTTAAGCTACTAAGACTCATTAATGAATACAATTGTTTAGCCACATTGCATCATGAATGTTTAAGATGTAATTACTTGATAGCCGAAATTCTTCCCTTGTACCTCACCTAACGTAAAAGCTGGTTACCAGCAACGGTTACTGAAAAGCACTCCAAGAAATGTCCCATGACCTACCGATCAAAATAAATAATTCGCCCCACCAAGAACTTCGGACAAAAATGGCACACTGAGGTTTAACCACCTCACAATTGACTTCACTTGATGCACATCCAGAAGCAAATCTCCATCTTCAATTGATTCACTCAGAATGTCCCCAAAACTTTCAACCATGTTAATTCAAAATCTCTTATGCTGGTGTTAAATCTGTACAGCACACAAATTACTTATCTTAAACAACCCCAAGTTAGAACATTAGCAGCGGAATGTGTACTCTTGCCAACGTTTATAGATTCTGAATGAGCAAAAAAGTCGTCTGTCTGTCTGGCTGCTACGGAAAGGAACATAAGTAAGTTTCCATAAAATGTACGACCAAGTTGCAGTGAACATTGGAGATACTTCTAAAAAATGGTGAAAGAAAAGTATATCCAACATCAAAAAACAATTTTTTCGAATCTCAGTAAGTAACAAATGTAAGAGTCCGTCTATAAACGACGTGTGCTTATTTCGACTTTTCAGGTCACCTTCATGCTATATCTTTCTTACTGAACAACCCCTTCCCCCCCCCTCTTTAAAATAAATTACGTCCACACTGGACATTCTACTTTCTATATTTTAATTTATGTTTTGTTTTTAAGAATTAGAATTTAGAATTAGAATAAGAATTAGAAATAAATAAATAGGCTAGATCTTGTGCGAAAGATAAAGCACACAGATTATCTCCGCCTCAGTTCAGATCCCTAGCTGAATATATTATTATCAGTGTAATCTATCTCTCCATTATGTGACCGCTAAGCGGCACACTTCTGAATAAATATTGTTGTACTTATTGAAAATGAATCCCAACATTTAAAGTACAGAAATAAGAAAATTCCCTATAACCTACCCCCAACATACTTAAAGAATGAGCCGTTACCTTTATACACATTTCACTGACCACACCCAGCATACTTTCACACTTTCAAATTCAACAATTAAATTTAGGAAATAGCTGAAAGCAAGGTAACCAAAATAATAATGTTCATAATTTATCTTTTTACAAACATGCACATATCCTCTTAGCAGCGGATACATTGTACCTCGCCAAGTGACATGAAAACACTGAAAGCTCCATTTCGGTTACAGTGTGAACTGTGCGCCGCTTTATGAGGGGAAATGGCTAAGATTTTTCAACATTCATTTTCCCGTTTTTACAGAACAGCGCGCCGCATCTCCGCAATTTTCCCCCGTCAAATATTTTCATAAGTTCGGTTACTGGAAGATGTGAATAGGATAATGGGTTTCAAGTTGTTTTATGCCTCAAACTTCTGTGTAAAGTATGGCGATGTCTTTTGGAAAGCATACAATGAAAATTTTATTAGCTGATTACGAAACATCGAGATAACCCTTTCGTCGACAATAACAAGAACATTTAAAGAAATGCAATCATTTCAATGGAACATACAGTCACGAATGATGTAAGTACAAAATAATGAAAATTGAACTTTGTGTTAAATTTCTGCATTTTTTAAAATAATTATAAATTCCAAGTCTCTACATGAAATGGAGGCATAAACAGAATTTTAGTATACAAGTTTGCTATTAATTTACTTTCATGTGAAGCAAGTTTACACATGAATGCTCAAGATAATTATAAATGTAATGAAGTTTGTTCGTATAATTTAACCGCAAAAACTTTAAAACCATAAAAAAAACTTACAGAAAAAGTCGTGCTTTCTTCTTATAAAGGGAATATTCAGGACCCAATTAATTCAAACCTTTAAAAGAATTGAGGTTCAAGATCTACAAAATCCTCAAAAAGGAGGGCAGACACATGTGCCATCTCCTAAAAACGAAAGAGTTCGACGTAGCGGTATGTATGTAATATTCGGAAAACATACTTATTATGAGAGAAACTCACGACGACGACGTCAAAAGTTAGTCGGTGCATAAATAGTCTTTTAAAGTACAAGTGTCGAAAAACGATTATCAAAAATTACAGGCGTATGTGTGAACTGAGAAGGTATTGTAACATGAAGAGGCGGGGTCTGTTTTTCGAATGAAACGAACGCTTGACAAACATCCGATCTACGGATTTATTTAATAATATTTCGGTCCAATGCTAATTTTCGGAAAAAATTATCAAAAAAATAGGTTTTTCAATAGTTTTGACAAAGTTATTTCGAATGTCAAAAAGTTAGGAAATTAACTTTTAGGCGCTGATAATTTTTAACGTCGTCGTCGAGAGTTTCTCTATAATATTTAAGGTTTTCTTATGATTCATAAATGATTCAAGTTCAAAGATGAGCAAAATCGCTCAAATAGTTCCGGAGATATGGAAAGCGCAAAAAAATTATTACTTTGGGAGGCCCAGCATTTGTGACTCATTTTTTAATCGAATGTGAAAATATTTCAAAAGAATTTTTTACGTTCCGAAGCTTTAAGTGTCACCCAAATTGATATCAGTTGCGTATCAGTAGCGGCTGCTACTATCTTCATTAGGGAAAATGATCCCCACAACATCCCTACAATATACCACAAGTTTTTTTAGGCCCCCCTATTTTCCGCCATTTTAACGGTAACCCCGGTACACTACACACTCAACAACTTTTCCTTTGACTCCAAACATCTATCTCGAATCCATTGTTGAAGCTCCCTGCAGAATTTCAAAAATGTACCCGTTCTTTTCAAAACTCTAGTATACGGTTCCGTAGTATACCAGAAAACTTCTTTTTTACATTTTTGTCCGTATGTGAGTCTATAACATTTTAAGGGCTTTGACAAAATCTTATAAAATCAGCACTGGATACCGTCGGACAATACCGATGTTAAAATGTAACAAGACAAATTTGCACCAGGTAGTCAAGAAAACTCAAACTCTCATATGCAAAAACTTGATCACACCTTATCGATGTTGACACTCACTTGACTATGGATCAAGTTATGCCTCACGTCTGATCAGGCAACACTACATAAGTTTCAACTGCTTCGTCGGGGACAAAACATTAAATTTGTATGGGGAAACATCGTTTTTTGCGAACTAATCATTTTCTCTATTTAACTAAGCGGACAAAATGAATGACTTTGGAAGTTCATTTAATGTTACTTTAAAATAACTTACTTGGTCCGCTTTATACAAAACACAAAATGAATAAATCACAAAAAACGAATCATAGGCACGCGGTAGCAATGCGCCCGTGACGCAAATCCATTCATGAACGTACGTACCACCAGGAAAATATTTTTCCCGGATTCTGCGGTAAGTTCTTAGGCGAAGTGTTTTTTCACTCATTAAAATCGGTTCAGTGGTTCCGGAGATATGACCTTTAGAAAATGATCATTTCTTATACAAAAAGTGCATTTTCACAGAAGCCAAAGTTAATGGCAACATCCTAGGTTAGTTAGTTAGTTACTTCCAGGGCCATTTGTATGGCTCATGCTCGAAAACGGCTCGGTAACTTTTCTTAAAATTTTGAAGGAAGCTTCAGCTGGGGATCCTACATCTGAGATTTTAAAAAAGGGGTGGTACCGGCCTAGTTTTGTTTGTGATGCACATTTTGTATGGTATTGTGTTACAAGTTCGAGACAAATGTTAGGTGTCAGGTAGAGATGAGGGTCGGGCTCAGTCCGTGCCGGGTTTGGAAACAGTTCGGGTTTTGGGTTTCGGGTTTCGAAAAATTTTATCGGGTCGGGCTCGGTCCGGGTCGGGTTATTGTATCATTTTATTCGGGTCCCGATCCTTTATTGACTTTTTATATTTTACAAAACTCGTCTAAATTTTATCATCTTACATTACACGAATTTTGTTTTAGTCTAAGGTCCGTGAAGAATGCAGACGTCGGGCCTTGAAATATTTTTTGTTTCGAAGTTATTTGGGTTGTGAGTTTCGAAAAACTTGAGTGTCTGGTTCGGTCCGGGTCGGGTTTTGAAACAGTTCGGGTTTCGGGTCTCGAAAAATTTTATCGGGTTGGGTTCGGTCCGGGTCGGGTTTTGAAACAGTTCGGGTTTCGGGTTTCGAAAATTTTAATCGGGTCGGATTCGGTCCGGGTCGGGTTTAGAAACAATTCGGGTTTCGCGTTTCGAAAAATTTTGTCGGGTCGGGTTCGGTCCGGGTCGGGTTTCGAAAAATGGTCATCAGTAGGGTTTGTTGTCAAAGGGAAAGTTGTTGGGTTGGGTGTGTAGTGTATCAAGGTGACCGCCAAAATGGCGGACAAGGGGGGCGTTCAATTTTTTATGTAGAATTTTTCCTTTGTTTTTTTAATTTGAGATAGAGATTTGGTGTCAAAGGGGAAGCTGTTGGGTTGGGTGTGTGTGTAGTGCATCAAGGTGACCGCCGTTCAATTTTTTTGTAAATTTCTTTTCTCAAAATAAAAAAAATATTTCTACTTCCAAAAGATCTGATATCACGTCAAAAACCCTTTTTAAAAGGGAAACAACTGATATGAATTTGGGTGACGCTTACAGCTTCGGAGCGCAAAAAATTCTTTTGAAATATTTTCACTTTTGATTGAGAAAATGCGTCACAAATGTCGGAGCCTCCCAAAGTAATAATTTTTCTGCGCTTTCTGATTTCGCACGCAAAAATTTGGGTATCCGTACTCCACACATCACGCAAAACTTAATTTTTCTTCGTGTCAAATCTGAAGAAAACTATAACATTGGGGGGTCCGGCATTTGTGACGCATTTTTTTAATCGAAAGTTAAAATATTTCAAAAGAATTTTTTGCGTTCTCAAGCTGTAAGCGTCACCCAAATTGATATCAGTTGTTTTGGAAGAAGGGAAAAAGGGTTTTTGTCGTGATTTCTTCCATACAAATTTAATGTTTCGTCACCGACGGAACAGTTGAAACTCGAGGCGCCCTCAGCTGTTTTGTGGCCAATATGTGAAATAGGCGTTTCATTCATTGTAATTTATGTTTTAAAAAAGTAGACATAACGTATGTCCGTCAATCCAGTTATTGACACATATGTCTTGAACAAACAGGCACGGGATTTTTTGTAATCTTTCAAAGAATATTTGCCATTTAAAGCAGGATTTTGTGTAATCTTTCTGAGAATATTCGTCATCCAAAGCGGGATTTTATGTAATCTTTCTGAGAATATTCGTCATCGAAAGCTGGATTTTGTGTAATATTTCTCACTATCATTATCATTCTGTTTAACCTGACCGGTTTCCTTTCAAAAGACCAGTTAAATTAACTGGTCTATTGAAGACATGTTCAAAATTTCCATACAAAAGTTTGACAGTGCCTGAAACAAACTCAGTTTTATTGGCTGGACCCCAACTCTAGAGGATATAGTCTTTTTACAAGAAACATCAACATCAAACGACAGTCTAAAAAGTTCAAAGTAAACGTCTCAATGTATGGTCGTGAGAACCTTAAGGCGCTCATTTCGCACTTTCGAGACTTTAATACCCAAGATAGAATAGCATCTACAATAATACTGTCTCTATTCGGCGTTTCGTTTGGATAAACGCCGGATGAAAAAATAAAATGAACTTCACGAAAATAATTTGTAAACTTTACAATAGACCGCGCTAGTGCCACGAAAAATTCTGATTCTAATTTTTTGGCACGAGATTTGTTGATAACGTAGCACAATAAATCGAATTCTATTATCCACAAACATTGCGTTTTACAATTTCAATCCAATGTATTTTATTCCATCCAGGAAATTTGTAATGCAGGAATTTGTAATGTAATGTGAATATTGTTAATTCCAGATTCAGGTAAAAAGCTCAATTCACCACATTATAAAAATGAAATTATTTTCTATTTTTTCCATTTAAAATTTAATTAATAGCAAATGAAACGAAAATAAGGTTTTTCCAATGAAACCGCCGGAAATTGGTAAATTGTTGAAAAATTGATGGCAATAAAATGGTATACTGAGCTTGGTTTACATTTTTATTTAAAAAAAAATTAAAACGTTGAATCCGATTAAAATTTAGAATATCCTGTAAAAATCTGGGTTCAATAAAAATTTCGAACTCGAACGAAATTGGTTTATGTGTCACGAGGCATTCACCATATGCCAATGAATCCGAAAATATATTTATTGGCTATTCATAGCATTGAAAAATATGATCAGAAAGTCGATTTATTAACTGAAAAACGAAAAGTAAATATGTTTAATATAATTTCGTATGGTATTTATATCTTAGGTATAACATTTCAGTTTTCACAGTTCATTACGTATACTAACACACAACAAAAACCTCTTTAAGGTAGAGTGTGTCGCAGTCCGTAAGTCCGCTTCCAAAATTAATGATATCGCTTGAGATGACGCTATCGCAGATAATACGCAGAAGTTTGTTTGAATGGAACCTTGTGTTAAAAGTTTTGATTTCCTGAAAATCCTGTCAAATCAATCAAGTGGTTCCGGAGATATGGTCGAGGAAGTGACCAAAAACATGGTTTCTCAAGGGTCGGTGAAGCTTCTTTGCAAATATCTCAGCAAAATCCTCATTTTGGTGTCAAATGAAAGCATTTGATGTCACAAAAATGGGAAAAAATTTTTGTGGGAATCGGGTCAGGGGTCTGGGCACTGGGACCAATGGAATGGACGAAATTGAGATTCTACGTTTTTCGTCTATATTTCCTTAGCTATGCAAAATGGAGATTTACTGTCAAAGGCAAAGTTGTTGAGAATTAAATTTAAGCGAACACGTTTTGGGGAAATGTGGCACAATCCTGGTATATGGCCACTTCCATAATTGGGCAGGATGACCCAGATCTCCAGAACTACGAGAGTTAGAAAGTTGGTTCCAAAGGCGAAGTTGTAGAGAAT
>CM055403.1:114249984-114274896 GCA_029228625.1 Pseudolycoriella hygida | reverse complement strand
CGATTTTGCTCATCTTCGAACTTGAATCATGGGAGACATGTACTTTTCAGGGGAAAAAAAATTGGGCTGCGTTTGGAAAAAAAAGTGGAGACGAAAAGACGGACAGACGGACAGACGGACAGACAGACAGACGGACAGACGGACAGACGGACGGACATTTTTTTTATTGCTGATTCGTCATCTCTAGACGATAATAGATGCATCCCCCCCCCCTCCCACCTCGATCTACCCCATGTTACAATAAAATTGTTTGTAGTAAACGTATAGGACCTTTCGTACTTCGTACGGGTCCAATAAATCTTTTAAACGTAAGTTGCTTAAGAAACTATAGAATTCAACTGGATTTTCTTTCCGTCACTCCCAACCAGTCTTCCACTATTCTAAACAGCTTTCACTAATGGATACCTGAAAAATGTCCACCAATCAACAAAAAATCCTCTTCCTTCGACACGATTCCGATTTTAAATTACCCGGATTGCAGTTATTAAATTTCAAAATCGATCCTTCCTAAAATGAAATGGCCAAACCACAATTACATTGAAATTATGTAAATTTCTTACGAAAAATAAGCCATTGAGTGGAGATCACATTCCATCATTTATTCCCTCTCACTGAATTGAGGGTTCCCAACACCAGCCAAAGCAACAACCACGAAAGCGAGCCGCTTACAATAAACAAGTTCCACCTGTCTACCTGTGAGGAGTTATGCAGCAGGGTCCAACTTTTCACTAACCGCCTAAGAAATTACGAAATGTGCCATCATGTAATGGGACATTTTCGCCGGGAGTATAATGATATGCAACGCTCAAACCTCGCATGGGACAGGTAGTATATCCCATCACCCGCAACAATCAACCTTTTGCAGTACGGCTCATGCTAAACCGGCTCTCCGTAAACTGATTTCGCTTACGGTTCCCTATAGAAACAAATCCCAGCCATGCCTTGCAACCAGGAGGCGCCACCAGCGTCTATCACGTAGCACATCCGTACCTGAGCACCGCAAGGTTGAATGATGACAAAGAATTTTCCGACCAAGTATTTACCACAAAGAATGAATTGAAAATGGTTGAGATTCAAAGTTTAATAGTCATAAAAATGAAGAAATTTTAAGAGTTAGTAAATTCAAAATTAATAAGAAATGAAAAGATAAAAAAATGAACAAGTAAATGCAAAAATGAATTAGTAAATGAAAAAAAGAAAAATCAGTGAACGAGTTAAGATAACACAAAGTTACAAGTTTCGTAAATGGTTCACTCCATGCCAATTGTACACTGACAGTGAACAATTTACTCAGCTCTGCTTAGCATTTCGTCAAATTCCACGAGGTTGACCTCCCCAATCTCATCGATTAAGGAAAACCTATTCAAGAAAAAGGATTCGGCATCTCCTTCGAACCCGTTTTTACTTTCATTTTCATTTTCAATTTTGTTCCGTGTATCCTTCGATAGGTGACAATTTCCGATTTCTTTGTGTTCAGTTTTTGGCTTTTTGATATTATTTCCATTTTCATCAATTTCAATGTTTCTCTTAGCATGTAATTCTGTTTGTTTTGAAGTTTCATAATAAAATAGCCGGTTTCTGCAACCCAAAACTCACTCATGCCTTCGAAAAACATGTGCAAAACATCTACATTTGGATGTTTTGTTAGTTGCGGACAGCTTCACCGTGCTCGGCAGAGAATTAAAATTGGCTCGTCCTATGACCAGGAATTATCAGTTGATTTGAGCGTCTCGATGGTCTAATACAGCTAGTCCGATACTCAGGTCCCCCTTTGATTACCGATTTGAAAAGACGCAATAACGAGCGATATTCCAAATACTCCATTATCGAACACCCCAGTACCCCTTTTACATACTCTGCAACGGTGTCGTATCTCCTTATCGCATACGCAAAGCGTATACAAGGAGAAAAAGCTCTCTCGACCACACGGACAGATTTCTGGCTGATGTCGTTCACGTGTGCTTTAAAGTTGAAAGGCTTACTATCAGTTTAAAATTCCGCACAAAATTTTCAGTCCAAGATTGCAGACGTCACGTTGCCGGAAACCGAGGTGATCCCTTTCATAAATCTATAACTCACGTAAGGAACAAGGTAGAGAGCTCATATTGGTACCAACTAACGCAAAACTAATGAAAGATTATTAGAAAAATACTGATGTTTTTTTATTAAGTCCTGGATTGTCCCGGGACCTCCTCCAGTTTCAATTTTTATGAACTGATAAAGTCACGACAAACATGTCCGGGGACTTGGGAGGGATTTGGAGTGTAAAATTACTTCCCACATTAGGCTTACATATCCTTCTGACCAAAACGACTTTCAGGTTCTTCTCTTAAATCTACTCATTTTACGAATTAAAGACTTAAAATGAAATCTCTTTTTATTCTTATATATATTATCTTAGCTTCCATGAAGATTTTTATATTTTCTTAAGTTTTCTGTTTGATCTAAGACATTTTACAGGTGGACCAATGTAAGTTCCTAAATTTGAGACTTTTCTTGTAGGTTTCCCGATGATTCCTTCGAGATTCTTAGGATTTACTTAGCTTCCGTCAGATTTCTTAAGTTTTCTGTTGGACCTGAGACATTTTACAGGTGGCCGAATGTAAGTTCCTAAATTTGAGAAATTTCTAGTAGATTCCCCGAGGATTCCTCCGAGATTCTTAGGAGTTACTTAGCTTCCGTCAGGTTTCTTAAGGATTCTGTTGGATCTAAGACGTTTGACAGGTGTCCAAATGTAAGTTCCTAAATACGAGATATTTCTATTAGGTTTCCCGAAGATTCCTTCGAGATTCTTAGGAGTTACTTAGCTCTATGTCACCCTACTCCCGGGTTGAAATTCGACTGGTTACAAACGTCGTGGTAAACGCAATAGACCCCTTTTCGAAGCACTGCGTTCTTCGTACGGGTCTAAAAAGATTTTCACTTTGTTTAGCTTCAGTTTGTAGAGTCGAAAATTAATTATTTTATATAGCTCCCTACTCGTACTCTGCCCTACAACGCATAAAAAACCTAGCGACGTTATCGAATGAGAGATTTTCATATATTTTCTCTCACAAATTCTCGTCGCTAGGTTTTTTATGCGTTGTACGGCAGTACTGTAAAGTTCAACATCCAGTAGAAATGTCAAACTTTGAAATGCTCCGTATATAATATACCTTATAAAATCAGCACTGGAAACATCGAAAAGTTGTCTCGAGAGGCTAAAGGCTCTCGGGCTGGCGCCCTCGGACAATTAACCCACCTCCACAAGGATATCTCCGTTTCCAGTACCGATGTTATAATGTAATATTTTCAGTTCAGTTCAGTCGTCATACAGGTCAGACGTGCTTTTTTCATTGCAGTTGTCTCAATTTGTGATGCGAGTTACATTTTTTAATTTATCATAATCTGTGTGATGAATTTAAATTTATTATCGCAATCTAATTGTTTCATTACTATTTAATGTGATGATTCTGAACCTGAACATTATATTTCTTAAGAATTGTTTAACAAAACGTGATTTATTGTTTTGTGAATAGAGGTTGACTGTTCGTAATCAGATCGGTTTTTGCTAATTGAATAGATGTTGTGGTTGGAGAAATGCGTATGTGAACCCCGCATGTCGGAAATTAATACATTAATTTGATTTAATATATCGGGCACATGGCAAAAATTAATAGATGTGCGTTATGTTACGCTAACATAACGAAGGCAAAACCTGGCGTCTTTTGCCTTGTCCGTGATAAAAGCTTTCATGCAGTATGTGCCAAGGTCAAAAAGAGTAATTTGAATGACATTGAAATAGGTGTTCTAAAGTGGACATGTGGAGATTGTTTTAATATACGCGATCTAAAAGTTCAAGATCAAAGTTCTTCCAAATTGAGTGGAAGTAGCAGCAACATATGTGGTTCTGTTGTTTCGGGCGACCACTGTGAGAAAAGTAGCATTGATTTTCAAAGTGAAATTAGCAAAATTAATTCGCTAAAAGACAATCTGGAAATATTGAATTCCAAAGTTATGGATTTGTTTGAACGGGTAAAACTTCTTGAATGTGGAAGTAAGGTATACGCTGCTAAAAATGATGAGATATTGA
Source organism: Pseudolycoriella hygida (assembly GCA_029228625.1). NCBI lineage: Eukaryota > Metazoa > Arthropoda > Insecta > Diptera > Sciaridae > Pseudolycoriella > Pseudolycoriella hygida. Next base: position 114,270,824 of record CM055403.1, on the reverse strand, counting down.
ATAGACTCGATCAAACTCAACAAGACAAGCTATGTAATTCGCTTGAACTGACGAATGTTGTTTGTGAAGATGAATATCTGTTTGAGCCACTCTTCAAAATTGGTCGAAAGGTTAACGTCAACATGGATAAATCCGACATACTAGTCCTACGTATCGTAACGTTTTGGATTCAAATCAATTATCTGCTGGCATCCTAACATTATTGTCAATTTCAATAATCCTGGGAAGCGGAGTGAATTATTGATTAAATGTCGTAAGGCTAATGGGTTCTCATCAGATGAACTTGTACTTGACTACAACTTTAATAAGAAAATTTATTTAAATGAGTGCTTGACTAATGATCGTAAACATCTTTTCTGATTGGCAAAAGATTTTAAATTGGTTAATGGGTATAAATACTTATGGATTAGTAACGGCAATATTTATCTTAAACAGAAAGATGGGGATCGAGCCATTGTGGTTGATCGTTATATGGACTTTAATAAATTGAATGAAATGAAGTAATCCTTGTAATTTGCTCGTTATCTCTTTTCCTCTATTTAATGTTCTTCTATATTTTGAATGATATTTTATTGATTTTTGTTTTTTTTTTTTTTTACTTATTTTTCCAATTAGATTTTACTCTTTGATATTATTTGTTCCTTAGAAATGTTCCCATAATGGAACTTATATGATGTTACAATTGATTTACTGAAATATATATGAATTGAATTGAATTGAATTGAATATTTTTGTTGACATTTGTCAGCGAAAAACATACATTAATATATTCAGCGGGTTTGACATTTCTTCCGTTCTATGGAAAGGGCTCACATACGCATTCTTCCCGATGGGTGAGTGCTGCGCCCCCTCTTATCTCTAAATGAAAGTCCACGTAAAACATCTACTCTAACTTTATTTAAATTCAACTACCTTAACGCGGAGATTGAAATAGTATTATAGATTGAAACAAGAAAACAAAATTGTTGGGCCTTTTTTTTGGATTTATTATTATTAAGTATAAGTAAGGCATTTCAGTAAAAAAATGTAAACAATCAGAGTTGTGTCGAAAATCATGTGTGGACTGCACAATATAGAACTAAAGGTTAAATTTTGTAAAGCAGGATGGTTCCAGAAAGCGATGAACTATATTCAAGTGGAACAGCGAAAAATAAATGAAATAGATGTGCTTAGGCGCGAAGAGAATTTTTTTAAAAGAAATATGGAAGCTTTGACAAAAATGAGTAAAGATTTTGAGCTTCTAAAAATTTTATTGAAAACCGTAAAACCGGTTTTAACACCGGTTTTGTGATATCAATACCGAAAACTGGTTTCGGAAAACCGGTCGGTTTTGCATTCCCTAGTACCAACTTATCATTTCTCTGCAAATTTTACGAAATTTATAGTGATTGAAGCTGGCAACACTTAGTTTAGTGATGCCGTAGTTGTAACTTTGAACATTAGCTATTATTGCAAACTCACTCTGTCTAGTTACAGTGAAAAAGGTTTCTGTCGATGTTGTTATAGGTTGTGATGCGTACTTCATAGATTTGATTGTCTGTACCAGATGGCGATAGCAGTAGCTATATGATAGATTTGAATATTTTAATGGAGAATGTTAATGTTTTCCAAATAAATCGAAAATTTGTACTTTGAATATTTTTTGCGTTGATAGGTGTAAGTTTGGGATAGTTTTGTGTAAAATTATTTTGCAAAAATTATTTGAAAACGTTCGCAACAATTTCCTCATTAATGAAAAATTACAAAAATTGCAACTTTCCATTCCAAAATTGGCTCAATCGTGATTTAAATACAAAACTTGCATCTTTACCATACAGATATTCGAATCTATCATATAGTCACTCCTAGTGCCATGCCACCTGTTGATATATACATGTACAATCTGGTCATTTGAAAGAGACCTGGCTAGCAGCACTGAGGTAAATGTATGTAAATCTACCTCAGTATTGCCAGTCAGGTCTCTTTCAAATGACCAGATTGTACATGCAATTTCAAAATGTCTGACATCACGACCTATTCTTAAAAAATGTCAAATTTTACAAGAAAAATACCAAGGTACATCTGGCAACACCCACTTTTGCCACAGCCCAAACCTAAATAGCAGCCGTCGTATACAGTATCTGTCAAAAAGTTAAACTTAAAGTAATTTTAGCGAGACCTTAGAACTTATGTGAAAAATGTTTCAACAGTACTAGATTTATGAACACAAAAATAGCAGGTTTCGCTACACGCGTCGCTAACGTATTCCGCTAATCAAATCCAAATTAGCGTCGCTATTAGAGCCACTACTAGCGAACACTAACTTCCGCTAATTCCAAAATTTTTAGAATTGTTGACTCTTAAATGACTCAGTGAGTTAATCCGCTAAATTCCAAATTCGTCGTTTCATCCATTTCACGCTGCCTTCCGACCAAGAAATAAGATTTTCAGCTATGAAGCTATAATGAGTTTGTGCAGAATTGTTGAACAAATTATTACGAATTATCCAAAGGTTTTAGCTTTTAGCGTTTACGCAAAATTGTCTGGCCAATAAGAATATGAGCGACACATTAGTCGCTAAGTGAAGATTAGAGTCGCTAATACAACAATGATTGTCTATGCCTTCTACGTAACGCGTTTATTGCGCTTACCTCGACATTTGTGACCGATCAAATTTTAACCCAGAAATAAAATATTTAAAAGATATTGACCTCAGGAAGCAACAATCTGTTGCTCTGAGTCGGCTGTAAGTCACATTGTGTGGAACTAGCTCGCGGTACGCGATCGTAAGCCATAGTTGGTAAATATTTCTTTGATGATTGAAAAATTGATTTAAAAATAAGAAGGAATTTTTTTGCTTATGTAGGTAGGCTGCATCCGAGGCCTCTTTTTAGGGCCCTATCACAAAATTGTATTCTATGTTGTAGAGAAAAGTGAGAAAAACATTTTTGTCCATGGAAGTATAGATCGTGTCTTGTCGGAGTCTTGTCCCCGAACCTCAAGTGGTGACATCTATGTTTTTTCATAACTGAATTAGCATCTCAACATAGAACTACCCCCTTTTCCCAAGTGGCGTCCATGCTTCCATAGCTGAATACGGACAAATATAAAACGAGACGCTAATCCAACGAAATCATCTATCTAGTGCCCTAGGTCGGCCCAATGCAAAATAAAAATGTTTGCTACGTTGCTCAGAAAAATAAAGGAAACATTTTTGTCGTATGAAGTATGCGTCCCAGTTATATTAGCGTCGTCTTCAGGTCGCGGGGAATTTTAGAGGTTTGGTAGGATTTTTACACACAATTTTCGAAATCCTCCCCCCTCCGTCCATGCGTACGTAATATGTGGATGTTTCCTAAGTAACAACGTAATCATTTATTTAGCGAAATTTCAAAAATGAGCCGAACGAATAAGTTGGACTTAGCGAATACAAGTGACACAATTAACGATTCTTCTGATTAAATCGACTTGAGAAGCGCGTTTCCTAAAGCCACTCTCAACAAAAAGCGCGACATCTATTATCCTCATAACGTCGATATCATGAACTAAAGATAATCTGCTCCAAATGTCAGAATTGTCAAACAAGTTAGTCTGCTTCAAATGTCAAGTTTACAGAATGTGCTGCCATCTGCTTTCGTTAAGAATTGTCTGATCTTTCTGACTTGAGCAGACGAATAATATTACTTACATAACCAAAATCAAGTAATTCAAGACGCTTTTTACATTAGATTTTCTTATTCTTATGCATTTGACAATAGCGAACTACCATACTGTCATATGCATGTCACACGGCTATGTGTTATGAAATGTCGGTTAGCTTCGTTGGCTTGGTTTACTTCGTTGGCTTCGTTACCTAGGTTCTTCGCCGGTTTAAGGTGCTGGTGTGACAGCTTTGATACTTGGTATTCATTTGTTGTTTGTACGCAAAAATCAAGCAAAATGGGGAAACGGCAACATCAAAAGGACAAAATGTAAGTTTACTAAATCCAACTTTTGTTATTAAAAAAGGATTCCTAAGTCATTAATTTGTCAAGAAGTCATTCCTATCTCGTCCAGGGAATGAGGAAGACTTACGGATATTTTTTATTTGATATTTTTTATAATTCTGTATTATGTAAGACGTCAGCGTTACTAAAAGCGAAAAAAATGGTGTCGCTTTCGTTATTACGTTGCTATTTTTGCGAGTAAATTATCGTGTGAAGTGCCATTAGAAGCGTTTCTGCTTCCTCTACAACAACTAAAAAGACATTTCAAAATTGAACCAACTTCCATCAATATTTAAATCCCAAAGACGATGAAAGTAATCGATTGCATCTTAAGTGTTTTATAAGATATTGGAAAAATCATGGCATGCTTTGCCCTGAAACCAACCGATACCTTTCAACTGCATACATTTAAATTATGCAACGTATTTGAAAACTTTTTCGGTCGAAAGGTGTAACAGGCATTGACTTTTCAAATAATTTATGAAAAATCAATGCTTGCTACAAATTAAACCAAACGACGCAATTTTACGTATGGGATGAATTAATAAATTATTTTTCATATCGCCAAAAGTTGTCACTAATACACCTGCCATAAATCAACAAAGAAAGAAATTTTTCCGCGCAACCAATTCAAAGAAAACAATCAACAACAACACCATGACCATGCAATTAAAGACAGGTAAAGCAAAATACCTTAAATACATAGACAAATTACTTGTAGAAGTAAATGTTCAAGGTCCAAAGTACTCGATGTTTTGGTATCTCTTTTCTTCCCCTTCCAATGCAAATTTATTAGGGCTGTAAGGTAGACACTGCATTTCCATTTATTTGCAAATACATACATAAAGCCAAGTAAAGCAAAATTTCTTTGAGATCTCTCTAACAGCAGCAGCTGCACCTGCTCGACGACTCGTTGACGTTAAGTACGATTGGCACGTTGTGTCCGCGCAGGTTAAGTCTCGAATCAGAGGCTTGCCACACTTCCACGGGATCAATGTTAACCCGTCCGGTTTCTTTCCGTCTGATCTGCTGCAACCTGATGGTTCACGAATCGCAGGAAAAGCACATGTGTGGAGGGCTCTTTTGATCAGGTCGTTGATTGTGTCATGTCTTGCTTTCCTTCCGTATTTCTTGCACGCTAGACCGTGCCGACCGAATTTGTCCACATTCGTTCCGCAAACACAACTGTGAGTTTTGATCTTTAAAACATTCAACACTGTAGGCGTGTGTATGACTTCCGAAGGGCTCTGAACAGATTAGCTTCAGATTGATCTGAATCTGAAAACAGAAATATCTGATCTGATCTGATCTGGTTGTATTCTTATCCGAATTGTTCTGATCTGATGTGATCTGCTTCGATCGTTGATCTGATCTGGTCTGATCTGATAGTCTTATTATCTGATCTGATTTGATCTGAAAATTTTATTTTTTTTAATAATTTGAACACTAAAAACAAAAAATTTCAATTAAACAATATAACTAAAAAATTCAACCCGAATTTTTCATTTTATCAGAAAAATGCCAGTCATTTGAATATAATTTAGTTTTATGAGGGGAAAATCGACGGCAACAAAAATTAGATTAGTAAAACTACATGAATAACACCTGAACTCACAACAAAGAGTTACCCCAAAAGCGAAAACCATGACTACAAGCACATGGATGCCGTAATTATTTTGTGTTTCAGCCTAGTCCTTGAAGACGGATTGGGAATTTATCCGTCGCCATTTTGTTCAGAAAATGACTAACCTTAATGTGGGCGATTCGTTGTCGCAAATATTTATCGATTTCAAAAAGTAAATTTTTTCAGCCTCGATCATTTGAACGTATATGTGCGAACACCTCATCTTAGTTAAAATTCTTCGGCTTCGACAAAAGTTTTAAATTACAAAAAGGAGTTAAGAAAATAAGCGTCTTTATTGGATTGATTTTAATAACAGAATAAAAATGTACACTGCGATTTGTTTGGAATTGAATTATAAACGAATACTAGATCACAAAAACCACAAAAAGAGGTGCGTCAAATTCCTTCACGAAATTGTCGAAAGTTAAATATCTCGAACCAACGACCTAGCATAATTGTGCCCTTTGAAGTAAGTCATCTTGAGCGCCGGATGAAGAACCGTCGTCAACAATAGCAAGATTGAATGGTCTCGGATTTGTATTTTTGCATTTTTAAAAGTCATTCGAGCGCAGTATTGATACTAATTGAAGTTTCTTTAACGCAATTTAGAAGAGTTGAGAGTAGTCAATCAAGAAAAGGCAAATAACATGTAATTTTGATATGTCGTTCCATAGTTATCATCAAAGTTGCCCTTTTGAATTTTTTAGCACCTTTTCTGAATTTTATCGAACTCACGAACTTACTGAAAGTTTTCACTCATCGCTTTTTTCTTTTCTTTATGTAATATTAATTTTTTCGGATCAATTCAGATCAGATCAGATCAATCTAAGCAACAGATCAGATAAGATCAGACAAAAAAAAAGCGAATCAAATCAGATTCGAATAATTTCGGATCACATTTTTTTCAGATCAAATCAGATCAGATAATTTTCAGATCAGGTCAAATCCGATATGTGATGAGATATATCTGATCTGTTCCGAGTCCTTGTACCCTGTGGAAGTGATAGTCCCATTACAGGGTTAATTTTGAAACTTTGATCACTTGTAGTCCAACAGCTCGAGTGTAAAGACGTAACAAAAATTTAAATTGAAAATTATTGTGGATTATCCATCTTGTGTGAAATAAAACTCAAATATTTTAAATGGCTACAAATAATAATTATCAAGAAGTGTTCCCAACAACTGTTATAAATTGTTTCCAAAGTGGTGTAATGCTAGGCACGGTTGAATCGCTGAACGTTCATGATATGCGTTATCATTCCGAACAAATTAGTCGCTGGGGTCCATCGATGAATGGCCCACATAAGTCAACATCTTCAACGGCATCGAATTCTCCAACAGATTCGGAAAATAATAATCAACCCAAGGATAATGTTCAAACTTTTCCAAATGCATCGAAAAGTGTGTCGCCGTTGAATAATACAATATCGACTGCAGCAGATTCTCATCTTAAGTTTATGAATATATGATTGGGCAAATTATTTTTCGTATTCAAAAGTCAGGAGGAAAACATATAAATTAGTTCTTAAACTGCTCCATGTGAGCATGTGCACAAAAAAAAAATTCAAAAAACAAAAATATGCGTGTAAGAGTTTCAAAGAGTTATGAAAAGAGTTCGAATCGGTCAAATGCGTTTTTTCTAATTTGTTATTTACAGTGCTTCAAAGTGAATCTAATCTGTGTGGGTTTTCAATGAACAATCAATCAATTTAAATTGATTTTGTTAATAAAAAAAATTGATGCAGTAAAGCTGTCGTCATTCATCACGAGCGACTTTTTAATTTCTCTTGATAAATGGCGACAATTTCGCGGCGTCAATTCCATCAACACCCGAGATTGTGTTATAGCTACTGACCTCCTTTGGACACTCTAATTTAGCTTTAGGAATCCCATCCCTAATTGAAGTTAAAGTAGAATACCGGATTATTTAATATACTTTTTACATTTTTTCAAGAACTTTTTTGTATATGGTAGTAAACGTGAAATAAAACACTTTTTACCAAGGAAGTTATATGAAAATATTTAGTAGTCTATTATTGTTGCTCTTAAAACCAAACCAAATTTTTTTTCGCTCATCCGAATTTTCGCCATTACGTTGCTATTTTTGCGAGTAGATTATCGTGTGAAGTGTCATTAGAAGCGTTTCTGCTTCCTCTACAATAATTAGAAAAACATTTCGAAATTGAATCAATTTCCATCAATATTAAGTCCCAAAGACAATGAAAGTAATCGATTGCATCTTAAGTGTTTCATTAGACATTTGAAAAATCATAGCATGCTTTGCCCTGAAACCAACCGATACCTTTCAATTGCATACATTTAAATGATGCAACGCATTCGAAAAGTTGTTCGGTCGAAGTGTGTAGCAGGCATTGACTTTTCAAATAATTTATGAAAAATCGAATTAAAACCAAACGATGCAATTTTACGTACGGGTTGAAGTAATAAATTATTTTTCATGTGGCCAAAAATTATGACTAATTGTGTGAAAACCCCATTTCGCCCCAACGTCACGCTCAATTTTTTTCCGTTTTTTTTACAATTCCAAGACTTAGCGCAACTGGTTGCGCCGTGGAAAAAAACTTGCTTTTGCCAAAACTAAATTACTAAAAGAAATTACGCAAAGGTAAAGAAAAATCAGAATAATTGGTGTATTGCAGCAGGAAAACGGTGAAATTTTCAATACAAGATGCATCATATGAGTCCTAAATCTCAGACAAAGTGTGACTAGCATACGATATCATTCGTTTCCCAGTCAGGGTCTTTATACTGGGATCATTCACAGATTTGTGCACATACTTACAAACACAGAACTTATACAACCTTCTGACAGACAGAATAGTCGGGCACAATGAATACAACAAACGAAGTGAGTATCTAAAAGCAACCTTGAACAACAATACGTAGGGCTTACAAAAAGAGCCCTTAAAAAGAGAATAGCCGAGCATTTAAGGTACGTCCGAAACAAGAAAATTGAAGAAACCGCTCTCACCGAACATGCAGTCGCAAGCAATCACAAAATTTCACATACGAGTTTCAAGTTGGTTGAAGAAGTTCGAAACGTCTACAGATTAAATATTGCCGAATCCTTCCACATCTACAAGAACAAAAATTCCGTATTGAACAAAAACTATGGCAACGGTTATTCCTCTTTATTTGATTTAATCATTTGACTTTGATCGAAGAGCTTGTTTGCAGCCGGCTAACAGTTTCTTCAAAGGTCGTCGACCTCCAAAAAATTGCATTGTTAATTGTTTCGTCCACCTCAAACTGTAAATTATATTAAATTGTTGTATTGCTTGGCCAATAAACATAAATTTATCAAAATTGTTGTATTGCTTGGAAGCGGCCAAATTCGTTGACGAGGCAATGCATTTCCCTTCGTTGCCTCGTCAACGAATTTGGCCGCTTCCAAGCAATACAACAATTTTGATAAGTTTGCGAACAACACTCGGCGGTTGTGCTGATGCACATGGTCTTGCGACAAAGGTGTACTGAAGAGGCGTAAACGTCCCAATCAGCCAACTTTGTTCGTCGAATAAAATCATTACTCACGTAATGCATTTCCCTTCGTTGCCTCGTCAACGAATTTGGCCGCTTCAAAGCAATACAACAATTTTGATAAACTGTAAATGTCTATTTAATTTTTAATTCTTCTTCAGTTGTCGATTAGCTCTGATGATACGAACTTCGTTCGTGAAACCGGTCAGCTTTTAATAATAAAAACTAATATTGTGAAACAAAAAGGAGTGAAGTTTCTTTATTTTATATCATTGTTCGTGTTTCACAGCATCCCACCCCGCAAAATGCCTAAAACTTGTGAAAAATCTTCAATGCCCTCTTCTGCAGCACGTCAAGCCCAATTATAGGCGACTTATTACCGCCTCCCCAAGTACCAATGCCATAAGTGAGTCTATTGTGACGTAATACAGCCGTTTAAATTATACAACGATTTTGAGAAACCACGTTACAAACGAGACTACTATTGTTATAAATGTCAATCGAAAATTAGTAATCATCCACAAGTTTAGACAACGAATTGTCAACCAAAAATATACAAAACATTTTTTCTGAAAAAAGGGCAGCGTGTTGTAATTGTTTGTCCAGTCCTTGCAGTTTCATTCAAGGAGAATTAAGTTATCACAACAAAACCCCTTTTTAAAAGGGAAACGTGACGCAAGTCCTCGTCCCTTCTTCCAAAACAACTGATATCAATTTGGGTGACGCTTGCAGCTTCGGAACGCACCAAATTCTTTTGAAATATTTTCACTTTTGATTAAAAAAATGCGTCACAAATGCCGGACCCGCCAATGTAATAATTTTTCTACGCTTTCCAGGGAATTGCGGGAATACGTGAAAATTATGCTCCTTTTTCAGAACTTTTAAATAAACTTTATTTCAACATAAATTCCTAATTAACAAGGAAATAATCAATTATCATCCATTGAATACGGCGCGAAGTTGGGTGCTACCCATCGTCGAAATTACTCAATCAAGAAGGATGGAGCGATTATCATTTTGAATAAAAACATCTTTTTGATAAGCTGTAAATTTCAAAAAAAGAATGTTCGAGTTTTCATGTTGGATGCGTGACGATGAGTAGGACCCAACTTCGCGTCGAACTTTACAAGGTAACGGGATCACCCACTTTAACTCTGGTGATGAGTTTTCCGTGATGCCTCGTTCCAACAAAGTCGACTCAAAAGCGTGAACCATCGGATGCTGCATGTTTACTTCTCCACGCAGCACAGAATTTGCGAATAGTTTTTTTGCATTGAAAATGCTCTGTGGCCATGAAAAATTGACCATGACTTTCGTGCCATCTTCATTCAGCTCAATCCGTTTTGACTTCATGGTCAGTATATGTCCAAGTGGCATGTGGTGGATTGTTTATTTCTGTTTGGGAAACTTGGTTAGGTGAGGCTGTATGAGACGGTTTGGATGCCTTTCTGATAACGGAGCCAAGTTCTGCAATCTGACCTGCATCATTACATGCCTTTTTTTCAGGTACAGGATTATCGTCACATTCAGTTGTTCTTTTATTCATAGCTGAAACAAAATATTTTTCATTGAACTGTTTACTTCGAATAACTTGAGGATTGGCTATACCCATAACACCAAGTTTTGCTCTGGTTTGGCGAAAATGCGTTGCAAATACTCGTGGAGAGAATTCCTTAAACTCATCTCTCATGTTTCGCGCCGTTTCTGCACTCGTGAACTGGTCCAAAGTTCCCTCATCAAACATTTTTTCAAGCAGTAATTGTTCAGCCCCTGGAGGTCGAACTTTCCATGTTTTCAATGAATCATATGACGACATTGTCTTAATTACTTTAATATGAATTGATTGAATCCGTTAATGGCGTATATTTTTCAGGAAAAATTTTTTCACACACGTGGTTGCAACAAACTTTTTAACAATAATTGAATGACTCTCTTAATGCTTTGTCATTGAAGTAATTCTTTTTTTAAAATCTATCAAACCGATTGCAATGCAGTTTTTTTTACCTCTGTCATTGCGCAAAATTAGGTAGATAATGCAGATTGAATTTGGTTTCCTATTTCGTTAATGGAGCGACTTTCAAAAAAATTAAAGGAGAACCAGCAGAGCAGGAGAACAAGCCATGTTTAAGTATTTGAAGTTTTTTGTTTTAGCGCGCATATTACGATACTAGAAAATGTATTATAAAGGTGGTAACCCTGAATCATCAACAAGCATCAAACTTCACGGCATCTGTAGTATTTTGAAAACAAACGTTATTGGGGTTTTTGGTAAATCAGTGTTATTGCCAGAATTTATTGAAAAAACACAGATGCCATTTATTTGCTGTGTACCCGGCTGCAAAACTGTTGGCAAAAACATTTTGCACTCATTTCCAAAGGATGAAAACACGTGTTTTGAATGGATTAAGAAGACAAAATGTTTCAAACTTTGCAAAAAGACTGCATTCAAAACCCACAGAAAAGTGTGTCGCAAGCATTTTCGCTTAGAAGATATTAGAAAATCAAATAGATTGAGAAAAGGTACTGTTCCAGTTTTGGAGCTACCGACGGACAACTTTCACAACTATTGCGAAATCCCTTCAATTGGGGAAGATGAAAATGTCGAGCTAATGGATGTCGTCCATGAGGATTATTTAACAGAAGTTTTGGAAGACGACGAAAATTCTAGTAATGAAATGCCTGATGATACTGTTATTGAAAACCCCAACCTGAAAACTAATGTTGTGGAAGATAAACTTCAAAATGTAGGAGATCATCATATGTTCGAACGAAACAACGATCCCTAATGTGAAGACAGACATAATTTTCTTGTTATTGGTCTCGAAATCGATCCAGTGGAAGAATCGTGGTTTGAAAAAAATATTCCTGGAGGATATACTTGCATAGAAGACATTGTAGAGGACGCAATTAGTTTAACTACTTCTGTCGAGGATGTTGATAAAATTGGAGTAGCTGCAGATAACATTGAAATACCATCGTCTTCAAGAAAGTATGATCCCGTCGCACGCAAAATGAAGTATCAGACAGCAAGAATAAAGTTTTTGACCCAAAAGATAAGACGAATTGAAAAATTAAATGATAGTTCTGTCATCAATTACTTGCAAGGAAAGCTTCTTCCGGAACAATTTAATTTTGTAAAACTTCAGATAAAAAATGCCGGTAAAAGAAGCCGTGGAAAAAGATTTGATTTTGAAGATAAGTCAATGGCTCTAGCTATTTTCAAACAGAGCCCAAAATGCTACCGCTTCCTCGCAAAAATATTCGATTTACCGAGCAAATCGACTTTGAATAAACATTCTGCCAAAATTCGATTCAATACAGGAATACATCCGTGTTTACTAAAGCATATTAAAGCGACGATGCCACGATACACTTGTGTAGAACGGAAAGTTATGTTGTTGTGGGATGAAATGTCACTTACGGCACATCTTGATTTTAATGAAGTCAAGGATTATATAGACGGATTCCAGGAAACAAATAAAGAACGTACCGACGATTTTGCCACACATGCCCTAGTATTCATGGTTCGAGCAATCAAAACCGCTTTTAAACAGCCAATTGCATATTTTCTGACAAATAATATAAGTTCTTCAGAACTTAGCAGACTGATAGAACTTACAATTAAAGCAGTTTTAGAAACTGGTAGGGCAAAGTTCATAATCAGACAAGTTAATCCGTAACTTTATGCAATTTATTTTTAGGCTTCATAGTAATCGGATCTGTATGTGACGCAGTTGCTACAAATAGAGCTGCCGTCAACATACTCATCAAAAAAAGCCAGCTTCGAAAAGTGGCAGCCGGCGGCCTGTTGGAATACGAAATAATGGGCTCGCCTATTATACATTTGTTCGATCCACCACATTTAATTAAAAGCGTTCGTAACAATTTGCTGACCAAGGACTTGGAACACTTTGTCGCGCTAGATGAACAAAAGTATCAATCAAGTGGAAAAATTATTTGGGCTGAGAACAATAAGGCACGTCAAACAGCATCGTGGCGACATGTGAAAGAATTTTATGGTTATGATTGTAAGAATGTACCGAAAATCACCAACGAACATATTAATCCAGTTAAGAACAAAATGAAAGTAAAGCTAGCCACTCAAATTTTCAGCGCTACTCTTGCAAAGAACATGTATTTTTATCACAAACGGAAATTATTACCGGATGAATTTATTGGAACATCAACGATACTTTTCTTCTTCAACGAATTATTTGATAGTGTCAATTGCGATGAGAAGTTCCTCGAAGGAAGACTCAAGGGAGCTTTTGAAAAAAATTCTGATCACTATGCTTTTTGGGATTTCGCTTTGTTACAACTGTCGAAGATGAAGTTCGGTCCTAACTTGCTTACCGGCACCGTGAATAAAAGCAGCGATCTGAAGCATTTCATGTCAACGATCAGGGGTGTCAAGAAACTATGCGAACAAATTTTTAACATTGTTTTCACTTTAGTGGCACTTCGTCGAACAAATCAAGACGCTCTTGAAAACTTTTTCGGTGGAATTCGCTCTTACTGCGGTGCGTGTAATAAACCCGATGCAAGACAATTTCGCTGCGCCTATTCCACTTACATCGTCAATAATTTAGCTGCAAAGCACTCTATAAACGCTAACTGTGAAGATGATAAATGTGAGCCGTTTCTTCGCGATTTGAACCAGCTGCTTGCGCACGAAAAGGATGAACGTTTGGGTGACTTTCGAACTGAACCTTATTCACCGAGTTATTTAGATAGAGATAGTTTGTCAGTTCTCTTGGATAAAATAGAAGAACCGCAGAGTGCAATACCCGACTCAGTCTTGAGCTATGTATCCACAAAGATTTTGAAAAAGATCGACTGTTTTGATTGCCGCAACACCGTCATAAGTGCTCATGAAAGGCGAAGTACAGAAGTGAATTTAACAGAGACTTTTGTCGAGACAATCAACAACCTTATTTTCGAAATAGAGCGACTTGTTCCGTTTGTATGTACTAAGCGGAATGTGAAGCAAATAATTGTTTCAGGTAAAAGTCATATTTTTATGAAAATATTATTATTATTTTTGATTTCTTGTAAAGTTGTGCGACGACCAGTAACTAAGGTTTTTTGACGTCATTTCGCACTATCTACAATACAACATCGCTTTTTGTATAGTACTACGTGGCTTTTCACTTATCTTTTATTGCTATTGTTATTAAAAATGTCATTCCAAATTTCGTTTAGCTAAACTTTTTTCGGTATGCTTTATTTTCACAAAATGCAATGACAAACTGATACAAATACATAAAACAAAAACCAGTTCCATGTCGACACTGACTTAACCTTCTGAGCATCTGCATTCTAACTTATAAGTTTGATAACTATACAATTACAGGAAAGAGAATCATAAAATTGTGCAACCTTTCGTTTTAACTCTCTACACAAAACGACAAAGTTTTATATAAACATAATACAAGCGAATACGTGAAAAGGCAGACATAAAAGGTGCACAAGCGTTTGATTCTATTCCTTTATGTTTCCTAATCAATTTCATTGAACATTTCTCTGATTTTCAGAACAATTAAATTCTAAGAGAAGGTCTGAACATTAAAAAAAATATCCATGCATTTTGCATTCAAAAAATTTTGTTCAACTACACTACTGTAAAATAATTACATTTTCCCTTCAATGAATTTAGGATTGGAAATTGAAAATAAATTTGGCTGCGACAAACATAAAGACGAATTCAAAAAAGAAATAAAAAATAGCACAGCCCTGATCGTAGTTCATAAGTTTACAAGAAAAATTAATAACTTGCTAACAAACAAAGAATCTGCAGTTGGAAATGAAAATAATTTGAATAAAATTGAAAAAGCTGCTATAATTTTCCGAAATAAGAGGAAAAATATAGGGAAATATGTCCCTCCACGAAACCAATGATAACAAAAATATAAAAAAGAAATATAAATCAACTATAAATCAATCATAAATTGAAAAACCTACAATTACACTAATTAACTTTTAAATATTTTAAACTTATTCTAAGATTTAATTGTAACAATGATAACTCAAAAAGATAAATCAAATGCTTAACATAATTTTAATTTAAATAATCTAACATCTTTCAAAATATGTAGAGTTTGAGTTTATTTAAATAAATTATAATTTTGTCCTTGTAAATTCTGATTTTAGTTGCTTCTGTTTGAACACCGAATGTTTGTAAATCTATTCACTATTTCCCGATTTCTGAGAGTTAACTTGATGTCTAGCAAGTGTCTAAAAAACTAGCAGCACGTTTTCTACCCGTTGACTAAACTCAATTCTTGAGCGAAATTATTGTTAGATTTGCAGTTGCTCCAAAATATCTCCCAATAAATCGCTTTGTTTCATACATTTAATTAGTTGTTGGAGAAAAATTAAATTGCTGAATCGACATTGTGGCTTCCACCATTAAGCCATCGGAATCATCCACTGCCAAAATCCAAAGCAAATACCTTAAACTGTGATAGTCCTTTTGATGTCTACTTTCGTTTAAAATTCAACAAAAATACTTTTAAACCATTTATATACGCCATATACGCTCAACAATTTTGTAAAACTTTTAGTTTACTCATTTGCACGTTTGCATGCAAAAAGAAAGAAGACAATATGTCAGCTGTCAAATTGTATTTATTTTGAAGGCAAGACTGTAACCAACTTCATTCTCATAATAATATTAGCAAATCTTTCTGACGTTAACCAGTTGCTGATGCCTAATATTATTAGATCAGAAAGAAACATGAATATTTATACAGAATGAATCTGGGGTGAGGAGAACTGACAAGGTACAGTTTTTGGATTAAACTTTTGCTTTATTTACAAACGAGTTAAAGTCCATGACAGCTAGCCTTAACTCAGTTAATCCAAATTCCCTTTTTCGTTGCAGTTGTGTTTGTTTGTCGTAAATTCAATCAAATAATATTCGTCGATAACCACCAGTTAATGTTTTTGAAATTCGACGAAATATTAGAAAAAAGTTCATGAATAAAAAATTGTTTATGATTCTTCATGGGAAACTACAATTTACAGAGCCGATAAAAACTTTTTTATGAAATTTTGCGGAAACAATTTTTGTCAATGTAAACATCTTTCTTTTCTGTGTAAGCAAAGAGTCCGAAAGTATGCACAATACGATTCCCCACAGTGGCCAAACAATAAATTGCATTGTAAACAAAATGGCTTATAATAAACCTGTCAAATCATCGTTGAATTTGAATATCTGAAACGATGACATAATTATAAAATTTGTAATCCGATAGAAATGAAGTTCAACTAAATTTTAAGTGTTGAGCTAGTATCAATTCAAAACATCAAATCAAAATTAAGCAATTCTCTCGCTAAAAAACCCAATTTGAGAGGTGATGATGCTTTCTGGAAATTTTGAAGGAAAGTAATTGCTCTCATAAATCTTTCACTGCAAACATTGAAAAAATTGTTCGCATATTTCATGAAAATTATTTCCATTTTTTTTCTTCAAAAATTCCTCAAGTCAATATTTAATTTTTAAGTCCAATCGCATCGAAATCCAACGAATCCGAAGTAATTACATTTCAATGACAAGTCGTCAGACAGAAACAAACACTCAAAACGCGAGACATCATTCCGAAAAAAATAATACCGATTCACACATACGTAAACATAAAGCATGTTTTATTTGTAAACAATGCGTGTTTCAGCGACTTTAAGGGGGTCATTATATTGAGCGCGATGCGAATTGCATCGCGTAAGGTTTGTGTGAAAGCTCAACTTGACAAAACCAAAAATTGTTTTTCTTAAGTTGAGCTTTCACACAAACCTTACGCGATGCAAATCAATATAATGACCCTTTAAGCACGCTGCAGGATTGTCGTCAAATTGTATTTGATTTCATTCGCTTGGAAGGACGACTTTTCAGACTGAATTTTGCGGAGTCTTTGATGATAACATGAATAATAACTGAAAGGAAAAATGTTTTCTATCATATTGAGGTTGAAAACTGAGGAACTTCGGTGAATCATACGAAAATCTGACGGAAAAAAATTAAATCTTATCAATAATTAACTAATTTAATCGAGAACCTTTTCAAATAGTCACAATGCGAATATCGTAAAAAACATTTCTAACATTTTTTTCTTCGAAATCCCATCACAAACAAATCATTTGAAAGTAAACTAACGCGTAAAAAATCAAATAAGTTCATTTTATGTTCATACGAATTCGTGCAAACTTTCATCCGAAATCGTGTATCGCTTCATTTATAAAACATACGCCAAGACAAACCCCGACAGAAATTACGAAAACCAAATCGTTCGACATCAACAAAAAAGCATACGATTTTTTTGTAAACCATGCGCGTTTTGGCAACTTTGAGAACGTCGTCGAATTGCACTTGAATTGTATTTGAATTAAAAAGCTTGTAATGACGACATGACTCAAACTCAATTTTGCAGCAAAACTCAGATTGATTGATAAAATCATTTTGGATATCTAAATCAAAAGGTTCAGGGCATCCATTGACACTGTGTACAGAACAATTTTTTTTTCATCATGATATAATTTGCATTTGAAAACTGCGAAAACCGTGGAGAAAGCGCGGTAGAGACTAGTTTTCACATGTGAATTTCTATAACTAAACCAAAACATTAATTTTGTTTCGATGTCTCCATCGATGCATCAAATACTTTTCTTCCGATACCTGAAAGGATTTCATCGATCAATGTGTATTTCGTTGCAAAATTCAATTTGAATTATTTGGCAACTTCGTGGTAGGATTTGAATTAATTCAAATGCAATTGACGACGTTCTCAAATCACGCATGGTTCACAATGAAATGTATAAATACGCGTATTGTAGTAAATGTAATGTGCGATTTTGTTGACTTAATTATGATGCATTATAAAAATTAACTTTTTCACAATTCTACGTTGAAAATGTGAGAAAGCGTGAAATAAAATAATAAAATTTTATTTGCTTACGTATAAGTGAAATTTTTATATAATTTTCAGAAAGAAATATTGTTTCTTCTTCTTCTTTTTGCGTAATTTTTTTCCATTTGATCGAAAAGCTCATGAAGTCATTAGAATTGAAAATTACGAACATTGTCGAATTCTGTTGTAGTTTCTTCCATCGTCAGAAAAGTACAAAAACAAGCTAGACTGTTTAATTGCATTTTTCATTAAAAAAAGCTAATTACTACTAAATGGCAAACTTTATTTTTAAGAAATGACTATTCTCAGTATTCTCAGCCAGTAAAAAAACGATCTTTTCAACAACAAATTACAATAAATAAAATTCATCTACTCTACTTTTCCCTAATGTTGCCAGGATGGCAAACTAATAATATTGCGAAATGCATTTATTTCGAGCCCGAAAATACTGATGAGTTTTCATTTATTTTTCGGGAAAACTATTTGACATGTCTGTTGAACTATGTCTGACAACATGAAACCAAGAAATTATGACTTCATCAAATTTCATATATGAAACGTACGAAGAGGTATAACATACTTTCAGAAAAACAACTTGATCTTGCGACTTTAGGTTTTCACTTTTGATCAGTTGCATTAGACACATTGTTGTAAGAATCTATCTTCGTTGAACAATATGTTATGTTTACGTTCATAAAAATTAAAACTATGAATAACACATAACTTTCTCCGAAAATGACGGAATACCGAAGTAATAGAATATACAAAATATGTAATTCTTTTATGTGCAAATTTATGCACACAGCCCTCAGGAAGCTTTATTTGTCAAAATTGCTTCACATTTAAAATTTAATTCAAATTATGAGATCATCTCAGAAAATAGACCGTAGTGTTGCTTCCAAAGTAGCCCATAGTCTGCAAAATAAGTTTGGTGTACAGATACGCGAAGTCTGTTGTCAGTATAATGTCGAAATGGGGATTTTATATTTTTTAAGCGTTGTGAACGATAGAAAAAGGGAACTTTCATAAATGTGTAAAAGAGTGGGTAAATGACGAATATATAGTGCACTCAGATTTTAATAAATGATTTTAATTTTTTTTTGATCCGAAATTCTGATGACAATCTTTATTCTTTTTCTATAAGATATTTGGACTAAAGCGTACTTTTGTATGTTCCCCTCAGTTCATGGGTATTGAAAAACTGATTTTTAAAATTTTTTTCATAGTTCAAAGTTGCCTACAAATCAATTTTGTATTTTTAATGTTTTTATTCATTCATTGATATCCATATACAAAACAATTTGTTTCATACACCATTCCACTAATGGATTTCTTTAAAATTACATAAATTTTGAATTTTCTGTCTCTGTTCAAATTATATATCGTTGATGTTCGAAACTATAATCTCAAGATGTTCGAAATTCCAATGTCACGTGTTCGAAATATTTTAATCACGCAAGGTTGCACACATTGTAATTTTCGATTAGACTTGTGCCGTTGAAATTGTTACAAGTTTTGCTGATTTTTGCTTGCATATATTGAGGTATGCGAAAATAAATAGTGAGTTCACTTATTTAATGCTAAAATTATTGAAAAAGTGTTACGACCATTCTCATCCAGTGCAAATATGGATGCTCATACGTGGCTGAAATTGGGGAATATTTATACAAAGTCACAAATGTCCAGTAAAAAATTAGCAATGAGACGCTTCTCGTCATTTTTTGGAATTTCTCCAATAGTCTGTTCAATCGTATGGAACGATATAAAGTCTTCTCTTCCTGTTGGTGGTAGAGTATGGAACTGAACACAACAGGCGTGCGATTTTCAAAGCCGACGAGAAGACAATACGAGAATGGACGTGGACCTTCGTCAAACTTCTTTCCGATTTAAACGTAGTAAGATGATAAGCTTGAAATGGTTGTCGAGGCTTATTTTTCTTAACGCTTACTTCATATTACAGATTGTATGGGAAAAAAGATTAGATGGTCAAACCTGCTTTTGCTCACTAGATGGAGTGGATTTCAAAATAAGAGAACCGCAGCCATTCTCTTCGAAGTGGTACAGCCACAAATTTCGTGGTCCTGGACTACGATACGAAGTAGGTCTTTGCATTCGGTCGGGCGAAATCGTATGGGCCTATGGTGGATATCCATGCGGCCTATATCCAGACCTTAGACTTGCTCGAGAGGCTTATGTGCTGTCAGTAAATTCCGGTGAGCGTACAGTCGCTGACAAAGGCTACACAGGCAATACTCCATATTTTTTATAAACAAAACAAATGATAACAAAGAACAACACAAAAATATAATGTATCGCCACGAGACTGTCAATAAACGCTTAAAGTAATTTAAGGTACTCAAAAATGAGTATAGAGATTCGCTGGACAAGCATCCAATTGTTTTCCATGCCGTTGCTAATCTCACACAACTGATGATCCAAAATGGGTGTCCATTATTTTCGGCAATTTTATTTTATATTGTTTAATTTAATTTGGTTTTTTTCATGAATACAACACTTAATTTCACGTTCATGTTTATATTTAATTTAAAAACGATTTTACAACGAATTCCCGCAGCTGGACACCCTGATACACTACACACCCAACCCAACAACTTTCCCTTTGAAACCAAACCTCTATCTCGAACACACAACCATTGCCTCATACAAAATGTGCTATCATACACACTACACACACAAACACATACATATGGGCTTTATATGGCGCCTTCTAAGCCCTGGCGCCCAAACGAGGCCGGTACCCCCCCCCCCTTTTTTAAAATCTCATATGGCGTAGAATGCCCACCCGAAGGTCGATGCAAAATTTCAAGAAAAGTTATAGAGCCGTTT
>CM055403.1:114217687-114231187 GCA_029228625.1 Pseudolycoriella hygida | reverse complement strand
TCCAATATGGCGTCACTTTCACAGGTGGCAGCCATTTTCTTAGGATTCATAAAGATTCTACTCGCATACATTCCAAGATATTTTTAAAAACATAAAAATTGGCCCAATGTCCAACTGCCCGACATTTTCACCAATGCTGGTGACTTCTACCCACTAAAGTCTAAGACTTTGCCAAAGAAACCTATCGCCCAACTTTCATACATTCCAATATATTTTTAAAAACATTAAAATTGACCCAATGTCCAACTGCCCGACATTTTCACCAATGCTGGTGACTTCTACCCACTAAACTCTAAGATTTTGCCAATGAAACCTATCACCCAACTCCCATACATTCCAAGATATTTTTAAAAACATTAAAATTGTCCCAATGTCCAACTGCCCGACATTTTCACCAACCAAAAAAATGTATAAAGAAAATCAATGCATCATTTCGTTGCATACAAATAATTCCTTACAAAGAAAATATTTGAATACGCCACATGATTTCATTTCATTTAATACAAATAAAAAAAAAATATTTGAATACGCCTCACAATGCGTAAACAGTATTAGTATTAGTGAATGAAGCCACGTGCATAAAATAGTTTTTTCGTTTCTTGCTTTTTACATTTGTTCTCACACACACAACAATAAATTCTCCCTGAACAAATTTCTCATATGAAAATAATAACGAAGTATAAATTTTTCAAAATTTGTAAAAGCATTGTAGAAATGTTATACTTCACAGGAAGTACACGGTTTTAAATGTATAAATACTACTTTTCAATCCGCTTGAAGGTATCGCCGGTTGGTGATGTCCAGCGCTAAGCGTCGTTGCAAAACGATGCTAGGTGCGGATGGCGATACTGTTCTTATATGGGAGACCGCTCCCATAATAAGAGCGCATTATTTTTGTTAGACTGCTTCATTGCGGTCAAAAGGGACTAATTTCGTTCTCTGTCTCTAGGTTTCCCTTGTGGTTTTCTCTTTCCCCTCGAAATTAGGTTTGCATTGCTTTTTTGGGTTAAGAAAAGCAATGCAAAAGGGAGGGTTTAGTTCCTCGGAACTCTTCAAGCAGGTCGGACGTAGGTAGATTCACATGCGAATCTACTTTTGCATTGCCTTTTTTTGAATCATATAAGGCAATGCAAAACGACTTTTTGCTTTAGTTCCTCGGAACTCTTCAAGCTGGTCGGACGTAGATAGATTCGCATGCGAATCTACTTTTGCATTGCCTTTTTTTGAATCATATAAGGCAATGCAAAACGACTTTTTGATTTAGTTCCTCGGAACTCTTCAAGCAGGTCGGACGTAGGTAGATTCACTTTCGAATCTACTTTTGCATTGCCTTTTTTTGAATAATAGAAGGCGGCAATGCAAAAGAATCTACTATTGCATTGCCTTTTCTTTGGCTTTCGGCTTATAAAAGGCAATGCAAAACGACTTTTTGCTTCAGTTCCTTGGAACTCTTCAAGCAGGTCGGACCTATGTTGGTTCACGCTGGAAATTTGTGACCGACAAACCGACAAACAGACAGACAAACAGACAAACTTTTAAATTTTATAATTATAAACCATTTAATCTCATTATTATCGTGAAATACCTTCACTCCAGATGTCATCAAATTATTCATTCATGTTCACCACATGCTAACAATAAACGGTCGTTCGTACATATCCAAATCGCGTTTCAAATAAGCAATATGAAAACAACGATTACAACGTAACATTCAAATCCACGACGATAATCATTTCTCATATCTCTGTCGCATCGTGCGTGTTCTAAACGCCCACAAGCGGGTTAATAATCCTACGCCGCCCGCATGAAGAAGAGAGATTCCCGCGCTGGATTATACCACCAGTACGTTCACGATCGTGTCGAGCCAGCGAGGTGTGACCGTTACACGTTACATGAATCGGCTGAAGTTTTCCTTCCGGCAGCTCTGCCGGCGCATGTTAAAGATTTGGCTGATGCTATTCGCACGCGCGTCCGAATAGCATATAGGGAGGCTATTCGCACGAGCGTGCGATTAGCATATATCGAGGCTATTGGCACGAGCGTGCGAATAGCAAATAGGGAGCCCGATTACCAGGCCAAATACTACTCTTACAATATTCACCACAAACTCGTTATGTACTTAAACGGAGACATACGTAAATACGGTCAGATAATTTCAAAGATTCAATAAATAACAAATTAATAACTACTCATATATTTTTCTTCATTTTTTGCGTATTTTTGACCTTTCTTTTCCTGTTCAGATCAGTTATGATGTGAAACTTTCTTGACTGATTAGTCAAGATTCACTTTTCATCAGTGTGCCGCGAATTGAACACCTAGGTTTTTGAGACGTTTCGTTAAACCGCAATTTTCTAGTTTTGTTTTCCATTCTCGTGACACTCCGTGAAAGGGAAAATGCCCTACTTTCGCGACATTTTGTAAAAGGGAAAATTCCCTACTTTTTATCCACCTAGGTTTTCGTGACATTTCGTAAAAGGCAAAATTTCTTAATTTCGTTATTCACCTGGCTGCTCGTGATATTTCGTAAAAGCGAAAAATTCCCTAGTTTCATGATATTTTGTAAAAGGAAAAATTCCATCTTTTTTTACCCACCTGGTTTTTCGACACATTTTGTAAAAGGCAAAATTTCCTACTTTTTTACCCACCTAGGTTTTCATGACATTTCGTAAAAGGGAAAGTTCCCTAGTTTTCGTGACATTTTGTAAAAAGAGAAATTCAATATTTTTACGCACCAAAGTTTCAGGTCAAACTGCTATCGTTCGAAATCGAAAAAAAAGAAAGCCACTAGCAACCCAAATACAAAAAAGCGTCGCCTCGCTAATGCCAATAAAAACATAAAAGCAACGAAATTCATGGATCTTGAGTTTCGTGAACAAGGCCTTACTCTTGTTTCTTGGTTAACAAATAAATCATTGGCGAAATCAAGAAGAAAAAAATCAACATGAGTGATATTATCCAAGATATGAATATATTCAACAGACTACGCAACGATGCAGTCGACTTAAGTTGTGTTTAACGTTATGTGGATGCGCAATGCTACAAGTATCTGTGTGATGAAGTCGATACTCGTTGGGCTTGTTCAAAATGCAGAAAAAACTTATCGGGATATCAACTGATGTGCAACACGTGCTTGGATTGGTTCCACATCAAATACCTAAATTTAACACAGAAACAATCAGAGACAATTACTTATATTTGTACCTCTTGTACTTAATCGTTGGGAAAAATCAACATGAAATTAAATTTTTTCATTGAATTTTCATCAACCTTTATTGTTATTTTTCCCACTACATCTCGTTACTCTTACGAATTCCATTCGATATGGAACTGAAATCTGTTTTTTTACCAACGGACTTCATTAAAAATTATATTTCCCTAATTAAATTTCTTGCATTTTCTTCGACTGCGTGCGAATAGCCTCCCTATATGCTATTCGCACGTGCGTGCGAATAGCCTCGATATATGCTATTCGCACGTGCGTGCGAATAGCCTCGATATATGCTATTCGCACGCGCGTGCGAATAGCCTCGATATATGCTATTCGCACGCGCATGCGAATAGCCTCGATATATGCTAATCGCACGCGCGTGCGAATAGCCTCGCTGTATGCTATTCGCACGCGCGTGCGATTAGTCACTTCGTAAAGATTTTATCGGCGGCGGCGACGATTTTCAGCTTTTTTTTGTCTAGCGGCGCCGACTAATACTATGCTCATGGGGGACAAGACAAGCGCATAAAGTTCTAAAATCTGGGCATTAGCCAGAATGATTTTGAAGAAAATAAGTAAATCTACTTATTCAAATGTATACAGAAATCTAAAGAATGCCCCGCAGGCGAAATTTTCAAAGACCAAACATCACTTTTACTAAATGAAACATTTTAATTTTAGATTAAGTCTTTTCTAGTGCCGTGTCTAAAACCCATACCTAGATCTGTCCGAGCTCACGATCCTACGAATCCATCCATTTATTATAAATGATTTACGTATCATATATGGCTCATTCCACGAACCATTCTACCGTGGTCACGAACCATTCTACCGTGGTAAATAATGTAAACGCTATAGAAACTGAGTGTACACAAATGTATTTTCGATCACTTTTATAAAAAAGTTACCAGTTTGTATGGATAACAATGGTGAACGCAAGCGAATTCACAAAGTTTACAAAGTAGATGACGTGTAAATTGGGAACGGCATTTTTTGTCTCATTTTATTATGAATCACTTTGAAAGAATGAAAAAGATGAAAGACCGTTCCCAATTTACGGTACAGATGGAATCAGCCATATATTTTGCGCCGCAGGCGAATTTTTTTGCGTAAAACCAACGAATGGCAATCAATATTCCATTAACAATATTTAATTTCTTGAAAGGCTTAATGTTGTCGCAGGTAAATTCTGTGAGATATAAATTAAAACTTTTGAGATATGGGCCCCTCGTAAGTTATAGCGCCGTAGGCGAAAATATTAAAAATAGGAACATGAAAATTGTTGCCTGCCATCACGCTTCCGTTTGTAACTTTGTGAAAAAGTAATTTAGGAGTTTGTCAAGAACTTTAAGAAATTTAGAAAATTTTTGGAACTTTTCAGCTGTTCCGAGACCATTTGGGATTTCTTCTAAGACTTATAAGACGATGTGTTTATTTTTTGTTTATGTGTCATCAATCCGTGGGGGGCGTTGCCCCCATGAATCAATTCATGGGGGGCGCTTGCCCCCTATACTCGGCGCCACTGTTTTTGTCATTCCCAGAATAAAATCTATTTGAATACATTTTTCGCGGGCGGAAACTTTCTCGGGCTGCCGTCTGGGAAGGAAGGCTTGGACCCATTGGTGACTATTTACCAGAGACAGTCCTGGCCATAGGCTTTCTAACGACTATACTCACTACTCGGTCCAGTCCTCCGATCTCGCATTCCCTGAATAACTTTTTTTTGAGACATATTTCAATGGAGGGAACTTTGTTAAATGTGTTAGCTCGCATAGATGCTTCTGGAAGTAGAGTAAAAAATAAATTGAAAGTGCATTTTATCAACATTTTATAAAAAAAAATTGGGACCGAACCGGGAACACGTAGAGCTAAGATAATACAATTATGAGAGAGTGGCGAGGAACCGTTCACTTTTCACGTACTGACTCTCTGACCACGCTGACCACCATATTCTCTCACGGGCGGATTCTCTCACGGGCTAACTCCACAGCATTTCTTCATTGAGCGACCCCTAGATTCACACGGATCTGATTGCTCCCATTTTAACTTTTTATCAGGCTATCATCAAGGTCTGTCGACTTTGCCGACACTTTTATTTTCCCATGCGATTTTGGAATACATGTATATAACACACATTGTATACAAAGTACAATATAACAAACATTTTCCAATGCAAGAACTCTGCAGCAAAAAACAAACTTTGTTTTTCGTTCAGCAGCGCCAAATAACATTCGTCAAAAAAAATCTCCTAATGACGTAAATTCAATCCCGAATATTTAGATAATTATTTCGTATTAATATTAAAGTTTACTAACTTCATGGTAAATTTATTAAAGCTTTGTGGTTCGACAATAGCAGCAATTCTGTTGATTTATTTCTTTATTTTAGGATAACTGAAAGAAAGCAGAAAAACATCCCGTATGAACATCGGTATAAAAACCTTGCAACATAATCCGCTTTCTATTGAATAGCAAACGTATTCTAAATTACCCCTGGTACAACCGTTCCATACGAGGTATAGGAAAGCAAATATTTCTTTGCTTCGATATCCATCTGGCATTAAGATGAACAATAAGTTGAAGGAAAAATTGGTTCCAATGAAAATATCAAAAAAGAATTAAGCTGCGGTTCCACTTGTGTTAATCTCGTGCCACTTGGCACGTCTTTAAATTAAAATGGTTTCTCTTTTGTTCTTGACTTTAACGTTTGAGTGATTTTACAACGAATTACACCATTAATCGATGTTTTAACAAAAATTTAGAGGTTTATGGATTTCTATCGATTCCAGTGAATTAACAGTGGCTTAAAATTATCCTTTCATCACAAAAGAAAAAGCTCTTAGTTTTATCCTGAACTAATTAACTAAAATAAATATTTCATCAATTCGTCTGAATAATTTATATTTAGAAATTCAAAGTGATGTTGAAACACTTCTGTTTGTTCTATTATCGTCGAGCACATTATTAATTCATCGATACATTCACAATCTACTTTTTATTGTAAATAATTTGTAAGGCTAACCATAATAGGGAAATTGAAGACGCATTTTCAAACTCCAAGAAAACCAAATCGATTCAAACTACAGAGTTATTTTTATACCAAGCAGGGGGATGAAGGCAGTGCTGTATCTAGAGTGCTCTGTCTTAATTTGGTACATTCTTCATTCATACAATATTTTATTCGCTGTGTCATATGTAAAGACGTCAATACATGCATATTTCCACCCATGTAATGCGCTCTATTACATGTAGGGTTCTTTCGATATTTGTGTCCACATGTAATAGGATTGTGTCCACATGTAACAACATAGTGTCCTATCCGCAAAACTCATTACTTACAACGAGTGTCATTATCACCGTTTTAGTACCGACATTATAGTCGAAACGGTTGGAACCGTCGCATGTTTGAATGATGTGAGCAGGTGTTCGAAAATATGTCAGTCAACGTGTGTACTTCGTTTTGATCTATTAATAATAATTTAATATTCTGCCTTAACAACCCATGAAGTGTGAGGGGCTAGAGCATTATTTACTAGCTTCACTATTTTGTGGTTCTACTTTTTGAGATCTTTTTATTACCGGTAAGTTTTTACTGTGCCAGTGGTAAGCTGCGGGACAAGCTCAGTGCCATTTATGAGTCAATTTATGACGCAAGAACACAGTGTGTTAGGCTATGGACTCACAATGAATTATAGTGTTGGAAGTTCGTTGGTTCGAAATTGCTGACTTAGCGTAAAAACAATTATGGGAATAGCTTTTCAGTCATATATAAAGAAAACAAAAATTCCCATAAGTTGCTATGATGTTAATATTGGATCAACAAGCGACATTAGGTGTTGAATATTAATACAAGTATATTAATAATAAACAACACCAGTCAGCAAGAAATGCACTTTACAACGGAAAATAAATACTACTCCGCATCATGCCACGAAGTCCGGAGTTGTACTGCACTTTCAGGTGTTATAAAAAAACAGAGAGAATGGTATGCACTAATAAAGAAGCAGAATAAAATCGGGACCCGGTCATTGGATCGTCAACCCCACACACGTCTAGCTAATTCCTCTAACTACTAAGGTTAAAAGTAAATTAGCTCAATTCAACAATACTAATAAATTAACTAACGTGTTTAGTACAACTAATGCATACCAATAAAGGTGTCTAAATCAACCATGGAGATGTGCTAGGAACGAAGCTAGTAGGAGTAAAATATCGGCACCTTACAACAATGCCTTTCACCGGTAAACCGTACGATGGCACTACATTCAACTTCACATGTCTTGAACCGATTCAATCTTTGTTTTTCTTTTCATCTAACAATCGAAACAAATCCGTCTGCGGTTGAGTTTCGAACCAACGCACTGGCCACTCAATCTCATAGTATAGTAGCAAGCAGACGTGTTTTAACCACTACGCTATCGTGTTACACTTTGATCTATTCTTTAAACAAATTCCAGGGCGGTATGTGATTTTTTTCATTCATGTGAGTAAAATTGAACGGCTGAAAAAGTTACACGTCACATAACAGGTTAGGTGGTTGACAAGGACTGAATTGACAACGCATACACATCAGAAGTAGCCTAGAAGTCGGGTTTTGATGTGTCTAAAGAGAACCGGGTTATTAATCTTTGAATGTTTTTTTCAGTTTAAGTTTCCGTGTAAGGGATGTCACACACTAACTCCGGACAATTTCAATAATGAATAACTTTCTTACTTTTGCTCGAAATCAGCTGAAATTTTAAATTTTTGAAGTCTAATATGCTACAATTAAGTGCTGTAAGTATGAACACATAAAAGTTTTACTCGCTGAAATATTTGCGATGGAGTGAAGCTAGTCAGAAGACTGAGTTCAAATGAAACAAAATAATCACGTAATTACTTATTATAAAAGTCAAAAGTTTGTCTATTTGTCTGTGTGTTTGTATATTGTCGGTCACAAATTTTCAGCGTGAACCAACATACGTCCGACCTGCTTGAAGAGTTCCGAGGAACTGAAGCAAAGTGTCGTTTTGCATTGCTTCCTATGAGCCTAAAAAAGGCAATGCAATAGTAGATTCCCATGTGAATCTATCTACGTCCGACCTGCTTGACGAGTTCCGAGGAACTAAAGCAAAGTGTCGTTTTGCATTGCCTTCTATGAGTCAGAAAAAGGCAATGCAATAGTAGATTCCAGTGTGAATCTATCTACGTCCGACCTGCTTGAAGAGTTCCGAGGAACTAAACTGTTTTGCATTGTCTTTTATAACCCAAAAAAGCAATGCAAACCTAACTTCGAATGGCAAGAGAAATCAACAAGGGGAACCTAGAGATAGAGAACGAAAGACCTTCCTTTGTTAGAGGATCGGGACCGCAACGAAGCAGTCCCCTTCAAAAATAAAGCTCTCTTATTATGGCAGCACTCTAACTTATAAGAACAGTATCGCCATCCGCACCTAGCATCATTTTTCAACGATGCTTAGCGCTGGCCATCACCGACCGGCGATACTTTCAAGCAAATTGAACAGAGGTATTTATACATTTGAAACTGAGTATATTCTGTGAAGTATAACATTTATACAACGCAGATAATTAGTAATTTTCATATGAGAAATTTGTTCAAGTAATTTCAGGGAGAATATATATGTTTAATGTGTGTGTGTGTAAATGTGGAATGGAATAAACGAAAATAGTTATTTACACTACAAGGAAGAGGTACGAAATTATCTCCGAGTGGTGTATCATATTTTTCATGCTTCATATACGGTGCGAAAGTACAAAAAAATTTCATCCCACATTTCTAAATTCATCTAACTTAGGACGTAGCCCGTCAGGGTTCAGGTGACAAATATTCAGGGACGAGTCACTCTTCGGAAAGGCCGATTTGAGGACAATGTTTTGCGTCGTGACCGGTATGCCAGCTTTTGTCCTACAATTATTTCCCATTTTGTAACCTGGGTTTTGCTTGGTGTTAAAAAAATTTGTTAACAACATAACATTAGAGAATAAGCACGAGATTTTGAACTAACCGCGGTGAATTATTTTGGAGACAAATATGGTGATAAGAAATGAAACACAGATGACGCGAATGTCGGCTTGGATCACGAACATACGTTATATTTTTAAGTTCGACACAATGCGATTCTTACTCTTTTGCTGTTGGATATCGTAGGATACAGATCGTTCAACAAAGTTTCATTTTTCAAGTGAAGATT
This sequence comes from Pseudolycoriella hygida, assembly GCA_029228625.1. NCBI lineage: Eukaryota > Metazoa > Arthropoda > Insecta > Diptera > Sciaridae > Pseudolycoriella > Pseudolycoriella hygida. Next base: position 114,221,786 of record CM055403.1, on the reverse strand, counting down.
TTTAAGAAGTAAGAGTTCTTCCAAAAACAAAAGAAAGAAACGTTTGATTTCATAAGTGCTCGTAGTGAACGAGGTAAGAGATTTGAACGCCGATACATTTTCAATTTGTCAACAAGGAAATCAACTAAGATTCCCAACAATAGCTTTTAAGTCACGGAACGAGTGTTTGAATTTTTATTCTTCAAATCATTGAAATCATTTTGGTTGTACAATTTTGCATGTGGTTTTTATGATCAACCAGAATATCACAAGGTTAAAGGACAACCGTGGCATAATTCATTCCAAGTTATGTGAATAAGTTATTTGTGACGACAAATATCTTTTTGGATGATCCTGTGTTTCAAGGACTACGTCTTTTCACCCAACGTAAATTGAGGTCAGTGTTTAGTTTTAAGGGGTTGCACAAATAGTTTTCAGTGTAATGGAGCAAAAAACAGTTGAATTATGTTTAGAATTTCATAATTAAATTGGAATTTTGTGGAAAAGTATTTAAGTTATTGAAGGATAGAAAAAGTTTCGTTACAATTTCCGAAAAAATTTCTTGCAATGAACGATAGAAACACCTCAGTGAATGTGCAATGTGCACTAGGGTGGTCCAAAAAAGTAGTGTCGAAAAGTTTGGGGCACCAGCGTTAAAACGAATCTAAATGGGTCCCTGATAAAAAGTGTCTATGGACGCAACTCAATCCGGAGTGATCTAGGGGTTCCGCAAAATCAAAATAGTCAAAAAATCCCAATAACGGTGAAAAACGTAGACTTTTGCGAAATTGTATGAAACTAGTACAAGGGTAGGAGTCATTTTCAGGCAAGTTTAATGAAATCCGGTCGGAATAGTCCGCAGAGAACGTTTTTTGACTTACTTCGAGTTTCCGCACGCTGTCGGAATCATGGGAGCCCATTGAAAAACAAAGTGTACCCAACGTTTCCTAGCGCCAGACCACGACGATGACATCAGGTAGTGGCAAACTAATTTAAGGGAAATGTTAGCAATGAATAGTACTTTTAACATAAAAAATAACCTACTTTACTTAACCGGCACTACAACCCATTAAGGGTCTTGGCCTTCTGCAACATGCTTCTCCAACCGGACCTATCCGCAGCTAACGTCTCCCAGCTCGATACTCTCACAGTTTTTAAGTCGGCAAGAGCTGCGTCATCTGGATTTTGGACGCCCTGCACCTCTCTTGCCCTCCGGTCTGGTTTTAAGGATTTTTTTCGGAATACGATGATCTTCCATTCGTTGTACATGACCGAGCCAACGCAGTCGGTTTATTTTGGTAGTTCTGACTATGTCCGGCTCTCCATAAAGCTGACTCAGCTCATGATTGAATCATCTGCGCCATCGGTTCTGCCTTTGATCGAATACTGTTCCAAATATTGTCCGCAGTACTTTCCTTTCGAACGTGTGCAGCGATTGTTCGTCTCTTTGTGTCAAGCACCACGACTCCGAACCATACGTAACCACCGGTCTGATCACAGATTTGTATATTGCGCATTTTGAATTTCGGCTTACTGACTTGGACTTTAAGGTTTTCAGAAGGCCGTAATAACTCCGGTTGCCCAGAATTACTCGTCTCTTAGTTTCGTCCGCGATGTCGTTATTAGTGTTCAGCTCCGATCCAAGGTATACGAATTTGTTGACCATTTTGAATGTGTGTGTGTCGATCGTTACGGTTTCCTCCTGGTGTCAATTCGAAGGCGAGATGATCGTATATTTCGTTTTTTCGACATTAACTTTCAACCCAAGGTCGGTACCTTTCCTCTCCAAGGCCATAAACTTGTCTTTAACAACATCCATTTTTCGTCCAAGTATGTCCAGGTCGTCTGCGAAACCTAGAAAATGACTGGACTTGGTGAAAATGGTGCCACTGGAATCTATGTCCATGGTGCGCACAGCTGCTTCAAGGGTCAGGTTAAAAAGCAGCGTCGCGAGAGGATCTCCCTGACGTAGGCCTTCCTCTATGTCGAAAATCTCTGACAGTTGATTACGGATCCTTACTCGGCTATTAGCTCCGTTCAGTGTTAACTTGCTTAGCGAAATCAGTTTGTTGGGGATTCCAAATTCCTCCATTTCTCTCCATAGCTTACATCTTCTAAAACTGTCATAGGCTGCCTTAAAATCAACGAACAAATGATGTGTTTCAATGTTGTACTCTTTGCACTTCTCCAAGTTCTGTCTGATATTAAGCAGCTGGCCCGATGTTGAACGACCTACACGAAAACCACCTTGGTATTCACCTACAGAGTTTTCCATGTATGGATGAAGGCGCTAGTAAAGAATATTTGCAAATATCTTGTAACCAATATTCAGCAGAGCAATTCCTCGAAAATTGCCACACTCTCTTTTGCACCTTTTTTGTATATGGGACAAAGTATGCTGGTCTTCCACTCTTCCGGTAACTCCTCGACATTTCATATACACGTGATGAGCTCGTGCGTCTCCATATATAGTGCGTTGCCGCCGTTCTTGAAAAGTTCGCCGGGTAGATTGTCTGTCCCCTTACTTACTTACTTACTTTACCGGCACTACAACCCATTAAGGGTCTTGGCCTTCTCCAACATGCTTCTCCAACCGGGCCTATCTGCAGCTAACGTCTCCCAGCTGGTTACTCCCACAGTTCTTAAGTTGGCAAAAGCAGCGTCGCTCCACCTGGACTTGGGTCGCCCTGCCCTCCTTTTGCCTTCAGGTTTGGACTTCAGAATTTTTTTTGGAATACGATGTTCATTCATTCGTTGTACGTGACCGAGCCAACGTAGTCTATTTATTTTTGTTGTTCTGACTATGTCGGGCTCTCCACAAAGCTCTATGAGCTCGTGATTATATCGTCTGCGCCATCGGTTCAGTTTTCGGTCAAATACTGGTCCAAATATTGTACGCAGTACCTTTCGCTCGAACGTATGCAGAGATTGTTCATTTTTCTGTGTCAAGCACCACGCCTCCGAACCGTACGTAACTACCGGTCTGATCACAATTTTATAAAGTGCGCATTTTGAATTTCGGCTTACTGACTTGGACTTTAGAATTTTCAGCCGGCTGTAATAACTCCGGTTGCCCAAAGTTACTCGCCTTTTTATTTCGTCCGCAATGTCGTTGTTTATGTTCAGCTCTGATCCAAGGTATACGAACTTATTGACCATTTTGAATGTGTGTGTGTCGATCGTTACGTTATCTTCCCGATATCGATTCGTAGGTGGGATGATCATGCATTCCGTTTTTCCGTCATTGACCTTCAACCCAAGGTCGGTACCTTTCCTCTCCAAGGCCATAAACTTATCTTTAACAACATCCATAGTTCGGCCAATAATGTCCAGGTCATCTGCAAAACCAAGCAACTGGCTGGACTTGGAGAAAATGGTGCCGCTGGAGTCTATGTCCATGGTTTGAACAGCTGCTTCGAGTGTTAAATTGAAAAGCAGCGTTGCAAGAGGATTTCCTTGACGTAGGCCTTCCTCGAAAGTCTCTGACATTTGATTGCGGATCCTTACTCGGCTGTTAGCTCCGTTTAGTGTTAGCTTCGTTAGCGAGATCAGTTTGTTGGGAATTCCGAACTCCTCCATGACTCTCCATAGCTTACTTCTTCTAACACTGTCATAGGCTGCCTTGAAGTCAACGAACAAATGGTGTGTTCAATGTTGTACTCCTTGCACTTCTCCAAGATCTGTCTGATATTAAACAGCTGGTCCGATGTTGAACGACCTACACGAAAACCACTTTGGTATTCACCTATCGTAGATTCCGTGTATGGATGAAGGCGCTGATATAGAATATTTGCAAATATCTTGTAAGCAATATTCAGCAGAGCGATTCCTCGAAAATTACCACACTCCAATTTGTCACCTTTTTTGTATATGGGATAAAGTATGCTGGTCTTCCACTCTTCCGGTACCTCCTCGTCATTCCAGATGCGTATGATGAGCTCGTGCATCTCCATACATAGCGCGTTGCCGCCGTTCTTGAAAAGTTCACCGGGTAGGTTGTCAGTCCCCGGGGCTTTGAAATTTTTGAGCTTTAAAATTTCAGCTTCAACTTCTTGCATCGTTGGTTCTTCTATGTATGGTTGCGAAGTCTGAAATGGCAATTCGTCGTTTTCGTCGTCTC
>CM055403.1:114170366-114213262 GCA_029228625.1 Pseudolycoriella hygida | reverse complement strand
TGACCACTTTTTTGGTCAAAAGTCCGGTTTCCATAGACCGATTTTGCTCATCTTCGAACTTGACCTTCCATTTTCGATTATCTTTTAGGGAATAAAAAGATTCGCAGTCGAAAAATTTCAAGCGTTGGAAAAAATGACTTCTTGCGGTTCTAACATTATCGTGAAGAAATATGGGTCAACTTTTAAGACACAGGAAACTTCAAGTTTGTGAATTGAACCCAAGTGTTATTTTTTATATTAAAAGTACTATTCATTCCTAACATTTGCCTTAAATTAGTTTGCCACTAAATGATGTAGTCGTCGCGGTCTGGCGCTAGGAAAATTTGGGTACACTTTGTTCTTCAATGGGCTCTCATGATTCCGACAGCGTGCGGAAACTCGAAGTAAGTCAAAAAAACGTTCTCTGCGGGCTATTCTGAACGGATTTCATTAAGCTTGCCTGAACATGACTCCTACCCTTATACTAGTTTCATGCAATTTCGCAAAAGTCTACGTTTTTCACTGTTTTTGGGATTTTTTGAATAATATGTTTTTGCGGAACCCCTAGATCACTCCGGATTGAGCTGCGTCCATATACACTTTTTATCAGGAACCCATTTAGACTCGTTTTAACGCTGGTGCCCCAAACTTTTCGACCCTTTAATTTTTCCACACATTTTTGGACCACCCTAATGTGCACTAGGGTGGTCCAAAAAATTAAGTTGTCGAGAAGTTTGGGGCCCCAGGCGTCAAAAGTTTCTAAATTACCTACTGATCAAAATTGTCTATGGAGCCAACCCGATCGGAAGCGGTTTAAGTGGTGCTCAAAGTCAAATTATCGGAAAAAATGGAAAATTCGAGGAAATTGCATGATTTCAGAAAATGACATGTTACTGGTAAAAGCTTAGGAGTCTTGTTAGAACAAGTTGGTTTTAATCGGTTCATAATAGTCCAAAATGCACGATTTTTCGGTTGATAAGAAGGTCTACGTCCTATCCCGTGTCAATAGAGGTCGTCAAAGTGGTTTGTGTAGGACCTTAGTTTTCGGGTCAGAACGCGGCGAGTGAATCAGAATGTGACAACCTGATAATCACAAAATGTTATGCTTGGGTAGGGCTTTCAATAACAGAAAAAACATTTGGACTCAATTCATAAGAACAAATTTTTTCAGTCTTGGAAGTTGATCTACATTTTCTTCTATATCGAAATTGTTTCTTAAGCCCACCCAGGGTGTGCCGGTTTAGGAATTTTACTTTTTTCTTCATTTCCGTGCTCTCAAATAACGTTTTCGGGCCCAAGACGTCTGAAGCAGCCATCCAGATATTTTTAAAAGCGAATTTAAGGTTCCCGCCACGGGTTTGAAGCGTTTTGTTTGAATGTCGAAGCATGAAAATCGTTTTGCGCGGAGCAGTTCTGTTAACTTATGTTTGATACTGTGATGCCTTGACGTAATCAACAGGTTGTTCGATGAGCAGCTTCCGGTAACATGTGCTATAGTTTCACTCTCTCTGCCACATTTACGGCAGAGGTAGGAAGAGCCTGTAACACCTGGGACTCCGTTCAGGTTGGCATAATTCGTGCTAAGTTTGATTGCTGAGACCCACTCAGAAGAAGACAGCGAGTTCTTATTGTACACAAAGTCGTTGGTAGAGGTGTGATTTTTGAAGTTAATGACACCGGAACCTTGATATTTTAAATTGCACCAGTTTTCGTATGATTCGTTCCGTAGCGCAGCACGCAGTGATCGTGATGTGTCGCCAACAACGTTTAACGCTTGTGTACATTCATTTATTTCGTTGCGGAAGTCAGACACGCAGTGAAGCAGTTCATCGTTTATTTTCGTTAGCTTATTTACTATACTGAAATTTTGAAGGTAGACTTCCCATGAAGCTTTGAACAGACCCAGACCGCGCAATTTCCTCGGTGCGTAGAAGAAATATTCATTCGTTCGTATTGGTAAGCCGATAATTTCTTTGACTGTTCTACGGATCATTACATCCAGACCATTCGTAATATAAGAGGGAATTCTGTTGATAGGCGCCGCCTGCAACGGGTACACTAGTATTGGAAAGACGTATTGATTGACAACGTTCAGTTTTTGGTCGGGCTTTAGTAGAGGTGACGTAGACAGTTGAGATAAATTTTTGTTTAATTTTCCGATGCATGAATCATCAAAAATTAATTCTGATTTGAAGGAGCAGCCGAGATATTTTATCCTTTCATTCGACTGAATACCAACAATTTCACTTCCATCTGCGAGGTAGAGGGAGCTAGGCTCCAATTTTCCATTTATGATGTTAATCGCTTTACTTTTCGATGGGTTTAATGCTAAACCAATCTTTGCCAGCAGCGACTTGACCAGGTCGATAGTGCGGCACGCTGAATATTTAGAGTGTGAAGATACAGCCTGATCATCTGCAAATCCAGATAAGCAGAGAGGATCATAATCGTTTGAAATTTTGTATCCATTTATGTTTGAGTACTGTGAGTCGCATATCTCTTCGTAGATGAAGTCAATGGCAATGTTGAAAAGAATTGGTGATAACGGTCCACCTTGAGGTACTCCACATTTGATCTAGATCGGACGTGAAGATTCTTTACCTAAAGCAATCACGACGTTGTTATTCAGTAGCAGACTCATTATTAAATCGTGCAGATTGCTTGACACTCCCTTCGATTTTAAGGCTTTCGAAATGTGTAGGTGGCCAATTTTATCGAAAGCTTTGGTCGTATCCAGAAATGCGATCGTACAGTTCTTTTTTCGTTTCTTTGCATCCGACAGACAAGCGTTGATCAGCCTAGCGTTCACATGACAGCCAGGTATTCCACTTACGAAGCCACGTTGGTTACAGTTGATTGTTATTTGTGATCTCAGTTTCGTGTCCAGCGCCTTTTCGATGATTCTTCTCAGTATCGAATATATCGTTAAGGGACGCCAGCGACGCCAGTTGCTCACCAAGTTGATATCTCCGTCTTTGTCACTGAGAATCATTTTTCCTTGTCGAAAACCAGTTGGAACAAATGAGGAGCGAAGCATTATATTACCAATCGAAGTAATTGACTTGCCTACATTTAGTTGTCGTAGGGTTTTAACCAAAATTCGATCAGAACCAGCATATGTGTCTAGAGCTATTCTCTTAATTTGCGTTGCGATATCCTCTTCACATAGTAGAATGTCTTCGTGAGGCTCTCTGCTTGGATAAGTCTCCAGACATTTATTGTTTTCATGTTGAAAAGCGTAATTAAAATGATTTTCAAGCTCTTCCATTTTAATTTTGCATTGCTTAGGTGCTCCTTCGTTTATCACCATGCGGACTGATTTTTTACGCTGGTTGTAGTACCAATATTGCGCGAGGTCATATTGGAACTTGTCACGTCTACGCTGCTTAGATCGTGCATCTGTGCGTTGCGGATTTGAAGTCCTTGACTGTTGTGCCGATGTAATTCTGCGATTTTTGTTTTGTTGGCAGAGGCGGTAGAATTTTACTGAAGGGTGTTGCGGACCGGGAAAACGTTGGTTAGCTTTGAATACAAATTTCTGAAATTTGCTCACATCGTCATCGAACGAAGCGGAGTCTATGTTTTCCTCATTCAAATGTTTTTCAAAAACTACATTCCATGCTGTGCATTCTGAGTCAAGCGCCGCTCTGTTTGATTTGGTTGCCAGACCCTTTTTCGTTTCGAATTGTCTTTTGCATATGTCACACTGGAAGAGTTTATCTGATGGTATAGTTGATCTTGTCCCCAATGCATTAAGTAACGTGTTGAGCGAGGAGTCGTCCTGGATTCTTTTAATCCAAATATTGTTGGACGATGTGTCAGAAACTATATATTTTCCTGGTAGTATAGTCACTGGAGCTATAGATGGTTCGAGACGCCTGAAGTGTCCCGAGTCTACTGGACCGTTGAACAGAAGGATGATCCGAGGTTTCTTTTTGTCGATGTGCCGGTTTCCAGTGAGACCAAATTCGTAGCAAACATATTCATTTGATTCATTTATTTGGAAGATATAACCGGAGAAGCCATAGTGTTCCGCTGCCGCACACAGTTCACTGAAGGCTCCGAAATTTCCATTAGTAGACATGTATTTTCGGTATGCCTGCTTAATTATTTCGTTATTAATGGTGCTTCTGCCATAATTGGCGAGGACGTCGATTTTGCATTCAAGGTTGTAACGGATGCTTTGGAAAAATCGGTCCCAGTTCTCTTGAAAGCCTCTTGCATTCCTCGAGAACATGTATTCAACAGTTTGTATGCGTAGGTCATTCTTGGAATAGGGCAAGTTCTTGATTCCATTGGAAGTCTGTGTTATAAAATCAAAGATCGAAGCGTAAAGGCAGTCTCCATCGAATTTGGTCTCGTTTATATTAAATACGCCGCATTCATTGATTGAAGTACTCTCGTTCTGTATTTGGCCTCGTGTTTTGGATCTGGTAGTTACCGACGACATTTGACCAAGCTATTAATCATTATTTGAATTATGTGCAAAAATCTAAGTAGCGGCTTTGTAGCTTAAGACGGCTTTGGCCCTGGCTGTCACCACTGGTTGAGATTAAGAACAATATTGACGAATCAAAGGTGTGATATGAAAAATGTAAACAGTTTTTAGCGTATGACGTGTGTAGCCTTTTTTCGGCTTGCCTGTTTCGTGTCAATGACGATGGCCAAGTTAATAAAAGTGAGTTGAAATACGGCCACGTATTAGCATATCCGGTACTAAAGTTTGAGTCAGGACAAGAGGACAGCAAATAGTCACCAAAATAAACCAGCCTTCAGCTTTGGGACCGCCCATTCCAAAAGAGGTAACGGACCTTGCAACGGTATCGTAAACCTTATGATAATTATTTAGCTAATTTCTACTTCGTAAAAACACAAATTCGTCGGAACAGTCCGCAATTCTGCATAAAATCGCCACAATCAAGGTTGCACAACCGACTTACTTCAAAAGGTGCACCTTCTTATTCCGAACTTTTACCAATTTCCACCAAAAATTATCAATTCTTCAGGAGCGATTCAAAATAACGTCAACCAAAACAACTACTACTACTATTTTTGTATCAATTTATGTATCAATTAAGAACCAATAAACAAAACCAACTAACTAGTTGTTTTTTAATCATTCCTTTGGAAAAGTTTGGCCAATTGGTGAGTTCTGTTTTTTGAAGTTATACCCAAAGAGTATTATGTTGGAAAAAGAGTGATGTAATCCACGAATAAAAAACAAGGGCAAAGCCGAGCCGTACGTAAAGCCTTCACGTGCGAAAAGCCTCGAGGTACTAAAGTCTTAATATGTATCATAAATATAATGCGCATCAGAATGCATAGTCAAGTTCTCTTGATATAATGTTTGTCAGATTCAAAATCCTTTAGAACTATAAAACTTTGAATGACTCATAAAAATTACCCAAGGTAATGTTGAAAGCCCTCCCGAAGTACGTTTAAAATTTAATTCTCTACAACCTTGCCATTGAAAGCAACTTTCTAACTACCATAGTTCTAGAGATAGGAGTCATCCCTCCGAACTCTAGAAGTGGCTAAATCCCAGGATTGGGACATTTTTCGAGAAAACCCTAAAACACATGTTCGCTAAAATTTAATTCTCTACAACTTTGTCTTCGTAGTAAGTCTCTATGTTTTATAATCATAATAAACCATAGGTTGATGAAAACCCATCTTGTATTGTATATGGCTGAGAAATAAAATTTTCTCCATTCCGTGGGTTCCAGTGCCCAAACCACTCCACAAATATTTTTTCCTAGTTTTGTGACATCTAATTCTTTCATTTGACGCTAATTTGAACAATTTACGTGCTGCACTTGCTGAGATATGCGTGAAAAAGTTTCACCGACCTTCGAAAAACCACGTTTTTGGACACCTTTTCGACCATACAATCGATCTAAATGAAAAGGTATACAAAACTTGCGATTTGTGGGTTCTGCGAGTTCTTTGAGATCTACAACCCACACACTGAATACAATTAGTTTTGGTGTTGCCGCTTTTGGTTTTTGCCAAAAATGTATGTCGATATGCAATTTCATTTAGTTCGTTAATTGGCGCTTTTTTTGTAAAATTCAAACGTTTCTCTTTTAAATTTTTTGCACATTTGTTTTATGACTTTTGTTAAGAAATTTCGGAATAGATCGACGTTTGTTTCTTCGCATTAGTTTTTATTTAATTTTGGATATACAAATTGATTCCATAATGTGAATTACAAATGCAGTTTTTTGTTTAACTTTGTAATTTTCCTAAAGGCCTAATTTTCTGAATATATGTGTTCATGACATAACATGATGTGCAATCACTTCAAGTGAAAAAACAAAAATATTTTGACATATTTCATGACAGCCTTCCTAAAATGAGAAAGAATTGGAATTCTTCAAAAATTTAGATTTTGTTGATAATTTTCAATTTTCACACGAAAACTTTAAATTTCTTGAAAATTTAATTTTTTCGAAAAAAAACTTTCATTTTTCAAAACTCAATTTATTTTTGAAATAACCGTACGGGTCAACCGTATCTTGATTTTCATCATCTTTATCGACATTATCATCCATTGTTTTGATTGACGGCTTTGACAGTAGCAGTACTTCAGTAAATTTTTTTAAATTTTAGATTGTCTGGTGAAGTATCTCACAAATTATAGTTTTACTTCACTTAAATTAATTTCAAATGTAATTACATTTTGACCATTTGTTGTGCTGTGTTTAATTGTTGAGTTTTGAACATTTTTTTAATAAATAATTTGTTGTGTCCATCAAAAAATCGCTAATTTCTACTGTGTGAAAAGTGTTTTAAAACTTTCAGCTTCTGCAAGCATTATTTCGCTTTCTTCTAGTGGATTTTCGGGAATTTTGTTTTTATTAGAAACGTTTATCTATTCAGAAAAAGTTGTACGAATTTGTGAAGTTTCCAATTAATTTTTGTAATCAAAAAATGTAATTTAATTTGTGATCATCACGGGAATCTTCCGATTTGTGTTTTTGTTGACAAATGACATGACATGGCCAATTTGTTTACATACATTCGTCCAAAAGCGGCAACACCGAATTGGAATTTATTCATTGTGTTTTAAACCCACAAAAATAACTCTCAAAAGACATAATTGTATACTTTCGATATTGGAAAGATTGTATCTCTGGAACTATTTGACCGATTTTGCTCATCTTCGAACTTGACCTCAGTTTTTCGACTACCTCTCAGGAAAAAAAAGTCGGTCAAGATTTACTCTAGTTATCGTGTTGACGGACAGACAGACAGACGGACATTTTTTTTTCGCTAATTTGTCATCTGGAGGCAACAAAAAAAGTTTCTGCTTTACTCCCGGGTTCGAATTCGCAATGTAACAAACGTGGTAGTAAACGCATCAGGCCTTCGTACTGTGTACAGGTCTAAACAACCCCCCTTAATATAAAGATTGTGTAACAAGTGGAAAATTGTTAGGCGACTTCAGAATCAATTCTGAAAATCAGAGTGGGCTCCATTTTGCTTTTGAAGTCTTTTTTCTTGAGTTGGTAGTTAGCGGGCAAGACTTTAATTTTCATGGAGATGATGCAAATTCTTATCACCTTTATTTAGACCTATTTGATAGAATAAATGAAATGTCAAGAAATTCAAGAAATTCTCTCCCTCAATTTTAGTAAATTTTCTCGATTATGTAGGATATTTTGAAATTCTAGCGTTTGGTCGATTTTCTTGAGATTTTCTCGATTTTCTTGAAATTTTCTCGATTTTCTTGAAATTTTCTCTAAAATAGCAGAATATATAATCTGGTTGCATTTTTGCTTTCAAGATCTATAAATTCAAGAAAGTTCCGAAAAAATCAAGGAAATTTCAAGAAAATTTTGAGAAAATTCACGAAATTTGAGAAAACATTTTCTCGAAAATAGGCTTTAATCCACAGTGTGGACCTAACTCATGCTGCGCGAATCTACATGACAGTTGGTGGCATATCATAAATGATGAGGTTTTGAGGACCAAGCTCTAGATCGTTCCTAAGTGCGACCCTAACACTAAAAATTTTGACTTCTTTTGGAATTATTTTTATGCTAACTTATTTATTGAAAATTTTGGGTTTGGAAAAGGGTTGTTTACACCCTTTAGCAGGCCCGTATCTAGGGGGGGGAGGCAAGGGGGGCTTAGCCCCCCTGAGCGTCTTCAGAGCCCTCGTGGCGAAACTGAAATGTTGCGAATTTTGCGAAAAAATATAAATCTTGACGACATGGTCGTTTTCAATACTTGAAATTTTCGCCTGCGGCGCAATCATTCTTTTCTTTTCCAATCTCATTTCAATGTTTCCATTTCGTTATTGAAATAGCTTTTCGGTTCTACATTGCAAGAAAAAACTTTTGACACTCTTAACGACAGTGGCGTGTTATCGGTCACATATTGAGCTGTTAGAATTTTTGCTATAAAATGGTAATCAGAACTGTATACTTTCATAGAAAACCAAAATGTGCAATTCAATTTTTAAAAATTTTCGCCTGTGGCGCAACTTTCAAATTAAACATTCACCACCCACTCAAACTAAGCTTTTTATTTTTCTCGCATAAGAATAGTACTCAAAAAATGTTTTCCCTGCAGCGTTAAAACAGAAGCTGTATGCTAGCTGCTAACAAAACCTGCGGCAAAAATTTAGGAAATTTTCTTATAAATAGTGTGAACGATTTCAGGAAAATATGGGAAGTGAAGGACAAATTCTATTGTCAAAACTTAGAGTAGCTTGTTTTTAAAAATCCGCTGCTGTATATATTTTAGGCGGAGGGGAGCTTCACACATTTAACTCACATTTTGTGAGCTAAACGAACCAAGAAGAAGATAATTTCATGTGAAAGTAAGTAATGAGATAATTTTGGAAAAATGGAAACGCCATGAATAATACTAAATTTTTCAAAACATTTTGAAAATTTTTTTTCGCTTGCTCCGCTCGCGATTTCTGACGTCGATTCTGTTTTAAAGACGAAGCAGAGTCGTGTGTGCGTCCTAAAAAGTTGGGAAATAAACAAAAGTTCTGTGTGTTAGGCACGGCAAATAATTTAGGGGAGGGGCGCCGGTCAACCCAAAACACCTTCTATCGGCGACCCTGTTTAACGAAAACCCTATACCAAAAATACGACTGTATTATTGTGAAATGCGCGAAATAAAGAGAATTTTCTCAAAATTTCATAGAATTTTATCAATTCGTTGCGGGGGTTCGAGCTCCCCCTGGCAGTCGACCCTGGCTACGGGCCTGCTCTTTAGGTAATTTCCAATCCAATTAAAGCAATATTTTATACATGTTTGAGGCTTTTTGCAACATCTATACTGTCTACCTCATCTATTCCGTTGCGGACAAGTCTCTTTTTTTGTTTTCCTCTAAGTTGTGGTGAAAATTTTTTCATGAAAAATTGAGAAACTTAAATATTATTTCTTCAGTAAACGAAATGGTAGATATATTTGATAATGTAAACATTCCATGTAATTGCATATTAAAATTTCTTTATGGCTTGCGGGCAGCCTGCTCCACAATCTAAAGTTCAAATCTCTGCCATTTCGCATTTTTTAATATCAAATTCTGTTATAAGGTTTCATAAAAAATGTCTCGCACATAATAAAAGAGATAAACCAAAAACTCTTTTTTGTACTTAATGTCGTCAGTCGCTTTCAATAGAAATATATCTGAAATTCAATAAACCGTTGCATAAACATTTGACATTTTCTTTTATCTAACAAAAAACATGCGTCGTCTTAAACGTATTAAATAAAAGCTTTGGTTTTGCCTAACAAGGTGGAAAATTGAAAACAGAATAAAATTATTTGTCAAATTTACATTCTGATTGGAAATTTCGTATCAAAATACCTGCATATTGTTAAACATATTGAATCTTCACTTTGAAGGTTTTTAAAGCTACTGACTTCTGGATTAAAGAAAAGTTTTTGGTTTGATTTGGATTTGGAGAAAAAATGTACAGCTTTGAGTAACTGGAGATGTTGCAAAAAATAACAATCGAGGATTTTATTATCCTTGTTGCTAGGGTGAGAAAAGTACCGTACACAGACGCGAAGATACTATCGCATAACACAACCACTTTAAATATATGCATTTGTATGAACTTTTAATACGCAAAAGTACATCGAATGCACATTTTGTAAGAAAAATTAGCTGAAGTCTTCATCAAAAGTAAACGGATAAATACAAAAAGTATTGCTCGACGTATTGGCAATTATTTGACTGAACCCGCGAACGGTTTCAGCACAATAATCATGCTGTTGTATTAGTTATAGGGATGAAAGTATGAAAATTCAACCCTGTGCGAGAATCGCTGCCCGCGCCGCAAAAAAAATATAAATTATAATTTTTGATCTCGAGAACGAGACAGCCAATCTTCTTCAACGCAGCCCTTTTCCTCATCTTTTGTCAGATACGTTCAGAAGTGAATTGGTTTGTGTCAGCTTAACTTTGCTTTTTCTTATACAAATATCTCTATTTAATTACATTTAGAGGGGAATTAACATTTATGAGAGACGTTAACAGCGAAAATGTTCCATAAATGGAGGTGCTTTTAAAACATTACCTCTCAACCTTAACCAAGGAAGTTTTTGCAGATATTCGTACTTGAATAGGTATACTCAGTTTCACAGCACACCGCTGCTGCAAGCGGCAAAAGTGATCCAAAGAATTGATCTAAAATGACTAATAACTCCAAACAGGTGGGAGTGGGAGGAGGTCAGAATCAAAAAATCTTTGTTATAATGGGGTCCATAATTTTGCTAAATATCATTTGTTTCCATTGCGTCTTGCACGAGTTATAGACAAAAAACCACTTTTCCCACCCTCTGACTCGCTAATTGCTTCGAATTGAAGATGAATTTCACAAAACTGATATAAGGTTTTCTTCTCCACAGTCCAACGAGTCGAATGAGCAATAAATCTTCTAAAACCCTGATATTATGTGCCACATCTGTGCGAAGATTTCGCGATATGACCCTTAAGAAAATGGCTGCCAACTGTCAAATACCTAGAGTGTTCCAAAGGTAGCCGAAGGTGACACGAAGTGTTTCAAAGGTAGCCGATGTATTACGAAGACAGACGATGTGTTCCGAAGATAGCCGTAGCGTTCCGAAGGTAGCCGAAGGTGACACGAAGTGTTCCGAAGGTAGCTGAATGTGGCACGAAGTTTATGAAGGCAGCGGAAGGGTTCACGAAGTGTTCCGAAGGCAGCCGAAGGTGACACAAAGTTTTCCGAAGGTAGTCGGCGGGGACAACTCAGAGGTTAAAATTTTTTTTGAGAAAAATTACAATCTTTCTAATCTCGAAAGTATACCATAATATCTTTTGAGAGTTATTTTTGTGGGTTTAAAACACAATCAATAAATTCCAATTCGGTGTTGCCGCTTTTGGAAGAATGTATGTAAACAAATTGGCCATGTCATGTCATCAAAAACACAAATCGGAAGATTCCCGTGATGATCACAAATTAAATTACATTTTTTGATTACAAAAATTAATTGGAGACTTCACAAAATCTTACAACTTTTTCTAAATAGATAAACGTTTCTAATAAAAAAAAAATTCTCGAAAATCAACTAGAAGAAAGCGAAATAATGCTTGCAGAAGCTGGAAGTTTTAAAACACTTTTCACACGGTAGAAATTAGCGATTTTTTGATGGACACAACAAATTATTTATTAAAAAAAGATTCAAAACTGAACAATTAAACACAGCACAACAAATGATCTTAATTTGATTACATTTGTAATTATTTTAATGGAAGCAAAACGATAATTTGTGAGATACTTCACTAGAAAATCTAAATTTTTATAAAATTAACTGAAGTACTGTCAAAGGCGTCAATCAAAACAATGGATGATGATGTCGATAAAGATGATGAAAATGAAGATACGGTTGACCCGTACGATTTTTTCTAAAAAAAACAATTAGTTTTCAGAAAATGAAAGTTTTTTTTCGAAAAAATTGAATTTTCAAGAAATTTAAATTTTTTGTGTGAAAATTGAAAATTATCGAGAAAATCTAAATTTTTGAAGAATTCCAATTCTTTCTCCAAATCTAAATAAATATAAATAATAATAATAATAAAATAATAATAATAAAAATAAATATTTCTAGTAAATCCCAAAAATACAAGAAAAATTAAAATTTTCAAAAAAATTTGACTTCCTGAGAAAACTTAAGTTTTACAAGATATGCGAATCGTCGAAATCGAATTTTCTGGAAAATTAAGATTTTAGGAAAATTACAAAATTAAACAAAAAATTACATTTGCAAGAAAATTCAATAATTATTGAAGCAATTTGTAAACTCAAATTAAATAAAAAATAAAGCTAAGAAACAAACGTCGATCTATTCCAAAATTTCTTAAAAACAGAGTCATAAAACGAATGTGCAAAAAACGTAAATCAAAAACGTTTGACTTTTACAAAAAATGCGCCCATTAATGAACTAAATGAAACTGCATATCGACATACATTTTCGTCAAAAACCGAAAGCGGCAACACCAAAATTGGTTGTATTCAGTTTGTGGGTTTTAGATCTCAAAGAACTCGCAGAACCCACAAATCGCAAGATTTGTGTAACTTAGAGAATGGATCGATTGTATTTGAAGATAATTTTTTTTGAGAAAGTTTTTTTGTAAAAATTTTTTTTTGAAGAAAATTTTATTTAAAAGAATTTTTTTTCAAAGAAAAATTTTCTGATGAAAATTTTTTTCAAAAAGTAGAAAATCTTTCACGTGAATTTTAGTTATAACACAGCGCCGTATCTAGGGAGGTGAGGGGGGGCTGAGCCCTCCTGAGATTTTCTCCGCCCCCCCTGAGGTTTGTTCCTTCCCTACTGATATTTATTCATGTTCGGAAGAAAATCTGCCCGTAATGAGAGAACACTTTTTTACTTTTTTCTTGAGTACTGTTAATCCTTCGACTACCTCTGAATCACAGCAAAATTTCTTTATATTTAATAAAATTCATGAGAAAGATTTTGGCGTGCTCTATGGACCCTACCACCTGAACCAGTGAATCAATTTTCATCAACTTTTTTTAGTTAGTTTTTTGAGATCTATATCTTTCATTCCAAACATTGAAAAGCAATTCCCGTTCGTCGGAGCAAAACGTTTCTACGACCTTCAAAAAACAAGGTTTTGACAACTTATTCGATCGTAACTTCGAAAGTTCTTGACCGATTTTGCCCATCTTCAATCTCAACATTCCTTTTGAAACTACCTTTTAGGTAGACCTGATTAAAGTAGAGGAACGGAAGTAAATCCTTCGGGCCCGTGCCAGAAAAGGTGGCCCGAGCGGCCAATTTAGGGGCCCATCCTATGGCTGAAAAAAATAAAAACGGATCCAAATTTTAAAAATTTCAAACACCTTGATTCAGTAAACAAAAGTAGTTAAGATCCTAAATATTTTCGCCTACGGCGTTAAACAAATACCAAATCTATCAATTATTGAAATTCTTACTTATAAAAAGTCCTTCAACCAAAAACTTTCGCCTGCGACAATTAAGTCGTTCTTCGATTTACCTAAAGAACAATAGAATAATAATAATAAGAATCTGCCTCTACAATCCCTGAAGGGTTAGGGGCTAGATCATTATTTACTAGTTTCGCTAATTATTATGACTCGTTTTTGAGATTTTTTCATTACCAGAAATTTTTTTAGTGTGCCAGTGGTAAGCTGTGCGACAAACCCAGTGCCATCTATGAGATGTGCTAGGAGCGAAAACTAGTAGGAGTAGAATACCGGCACCTCCCAACAATGCCTTCCACCGGTAAGCCGTACGATGGCGCTACATTCAACTTCACTTGTCTTGAACCGATTAAGTGAACTTTGTTTTGTTTACAAATCTAACAATCGGAACAAATCCGTCCGCGGTTGAGTTTTGAACCAACGCCCTGGCAACTCAATTTCATAGTAGCAAGCAGACGTGTTAACCACTACGCTATTGAGTTGAACAATAGAGAGCAGTTCAAAATTTTCGCCTGCGGCGCCTTACCCGATACGGCATACGGCTATTGAGCAATTTTTTTGAATTACCTAAAAAACGAGGAAAAGCAGTCCAAAGTTTGCGGTAGTAGTAGTAGTAGTAGGTAGTAGTAAACGGTTCTTCGATTTACCTTAAGAACGTTAAGAGGCAGTTCAAAATTTTTGCCTGTTTCGCTTTGCATGAAGAAATGCCTCCTTCCAAAATAAATGATATCGCTTGAGGTGTCGCTATCGCTGATAATACGCAAAAATTTGATTGAATTAAATGTTAGCTTTTGGTCAAAGTTTTATTCTTTAAACAAAATTGCATTACTTTTTTTGAAACAAAATTACGTCGTGTTCAAAAAATTACGTGACAAATGGAAGACCCAACAACGAAATAATTTTTCAAAACTTTCAGCTTTAACGCTGCAAAAATTAAACTTGTAAATTAGATGCTTTGCGTAAATTTAAATTTTTGCGTGTGAAAACTGAAAGTACAGAAATATAAGTAAAAAATGTTTTCATCAACAAGTAAATTTAAAAGCACGTGTTTGCATTGTTGATCAAATTTAAAAAATTCCTCTGGAGCACTTACATAAGTTGCATGATTTGGCTGAAGATTAGCACTGGATGCCAAAATGTTGATCTCTTCTAAATATTCTCCATAACATAACTGTTCCCCAGATAACACAGATCACACTTTTTAATTGGTTGCTCACTGAATTAAATGTGCTTAATTCAATGTTGTTCAAAGCACATTTTTGCTGAGACTCGAAATTATTGCACTAGATCACAAGTACATTTTATGTGCGTGATAAGGCGTACACTATTTCTATCAAATTGAATGTACCAAAAATGTGCTTGTGATGTAGTACATTTTTCGATGTAAATGAAAGGCACATTTTTGTGCCATTAAAGCTTGAAATTATTGTACTAGATTACAAGTACATTTTTAGATTATGTGCTTCGAAAAATGCTCATCTTATTTTTTCAAAAATGTATATTTTTAGTCCGTGAATGAATGGCTGCTTTTGGTTAGGTAACATTAAAAAAAAAGTATCGAATTATAAAAGAAAAAAAAGAAAAAATCTAACATGGAATAGATTGTTTCGCATGAAATAACAAATAACATCAAATAACAATTAAACAATGAAGATGATACAATAATTTGAATGCAGCATCAACGTGTGCAGAGATATAAAACCTTTTTGTAAATGTACAACCGCTACAGTGTGCTCGATCAAATAAATTTAAATAACACTCTGTGGAGTTTGTTTAATTTTCATTTACTAGCATATCTTCCAAAACTTTTTCTCTCAGTACAAATTTGACGCCATTCTGATAAAAAATTCCTGAAGAAAAATTTGGATAACATCGAGAGAAGTTAAGAAAAATAAACTTCTTGTGTTTTGAAGTACTTATTAGACATCTTAGTAAAAGAGTGCCTTGTTACCTTCTTTTAAAATTGAAAAATATAGAAGAAAGAGACGAGACAAGAAAATCTTGTCTGTGTTCCTAATGTGGAACACGCACTTTTGTTCGTTCGGATTGAAAGGAAAAATATTTTATTTTCTATTTTTGGAAGACGACATGCCAAAAAAGTTGTAAAGGTGTGAATAAGTTAAGTGTGAATGTGATGCAAATGGATGGATATGGAAATATGGAACAGTATATTTAATAACTAGTCCTGTTCCACAATAGCTGCATGTTCCACATTTGCATCACATCTAAACATCGCTTAAGGGTCCGAAAGACGAAATTTATTTTCTGTTGTAACTCTTAACAATCGATTGTCAATTTCTTTTTATAGAAAAAAGTGTCGAAAAATTTCTTCATGTTTTGAAGCGTTCCACACTTGGAACCTTGATGTTCCATATTAGGGACACTTTTTTAAAACAGTCAAAATTCACTTACTTTCGAAAATGTTGAAAAATTTCTAATCTATCAATGTTAGAAGTCCCTAATTCTCCAAGAAACTGCACAATATTTTACTAATCTCTCCCGAATAACTTGATCCTAGATTTCAAGACATTTCAACTCTGTTATTTATCTTCTCTTTTTGGTGTTCTACATTAGACACCCTTACTCTACTTTCTATAATTTAACACTTTATACAAATTTAACACACCTACACATAAGTATCCGGTGGCACAATTGGTAAAGCAGTCGACTCATAATCTCAAGCGTCTTGGGTTCAAGCCCCGCAAATGGCAGACATTTTTCTAATAACAAAAAGTAGAGCTTGCCTTAAAAAAAGGTAGATTGAGGACGTAGAGATCATCAAAATATGAAAAACCGAAATAGAAAAGTCGGAAAACTAAATAAAATTTTCCTTTCTTTTCTTACATAACATTATATGTACATGAAATGTGCTAGTAATTCACACTAAAAAGTACATTAAAGGTACATTAGTTGTGTATTCAAAGTGTTTTAAATGTACATTAGAAGTATACATGTAATGTACACATTAAATGCACTTCACGTTCCAAAGAAAATATGTAACGGTAAGAGCGCTTTTTAATATACATTAAAAGTCCTGGAACTGGAGCACATTAAATGGGATCAGCACATTTTCCGATGGCACTTTATGTACATTTCGTGGGGTCAATTGTTATCTTTCTAGATGTGTTAGCGTCTGAAGCGGTCATTTCATGTCAATGACAAAATAATTCCATTCGTACAGTGAATGTGTATGAGTTGTATGAAAGTAATTTAAAAAGATCAAAAATATAGGGGACAGCTCTCTCAAAATAATTTTTAATGTTTAAATAATTTATAAAGATTCAAAAAGTCTTTCTATGTATGACTATCTTTGCGCTAGGTTGTGTTATGTAGGTTGTATATTTTCCCTGGTACTTTCCACATCACAACATATTGTCATGTAATGCACTTGCAACAGCGTAAACAGAGTAGACCAATGTTTAGCTTTGAACCTTTACAAAAACATTAGACACAGAACGAAATATTGTGATTTGATGAAATCGACTACATACGACCAATCCATTACTTTGAAATGGCAGGCAGCGTTATTTTTGCCTTGTATTCATTGATTTTATCTTATTTCGCCAATATTAAAAAGGCAATCTTCTCTTGTGTACTTAGTCAGATTGATATTGGTATTTGCTGCACAAAAAGGGTTCGAGGGAAAATCGAATTTTTTTTTAATTTCTTTTGTCCGTAATTTATGGTCATTTATTCAGTTTGGAGTTGATATATTAGAATGATAGGAATTGTATATTTACTTTCAATATAATATAAGCCAACATGCGCCTTACAAAAAGAGACGAAAAAAACCTAAAATTTCGAACATAAGTAGGTAATCTCTCCAAGTCCTACTCATAGGCTTGGGATAAAAAATGCCGTTTAATTAATTGAATTTTTTTGACAAATAAATTAAATGTTCTTCTCGAACGGAATGGAACAAAGTATTTTAAATAAATACAGGTATTTTATCGGTAAAAAAAGGTTTTTAACATTCACAAAGCCATTTGTTATTTAGAAGCTAGCTTTAAGTTCAAATAAAAGAACTTGTATAAAATGGGTAAGAATGCGAAAATCGATTCTTTCTTTAGTGTAACGTTCTTATGATGTAAAAATATAAATCATTTTCGATAGCGTACAGAGAAATAAACGCTTGTAGTGATATTGCAAAGGAGGATTTGAATGGACTTATTACAGCAGTGACAAAATGAATTGAAGAGCCAATCAAATTTACAACTCAACTGAATTCGTCGATAAAAACCTGCGCAAAAGTACAAAGTACAAAGCTTCTATTTTTTCATGACCGCAAATCGGTCGTGCTTTGATAACGCTCCGCTTATTTTTGGATTTTCTCTTTGTATTTCTTCGGTTATAGTGTCATTTTTTGTGCAACCGATTCATGAATTCTTGTCAGAGATGGAAAGTTACCGGTAATTTATTATCATCGGTAATATTACGCGAATATTACGTAACATTGAGTAATATTACCTAAGACTTAGATTTCCAATATTACCGGGGTTTGGCAAATATTACGTTAACTTACGGTAATTTTGGTAATATTACCGTAATTTTCAGATTTTTTTCAAAATGTCAGTATGCCACATCAATGTGAAATGTTTAAGCCAAGTCCACAGCATCACTGTTTCTGTAAAGACTCTCAAAGATTACTGCAAAATAAAACAATTTTCAGTGTAAATGTCGAAATTGCCATTCTTTTCCTTGACATATTATGTTCTTGGAAAAATGGTTAAATTTTTGTTGATGTTTCCAGACTAAAAATTTTATTATGGAGACACTATTCGAATATCTAAATAGGATTATCCTAAGCAAAATGTAGTTTGCATTTCATCCATAATAGGTGAACATGGTTTGGAAACTAAATTTGAAAAACTAATACGTTCAGTACAAATTCATCGAAAATCTTGGACATATTTTCACTTCGTTGCTCTTATCTCAACTGCAACCAACTTCGTTATAGTAAGGTTACCAAAATAATGTAACTAAAGTGAAGTAGCTACGAACCGAGATAGTGCAGATATGACTACTATACTAGATTCGGTCCCAGCGCTGTGGTGGCCAACCGTTTTTTTCTATTTGTTGTAACAACGCACCAAGCAAGTAGGGTAATGACTTGTCAAATAGAGGGCTTTTTAATATGAGTTGACAATTTGTGTTTGGGAAGTCAGAGTCGGTGGGTCTGAGCAGTATCGCGTTTGCTTTAACATCCAAAAAATCGACTCTAGAATTTTTAACAGTGCGAATAATTTTAATGGCAAACTGTCACTCTGGGGATCTCTATTTGACGTCTGGACTTCTATTACTCTGCTTGATACTATGATTGTAATATAAAAATGTTTGAAGTTTGACGGTGAAATATATACAATAGTTTATGTGCTCTAAATTGTTCTAAGGACTCGTATACTACGTTGACCAGAGAGCATATTCTCTTCGATGTTTGTGTTATAGCGGTATTGACTTCCGCACGGTCACTGGGTAAAGTGTAAGAGGCGAATACGAAGAAGTTTACTAAGTTTTTATCGAATGTTGTTCTTACTCTTAACCTGGGTAACCATATTTTTTACCTCGTATGAGGTTCATTGCTTAGCAAAAAGTAGTTCCATTCAATGTAGCCGTCATTGTAAACAAAAGTGCATCTCATCATAACAAAAATGGTGAATCTTCCACCAATCAGCTATGATACATGGCTTTCACAGCTTGAGACAGAATTAACTTTGGAGTTTGACGTTAGATGGAGCCAAAAAAGCCCCATCTTCAGTAAGAATTCGCTAGTCCCAGTTTCACCGAAGATTGTTCATATACAGAACGTTAACATTCGGTTCATCACCCATATCAGCATATCAAGTTGAATGACTTGACTGACGATTGGCACGATATGCCGAAATGTTGATGCTTCTGAAATATGTTCAAGAACACAACTGTTCTAGTTGAGTTCAACCTGAGCGTCATTACAATGACAAAATAATTCCATTCCTCAAGCTATGATTGCCAGTTACTTCTCTCTGATCGAAAAATCAAGTAAAAATCCATTTGCTTCAATTTGTAATTCCACGATCAAGAAAAAACCGAGTAATAGATAAGCTATTCTCACTCATAATTAGTTATAATATAATAATAAAAGTACATCTAAAGGCAAAATAATGTAAATGTTAACCTGTTTTAAAAAGTTGATTTTTTCAGTACTCGGAAAATTGCCCTGTTTTGGCACCTTGTGGCAGCCATAAATTGAAAACATAACCAAAGACGTATCAGAATATATGTGGCAAACAGAATAGATGTGGCAAAGACACTTGAACGTATCTAAATTTACAAATAAGCAAACAATCCAACGTTTTCTGTTCTTTTATAACTGAAAGAATGTCAAAGATCCATAGAAATTACCCAAGGTAATGTCAAAGGCCCTACCGAAGTACGTCTCAGACCATTCAAATCTAGAAAAGTTTATATCCAAGGACTGGGCCATTTTCCCCTAAAACACAGGTTCTCTAAAATTTTATTCTCCACAACTTTGCATTTGGAAGCAACTTTCTACCTCTCATAGTTCTGGATATTCGGGTCATCCTGCCCAATTATGGAAGTGGCCATATACCAAAATTGTGTCATATTTCACCAAAACCCTGAAACATGTGTTCGCTTAAATTTAATTTTCTACAACTTCGCCTTTGGGACCAACTTTCTAACTCTCACAGTTCAGGAGATCAGGGTCATCCTGTCCAATTATGGAAGTGACCATATACCAGGATTTTGTCATATTTCCCCAAAACCCTGAAACACGTGTTCGCTTAAATTTGATTCTCCACAACTTTACCTTTGACAGTAAATCTCCATATTGCATAGTTAAGGAAATATAGACGAAAAACTGTTTTCGTATACGGCCAAGAATCTCAATTTAGGCCATTCCATTGGTCCCAGTGCCCAGACCCCAGTACCGATGCCCACAAACTTTTTTTCTCAGTTTTGTGACATAAGTGATTTCATTTGACACCAAAATGAGGAATTTCCGTGCTATATTTGCTGAGATATTTGCGAAAAAGTTTCATCGACCCTCGAAAATTTCATGTCCGACCTCCACTTCTTCGACGATATCTCCGGAACTACTTAGCCGATTTTGCTCATCTTTGAACTTAAATCATGGGAGGCATGTACCTTTTAGGGAAAAAAAGTTTAGGCTGATCGGTTGAGCCGTTTGGTAAAAAAAGTGGAGACGGCCGGACGGACGGACATTTTTTTTATTGTTGATTCGTCATATTTAGATGATAATCAATGCATCCCCCCAACTCCCGTCTCGATCTACCCCATGTTACATTAAAATTGTTTGTAGTAAACGTATAGGACCTTCGTACTTCGTGCGGGTCCAATAATTTGAGTTTATGTCCCGGAGGCTTTCTCTTGTTTGAACTCGCTTGAAATACCTTTCAAATAAGGAAAATTTGCAGATAATTTACTCAAATGATGTACATTTTTCGTCTACAAAATTGCTGAAAATTGCACTTCGATGAAACTTGATGACACACCAAACAGATGTTTTGACATTTTTTACCTCTCCTACATTTTTGGATGCAGAAATGAAGCCTGTAGATTGAATTAAGAGTGAAAATTGTGCAAAAGCACCTTGGGATTTTTTTACATTGGTCCTGCAATAGAGCTACCACCGAATACTTGACAATTTTTAGTAAAACTCGCGGTGCGAGCTTATATCAAGTTTAAAAAAAAACGGATTGCTGATAATTCTTCACCACTAGATAGCGCTTTTAGCCAACGGCGTTCGAGCACCCGGAAAAATAAAAGTTGAAAATCACCACACCCTACTGTGACAGCAGCATTGCTCAAATTCGCTTGTCCAACGTTTTATCTCCTAAATTCAACAAGTTCAATTCCACAATGGTTGTTCCGAAACAATCACCTTTTTATGTCCAGCGTAAGCGTAAGCCGACCGTCAAAAGTGACTTTAAAAAAGCTGATAATTTGAGTCGCTCTCCGGAAATTATATTGATGCCCGAAATTCAGTCATTTAGTTCCCAATGTGCCAGTGAATTGCACCTGTAATCAAACAATCTGATGTCGCTCAGCCCACGCCGAGTTATAATACCGAAGATCTTAAAGAAGCTTTCACTGAACCATTAGTGAATACATCAGCTAATTCCAGTTCCTTTGCTGAGGTGCTAACTTCACCGTCAATTACCGAACAAATGTCTGCTAGAGTCAATTCCTCGCCGATAAAACCTCCGGGAAAACCTCGAAAAGGTTCTACTCCACAACGAACCATTGTATCGTCGATCGAAACACATAAGATTGCTTATGTGTCCAACTAACATTCGTCAGTTACCGAAGATGAAGTTACAAATTATCTTCTGCGGAATAACGTAATATCGTCTACTGAAGATGTGTCATGTAAACGAGAACGGGAAATAAAAGAAATATCTGGTTTGACGATGAATGCCAGAAGGCCATGGACGACAAAAACGCAGCTCGCCTGAAAACTCTAAGTAGATTCACTCGAGCTGGCCAGGAAGAGTACCGTTCTAAAAGAAATTTCGAGAGAAAACTCTTCCGACGGAAAAAGCGACAGCGTGACAAGGAAGTTTTGATCGAAATTGAGACGTTTGGCAATCGGAAGGAGACTCGGAACTTTTACCGGAAAGTGAACGAATCCAGAAACGGTTACAGTCAACAACCTTTGCTGTGTAAGGACAAGCATGGATTGGTCTTAGCAGATGAGGAAAGGTGCATTGCGAGATGGGCTGAGTACTTTAAGGAACTGCTTAACCCGAACAGACCGCTCAACCGAGACGACGAAAACGACGAATTGCCATTTCAGACTGCGCAACCATACATAGAAGAACCAACGATGCAAGAAGTTGAAGCTGAAATTTTAAAGCTCAAAAATTTCAAAGCCCCGGGGACTGACAACCTAACCGGTGAACTTTTCAAGAACGGCGGCAACGCGCTATGTATGGAGATGCACGAGCTCATCATACGCATCTGGAATGACGAGGAGTTACCGGAAGATTGGAAGACCAGCATACTTTGTCCCATATACAAAAAAGGTGACAAATTGGAGTGTGGCAATTTTCGAGGAATCGCTCTGCTGAATGTTGCTTACAAGGTATTTGCAAATATTCTATATCAGCGCCTTCATCCATACACGGAATCTACGATAGGTGAATACCAAAGTGGTTTTCGTGTAGGTCGTTCAACATCGGACCAGCTGTTTAATATCAGACAGATCTTGGAGAAGTGCAAGGAGTACAACATTGAAACACACAATTTGTTCGTTGACTTCAAGGCAGCCTATGACAGTGTTAGAAGAAGTAAGCTATGGAGAGTCATGGAGGAGTTCGGAATTCCCAACAAACTGATCTCGCTAACGAAGCTAACACTAAACGGAGCTAACAGCCGAGTAAGGATCCGCAATCAAATGTCAGAGACTTTCGACATTGAGGAAGGCCTACGTCAAGGAGATCCTCTTGCAACGCTGCTTTTCAATTTAACACTCGAAGTAGCTGTTCAAACCATGGACATAGACTCCAGCGGCACCATTTTCTCCAAGTCCAGTCAGTTGCTTGGTTTTGCAGATGACCTGGATATTATTGGCCGAACTATGGATGTTGTTAAAGATAAGTTTATGGCCTTGGAGAGGACAGGTACCGACCTTGGGTTGAAGGTCAATGACGGAAAAACGGAATACATGATCATCCCACCTACGAATCGATATCGGGAAGATAACGTAACGATCGACACACACACATTCAAAATGGTCAATAAGTTCGTATACCTTGGATCAGAGCTGAGACGAAACTAAGAGACGAGTAATTCTGGGCAACCGGAGTTATTACAGCCTGCTGAAAATTCTAAAGTCCAAGTCAGTAAGCCGAAATTCAAAATGCGCACTTTATAAAATTGTGATCAGACCGGTAGTTACGTACGGTTCGGAGTCGTGGTGCTTGACACAGAAAAGTGAACAATCTCTGCATACGTTCGAGCGAAAGGTACTGCGTACAATATTTGGACCAGTATTTGACCGAAAACTGAACCGATGGCGCAGACGATATAATCACGAGCTCATAGAGCTTTTTGGAGAGCCCGACATAGTCAGAACAACAAAAATAAATAGACTACGTTGGCTCTGTCACGTACAACGAATGAATGAACATCGTATTCCAAAAAAAATTCTGAAGTCCAAACCTGAAGGCAAAAGGAGTGCAGGGCGACCCAAGTCCAGGTGGAGCGACGCTGCTTTTGCCAGCTTAAGAACTGTGGGAGTAACCAGCTGGGAGACGTTAGCTGCAGATAGGCCCGGTTGGAGAAGCATGTTGGAGAAGGCCAAGACCCTTAATGGGTTGTAGTGCCGGTAAAGTAAGTAAGTAAAGTTTATATGTTCTTGCCATCGAATCTGACAGGGACGGCACGTCTGACCAAAATAAAAATGGCCGCAGGTTTCACATCTCATTTTGTAAATACCTGATTTTTGTAAAACATTTGTCTTGTCTTTACTATTGCATAGAACATTTTTAATTTTGTTATCACTAACGAACGCCGTCGAGATGTTCACTGACTTTAAAACGTCTTTGATTTTATTTGTGAGGGGTGGAAAATGAGAAAGTCTCATCAACGCTACCGGTTTCTGCTTAATCGGTCTTAAAGTTGTGTGCGACTTTATGAACAGAGACTTTGTTTGTTTCTATTATGTTTTTAATTAGAGGCTCACCATATCCATTTACCCTTGCGATGTAAAAGATTTTTCGCGTCTCTTCTTTTCGATCCTCTTCTGACATCGGGATGTTTAGCATTCTGTAGACCATGGAGTTGAAAGCTGCCATTTTTTGTTTAAAGCAATGGTGCGAGTCTGAAGTGATGAATCTATCTGTGGTGGTGTCTTTTCTACATACTTTAAAATGTAGTTTTTTGTCGCTTTTTCTCATCACCATGAGATCCAAAAACGGTAAGCATCCATTCACTTCTACTTCCATAGTAAACTTAAGTTGTCCTGGATAAATCACATTTAATCTATCTAAAGTATTCAACGCCTTCTCTGTCTTTACAATAGCGAAAATGTCATCCATGTATCTCCACCAAACTCTGGGGAAGGAGCTAAGGCATTCCCCATAGCTAAACCTTCTGTCTGATCATAAAACCTCCTTTCAAATTGAAAGAAACAATTTCTTGTATTAAGTTTCAATAGTTCCAAATACATTTCTTTCATTTCTTCGTCTACGTCATTTTCTATCAACCATTGTTCCAATAATTTTTCGGCTTCTTTTATTGGAACGCTAGGATATAACGAAACGACATCAAAGGAAATCATTATCTCATCCTCTTCTATTCTTACCTCCACTAGCTTTTTAGCAAATTCTACTGAGTTTTTCACAGAAAAGCTAAACGGGCGGGAATATTTTTAAATTGCTTAAGCAGCCATTTCGCAACTTTTTCATTCGGCGCATTGGTATTTGAGGAAATGGGTCTTACTTTTGGTGACGGGTCGCTCTCAGGCTTGTGTGCTTTATACAAAGCATAAAGTTTCGGGACACATGGATTGTGGGCAAGAAGGTCGTATTTCACTTTTTTACTCAACAATTTTTTATATTTGTATATTTTTTTATATTTATATATTCCATTGAAAAGTTGGAAAATGTGTTACGAGGGAACCGTCTTCTGGCTAAGAATGCAAAGGTTGGACTTCTTTCGCATGAAGGAGTTGTACATTGCGCCTATAGAGGAATTTTCTTCATACAACACAAATCTCGTATGTGCACGGTTTCGCAAGAACACATGGTTCCCTCGCAACCTACCAATGGAATCGCCCATTTATTCAACATTATCGAGGTAGTTCTTTTCCACCCTTCTAAAGGACAGTGAATTTCCACATATGGGCCGTCTGATATCAATCTGTTGACTCGCTCAGAATATTCTGTTTTATCCATTATTACTAACGAATTACCTTTATCTGCTTTTGAGTATATACAATCTTTTTCGACTAAGGTTTTTAAAATCTCTTGTGTTATTTTTGTTGAAGCAGATGTTGTTGGTTGCCACGACTCAAAGATTTCTTTAACCTCATGTTGGACCATCAATTTATGTTCGTATTTTCGCCGCAGGTGGCAGTGCAAAATTTAAACCTTTGTTCAAAAGCTTCAATTCATCTTCTGTAAAAACTATAGACGAACGATTTTTAATATAATTTTCAACTTGTTGTGGCTCAAACATTTGTTTTTTGACACTGTTCTGTTCACGTAATCTTTTGATTTTGTTGTATTGTACTTGATATTTCTTCCCGACTTTGTGTTTCACACCTTCTCGCACTTTTTCATCGAACGCTTCAAAAATCAAGTTCTTTTCCAGGGTGCTGTTCTTATTTATTTTTAAATGAAGATTCAACAACTGAACCTCTAAATTGTTTAAAGCTCTATATTTTTGCAGAAATTAAATTGTATTGCTGGGATTATATTGCCAATGTGGAAAAAGTTTGTACTAAATTGAAACAAAAATTTTGAATTCGACGTTTCGGCCTGTATCCATGGCCATCATCAGGAATTCTTTATTCAAGAAAAAAATTTTTCATTGGCAATTTTGACTACGAGCTTTCATATGAACACATTAACATACCTTTGATTTTACATTTCTGAACAAACGTTTATATGTAAAGCATTCATCGACATTAATTAGGTGATTTTAACTAAGATTTAACTAAAAAACATTATTATTAACAAATATTAACAAATTAAACAAGAGAATATACCCCTTTTTTTACAACACGTATGTAAAAATTATGTCCGACACGTATGCAAAAATAACATTATCTATTGCTATGAACATTCAATTGTAAGAATTTATAATAAAAATTCTACACTGTTGAATTGGCTATGAGAGATTGGTTTTGTAGGGTGGATCGACCTATACGATTATCTTTCTTTTTGTTTCACTTCCCAATTTAACCACATTATACTCGCACTTTTTATCGCTCTTTTCGATGATTTTGTCATAACTGCAGTTTTTATTTTTATAATATTCGGAATTACATTATATTTTTTACATCTTTTCAAAAACCAAATATCAGCTTTTATAAATTGTCTTTTGGTTTTTAACATAGTGTATCTCTTTAGCTCTTGTTGCTTGGCAGCCATTTCAATACAATTCAATGATTTTGTCAATTGATTAAAATAACAAAAAACAAAAAACATTCATTTCAGAGCTCTGTGCAACTGATACAAATTATCTGACGAGTATCAAGCCTTATAGTTACACACATAACGAAAAAATGTACGAAGGAACATAGGACAACATCTTTAGTGTATCGTCTCCCGTCGATGGAATCATAGATTCCGAAAACGTTCGAGGTATGTTTTAAATTCGTTACGTGTTCAATATTTTTGTTGTCGCGTTATGTGTGTAACTATAAGGCTTGATACTCGTCAGATAATTTGCTAGCAATGATTTCACGTATAACAAAAACAGCTTATCATCATCGAAGTCGGTCGCAGCAATAAAATTTAGCGTCAACTATGCAAATTTGAACGGTGTACCTGGAGTCGAAGCTTCTTCCAACCTCTTTCGCGAATGCAACGGAGAGAAAGAAACCTTACCACATGTTACTGGAAGTTGCCCTTCGAACAACCAACTTATCACGTCAAGACACCATAGTGTTAAACACTTCTTGACGGATTTACTACGTAATAAAGGATTTGACTTTTTTGAAGAAGTGTACGCTGTTGACACAGGTGGCAGATCACGGTTCAGTGACATTATTGCTTTCGATCCTAATTCAGCAAACGCATACATTATAGATCCGACAGTAAGATACGAAACCAATGATGTCGAGCAAGACAAAAATATTAGCAACGAAAAACAACAAATATATCAAAAATGCATCCCTTTCTATGTCGAAAAATACGCTAAATCATATTTGGAAACAGAACATGGTCAGTCCGTGGTCTATAGTCTAAACTGAAAGATCTTTCAGAATTAATATTATCTAAGACAATTCACATAATTAACAATCATGTTTATAGCTAACCTTTTTTTTAAAACTAATTAACTAGTAAAAGAAAAATCTAAAATCAACGAAAAGTTAGAGAAAAAAAATGTCACTTGATAGATCAATATGTTGTGTATTTCGAGCAACCTTCAATATGAGGGCAACATCTTTATTGTAAATAAGTGTATCATCGCTTCCGATTTACCATTTTTGGCGACTTCCCTAATTGAGCCTATATTCTTTTAGAACACATTTTAGTCCAGTAATTTTTTTAAAGTCTGTGCCTGTATCTTAATGGGGAACAGAAAACTGAAATTTTATTGATAATTGGTATTTTGATAATGGTTGAATGGATGATTATTGATAATGGTGTTTCCTAATTCACTTTTAAAGTGATCGAAAAGTACGTGAAAATTGAAACTAAAATACGCATAGTAAGAAATGGCTATCTTATAGCTATAATATAACTTGAACTGAAAAACACCGACGACGGCGACGGCGCCGTAAGGGTTTTGCTGACACTGGCGGCGGGCGCAATCAGCTGATAAATTTCAAATTTTCGGCAGCGTTCGGCGCGACTGAGTATGTACCAGCACACAGGTGTAGTTTCAAAACTTATGACAGAATTAACCTTTGTAGTTTGACTATATCATGGCACCGCGTACCACTCAGTTAAAATTCACTAAGCCCAGTTTCACCGTGGATTGTTCATATTAGAACACCTAATTTCGGCAAAATCATCACCTTCAGCATTTATCAAGTTGAATGACTTGACTGATGATTGACACGATATGCCGAAAAGACGATGCTCCCAACACATTCACGAACACAACTATTCTTGTTAGGTTCAAACCTAGCGTCAATGACAAATCAATTTCGTTCAATTTCTCAAGCACGTCACTTTCCAGATGATTGAAAAATAAAGGAAAATTGCCTTCAATTATTGTTATTGGTATTTGGAGCATCAATTATCACGATTTTAGTAACTTTCGAAGAGTTCTAGCACTCGTATCGCATTATTCGGATTTGTAAAGTCAAAAAAAGTAATTGGAATGTGTGCCAAGATTATTTTTTGTGTCTGTGCAGCATCAACTTTTGTGTTACAATTATTGTCAACTTTTTTTCCATAACAATTCATAAACGTACGAGTCCTGTGTAGCTCTGTTTTTATGGTGAAATTTGAAATTTGTCTTTTTTTGATACAAGGTGTCATAGCCTTTTATTGAATCCATTTGAATAAATTGCACAGATGCACAGTAATGCAGCGAACACAATGATACCCAAATATTACAATATCTCGCTATGGTTTCAGTATAAATTAGTGACACTATGTCAATGACGCCATTTATGCAATTTTAAGATAGGATTTTGTGTGTTTGTAAAGCACTGTGTTTACAGTAGAGCTTTCAAGCTTGCACTTCGAATTTGTCTTCATGCGGTAAAATTAGCATAAAATTTGCATTATCATTGAAATTCTTTAAAACTGAGATAGGTTTTATTTGCATGTGGCTGATTCCATTTCCTTTTGCACATTGACAATTTCAATGACGAAAAAATACCAATCGTTGGATGAATGTTAGTTATTTTTAGTTTGAGATTAAAATGAATGTATGTGACTGGCACCTGGTGCGAATAGTGATATATATCATTATTGGCACAAAGCAATTGGAGGGATTGTTTTGAAAACCAGCCTGCCGAAATCGGATGCATCTCCCAGCGGATTTTTTTATACTTTCCTGAATAGGTACTGATCCCTAGAAGCCAAAAATATTTTTTTAAAAAATCATCGATGTTTGTGTGGCTATTGAGATGTGTTCAAAAACCGAAAACATGCACTTTTCTTACAGAAATTTCTCCGGCGTACAAGGTCGGGTCATCCACAATGAGTTATGAGCAGTTGAAAGTAGGGGTAAAACTTTGATTATTTAGGCTAACTTCAAACCATTCCTGTGCATCCGTAAGGAGTCTAAAACATTGAAAAACTGTTCTTCCTCGTGGCTACTGGTGCCAGCTTTCCAATAATACCAAACTTATATGGGTACTGTCGCGCTGGGTCTGCTTTTAAGGTGTAAATATGACGCTAAGTTCTTCTACACCAAATTTTTATACAAATCTTCGGTATCTTAGATTCGCAATGATGAATGCCTCTTTTGGGGGTAGGATGGAGCTTGAGACTAATAATAATAATTTTTTTGACTATTAAAGTATGAATTGTACTATTAGCATTAAGTTGGTCGTATTGGTGTCGAATCGCCGTGTAACATTTGTCGCATAATTGCTGTCCTTGAGATAGTTGTCTTCCCAAAACACAATCACATTTCACTTGAAATTGAGAGCTTATTTTCCAGCCCATTTTTATTAAAGTTTTAATAAATCTCAATTGAGTTCACAGGGCAATGTTCCCTTATTTTTATCTCAAAGCTAACAAAAGAAACGTTTTGTACTTGCGGTACATTGTTGATTAAACGATACCGAATTTCGTCTATTTTTGTGGCAAAGCTAAGATAGCGTAGATTTATATAAAAATTTGGTGTAGAAGAACTTAGCGTCATATTTACACCTTAAAAGCAGACCCAGCGCGACAGTACCCATATAAGTTTGGTATTATTGGAAAGCTGGCACCAGTAGCCACCAGGAAAAACAGTTTTTCAATGTTTTAGACGCCTTACGGATGCACAGGAATGGTTTGAAGTTAGCTGAAATAATCAAAGTTTTACCCCTACTTTCAACTGCTCATCATTGTGGATGAATTTTAAGCCCAACAAGACCCTTTTGGCCCAAAACTACGTGCAATTACCTTTCCAACGAGCCCCCACTCGGCCTTGTACGCTTCTTCTAGCCGGAGAAATCTCTGTAAGAAAAGTGCATGTTTTCGACTTTTGAACACATCTCAATAGCCACACAAACATCGATGATTTTTTTAAAAAATATTTTTGGCTTCTAGGGATCAGTACCTTCAGGAAAGTATAAAAAAATCCGCTGGGAGATGCATCCGATTTCGGCAGGCTGCTTTTCAAAAGAATCCCTCTTGATAAATGAAATGTTATTCGCATCAGTAAGCCACATAAAATCTGATTACAATGAGAATAACAAGAGACACTTTTAGTCCGCTCGACATCTGAATTTTAATTGAAACGAGTAATTTGACTCAAGATGACACTATAAAAATCTATTGTTTTTGTCTTGATCTTACGCATACCGTACGTAATTACGCATTATATCGTACGAAATTCGATTGTAACGCAGTGAAAAATTCAAAATTGAACTGCGCTAAAGCGTCTATTTGCACATCACACACCGCACGTTTCATCACTTTCAGCTGTTTTTGTCATTGTTATAACAATATCAAAGCATCTAAAAACAGCGGCGCCGACTTGTTTACCGTCCATGGGGGGCAAGCAACATTTTTTAATTTGATGATGTGTATTTCGAAAAACGAGTCTGTTCTGGCCATTAGAGTGCAATTCTGAGACATTTTCATGAAAACTTCAGGCCCGTTTCGTTGAAAACTCTACAGATATATGTTGCTTGTTGTGGTTTGCAAGTATAGGTTAAGCACAACAGGCCCAAAGGCGGCCTATACATCAAGAAGTGACTTCAAAAATGAAGGCTAGAAGTTTGGAAAATATTAAAAAAAAATTTGTCGGTCTTTCAAAAAACCTCAAATGTAAAATGGATTGCTAATCCTGTAGGATGGAATATGCCTTGAATATACCATTTCTGTTCAGAAAGTGATTAAATTTACCATCCGTTTAATTTGTTATGTTTATTCCTTTCGTCATGGGGGTGTTGCCCTCCATGGATCATTTCATGGGGGCGCTTGCCCACCCCTGCCCCCCTATACTCGGCGCCGCTGTCTAAAAATAGAAAAAGAGGTGGTCAAAATGTGAGAAAATTCTCGTTTTGGTACTATTGCGCCCATAGCATTAGTTATTTGGATCACAAGGGACGAAAGTGAAAAATTTCAGCCGTGTGCGAAATTTGCAGCCCGCGCCGAAGGCAAGGGCGGCAATCGCACAGGTTGAAATTTTTGACGTCGTCACATGTGATTCACACAACTTTTCATTACAACGAATACGAATCTTGTAATTTTCGAATCCCAAATAGGCGCGAAAATTCAAAAACGCAACTCGAAACGAAAGCTTACTCATTAATAAATTCAACAAAGGTCAATAATTTATTCATTGGAATTTTTATGATTTAAACATCACTGCAGTAGTAGCAGCAACAGCATGTAGAAATTAAAAATTATGATGTTTTACATGCAACGGGGACGAAAATGAGGGCATTTTTTACATTATTTTTCATGCCTTGGGCATAAATTACAGAATTTTTCTCGTAATTTAGGCGTTCGGCTTGAAAAGTTGTATACGTGCCTGTTTAGGACGATTGATCTGAGGCACTTTCGCCAAAACAGGCACGTAAGTAACTATTGGGATTTCGGCTCATTGCATGTAATATTAATTTTCACGTCTGTCTTAGCCGGTGGTTTTAGGCATTTTCGCGTGTTGTGGCCCTAACAGGCATGAACGTTATTTTTCATGCCGAGCACTTAAATTACAAGTAAATTCTGTAATTTATGCCCAATTCATGAAAAGTTGTATGTGCACCTGCTTATTTCGCGAAATTGCCTAAAATCAATCTTCCATAGCACGTACACAACTAACCATTGTGATTCTCATGCGAAATGATCCACATCCAAAACTCATGATACACATCCAAGTGATGCACATAACAAGAACTACGAGAATGTTGCAGTTTTTCCTTACAAAACTAGAAAGACAAAACTAATTTAAAAAAAAAATAATATTTCCTTCGTCAACAATATCATGTTTAATTCCGCATAAAAAATTTTGGTAGCAACGGCGTACAGATTTGTTACATTTGATCGAAGTAAACTCAATGAAGTGTCGAAGTTTTTTTGTTGTGTCAGTTACTTTCGCACCTCTGTTTAGAGGACCGAAAGTACTTTCGCCACTCTGTTTACTTTCGCACCTCTGTTTAGAGGGCCGAAAATACTTTCGCTTCCCATAGCATTCTAAGGCCTACTGAGAGTTGCATTTTTTAATTTTCGCGTCTCATTTGGGAAGAGAAATATATAAGTTTCGTATTCGATGTAATAAAAACAATGTTTTACGGCTGCTATATCATCTGTAGAGTAGAGTCTACATCTCGAATCAACATTCAAAAAAGCCATACCATTCGGATAATATAAAAGACGAATGTGCCTTATTTTTGGTGTCGCTGAGTGTTGAGCTGATATACACATGGTCTAAAAGACTGAGGTTGTCGTAAACGACGAAATCAACAACATCAGCGGGTTAACATTGGGAATGGGTGCGAAATCAATGCAGAGTGTTTTCAGAGTAGGTAAAATTTGGAAAATGGTAGCGAACTCGATGCTTAGTGTTTTTCGTGTAGAGAAAAGTTGGAAACGGGTTGCGAAATCGACTAAAGAAAAACTGTTTTTCATGCTTCGGTGACGAATTTGCGGGGATTTTTGGTTTTTTTTTTTCAAATTCGTCACCGAAGCATGAAAAATTATGTGTGTATCTGCTCTGGACGCTTTATTTTAAGCATTTTCGCAACCAGCGAAAACGGTTAAAATAAAGCGTCCAGAGCAGATACACAATAGTTATTTGTGTGTCTGTTTTTGACGACTGATTTTTGGTAATTTCGCGTGTTGTAGACCGAGCAGAGCGAGGTCTTCATGCGAAAATGTCTGAAATGAGTCATCCAAACTAGATACACAATAGTAATTTGGATGACAAGGGATGAAAGTAAGAAAATTCAAACCCGTGTGAAGTTTGCAGCCCGAACCGAAGGTGAGGTCGCCAATCACACGGTTTGAATTTTCTTACTTTTGTCCCGAGTTATCCATACTATTTTTTATCACAGAGACAGCGGAAGGTTTGTACTTTAGCCACGAAAAAACACTGATGCATTCTGAATATAGTATTTTTCACGAAAATGATTGGGGTTGAACGCACAAAAATTCAATAATTCCCATTTACGAACAACATCACTGAATAACACTGTTGTCACTTGGCAAGGACTTAAATTATTTGAATTAAGTCAACACAACACAACATTATTACCATCATTGTTTCCATTATAATATAAAAAAATAAGCAAAACAAGCCAATAAAATATATGAATCCGTCAATGAAAACACAGCAAACAATAACTTTACAAAATAAGAACAAACTTACTTTGACGCCATATTTCATGGTTAACATTCCCTTTACGGCGACGTCGTGTTAAGTAAATCAGAAAAAATTTGTTAGGAAGTGATAAATGCTCTAATATTATTAAACCAGAAACAACCGCTGGTTAATATGTAGCGCTCAAAATCAAAACCACTTCTGTGATGGCAACCTTCTTTCTGTCAAGTGAACAAATTTTAGTAGTTCATTGACGCAAAGAGGGACGAAAGTTGTTCATTTGTAATATTTTCGTTCTCTTGGCTTCCTTCTTTTACTTTCGCCCCGTGGGATGCATTTTTCTACTTTCGTCCCTGATTTGAGGGGCGAAAGAACAAACTTTCGCTGCCTCTGTGATAAAAAAAATTTTACATGCGACGGGGCCGAAAATGAGGGCATTTTTTGAAATAATTTGGGATTTCGCCCCTTTGCATGTAAAGTTGTATGTGTACCTGTTTTGGACGATTGTTTTTAGGCACTTTCGCTTGTAGACCTCACTTCGTTCGGTCTACAACTCGTTAAATTGCCTAAAATCAATCGTCTAAAACAGGTACACAAATAACTATTTCATGCAGAGGTCCAAAATCGAGAGAAATTTATAAAATTTCCTTCGATTTTGGCCCCGAGGCATGAAAATAACTATTGTTTATCGGAGCGAATTTTGCGAAAAGTGTTTACCTAAGTTTGTTCCAAGTTTCAGCTGTTTCGTTTAAGAGTGATTTTGCCAAAACTTCGTACGGGTCGGGAACAAGGTGTCACCGTTTAAGGCGAGTCATGGCTCATTCGATTTGTTGGACTGTCGCGAGAAAACATTTGACTCATTTTTTCTGAAATTTTACTTCGTTGTTGAGTTAGAGCTATGGAACTAGGGTCATGTCAGGGGGTGTGAAAAATGGTTTTTTGGCTGTAACTCGGGCAAAATGAAATATAAAGTAATGAAACTTTCTACGATTATAGGCCTCTATTTGACTCACATTTTTGCTGTGGAAGTCCTAGTCCAGGTTGACGTCTTCTCGAGTTATAGGTCATTTTAGGTGATTTTTTTGAATGAAGTTTTCTGCTATAAGCAGGGCCTAACTGAAAAACGGATGAATTGGACATATACTACACCTATACCGATACAAGAATATGCAAAGACTTCCTTGGTTAAAGCCTGCTGCATTGATTGGGACGACTTGCCCATATTCATGTTACCATCGGGAAGGCTTTTGAAGCTCCCAACAGAGTAACTCCATTTTAAATATTCATCTTAGGGCTGTATCTCGTTGCCACACATCTAAGCTTTCCAACGATACCTAACTCGACTGGAGCTATAAAGTCAAATGTGGTCCATAATTCACCTACTCGAAAGCTATGGACTATTTCATCAATCTTATAATCAAAATTTTACATTTTTTTGTATGAATCTGTTTTTAATGGATAATTTCTAACGCTTTTAAGTTGATACGCACATTAAACACGTATTTGGACAAAAATGTGCAAAATTTTGATTATAAGATTGATGAAATAGTCCATAGCTTTCGAGTAGGTGAATTATGAACCACATTTGACTTTATAGCTCCAGTCTCACCCACCTGAATATGTCGAGTTGGGTATCGTTGGAAAGCTTAGATGTGTGGCAACGAGATACAGCCCTAAGATGAGTATTTAAAATGGAGTTACTCTGTTGGGAGCTTCAAAAGCCTTCCCGATGGTAACATGAATATGGGCAAGTCGTCCCAATCAATGCAGCAGGCTTTAACCAAGGAAGTCTTTGCATATTCTTGTATCGGTATAGGTGTAGTATATGTTCAATTCATCCGTTTTTCAGTTAGGTCCTGC
This sequence comes from Pseudolycoriella hygida, assembly GCA_029228625.1. Taxonomy (NCBI): domain Eukaryota; kingdom Metazoa; phylum Arthropoda; class Insecta; order Diptera; family Sciaridae; genus Pseudolycoriella; species Pseudolycoriella hygida. The sequence continues at coordinate 114,177,830 of CM055403.1, read as the reverse complement.
TTATAGCAGAAAACTTCATTCAAAAAAATCACCTAAAATGACCTATAACCCGGGAAGATGTTAACCTAGACCAGGACTTCCACAGCAAAAACGTGAGTCAAATAGAGGCCTATAATCGTAGAAAGTTTCATTACTATATATTTTATTTTGCCCGAGTTACAGCCAAAAAACCATTTTTCACACCCCCTGACATGACCCTAGTTCCATAGCTCTAAATCAACAACGAAGTAAAATTTCAGAAAAAATGAGTCAAATATTTTCTCGCGACAGTCCAACAAATCGAATGAGCCATAGCTCGCCTTAAACGGTGACAACTTGTTCCCAGATCGTCCGATTCCGTACGAAGTTTTCGCAAAATCACTCTTAATGCTTTAAAATATCTTAAAAAATCAAGTCAACACGAGGGATTTGATCCTAATGAAGATTCGTTGCCGTAAATTGCAAAAACTTAGCGACAAAAATATCAGGCCCTTTTTAGATCGTCAACGATGCAGCATTATTTTGTTCAGGTTGTCAATGATCAGTAGGATGGTCCAAAAAAGTAAAGTGTCGAAAAGTTTGGGGCACCAGCGTTAAAACGAATCTAAATGGGTCCCTGATAAAAAGTGTTTATGGACGCAACTCAATCCGGAGTGATCTAGGGGTTCCGCAAAATCAAAATAGTCAAAAAATCTAAAAAACTGTGAAAAACGTAGACTTTTGCGAAATTGCATGAAACTAGTACAAGGGTAGGAGTCATGTTCAGGCAAGTTTAATGAAATCCGTTCAGAATAGTCCGCAGAGAACGTTTTTTGACTTACTTCGAGTTTCTGCACGCTGTCGGAATCTTGGGAGCCCATTGAAGAACAAAGTGTACCCAACTTTTCCTAGCGCCAGACCGCGACGACGACATCAGGTAGTGGCAAACTAATTTATGGGAAATGTTAGGAATGAATAGTACTTTTAATATAAAAAATAACGCTTGGGTTCAATTCACAAACTTGAAGTTTCCTGTGTCTTAAAAGTTGACCCATATTTCACGATAATGTTAGAACCGCAAGAAGTCATTTGTTCCAACGCTTGAAATTTTTCGACTCCGAATCTTTTTATTCCCTAAAAGATAATCGAAAATGGAAGGTCAAGTTCGAAGATGAGCAAAATCGGTCTACGGAAACCGGAGTTATGACCAAAAAAGTGGTCAAAATCGGTGTTTTTTGAGGGAATCTGAAACTTTTTCGCATAATCTCTGCGAAACAACCATAGTAATTGGTTTCCATGGTTTTAAATGAAAGTTACGAACCTAAGGAAAGCAACCAAATAAATTTAGTGAAAATAGGTTGAGTGGTTTTAGCTGTAGAGTAAATAGAGTGGACCAAACTCGGTCTACTCGACCGTACATGATACTTTGTGGATTTTCATGGTTATTTCCATTCTTTTTGATTTTTTTTAAATTGTTTTTTAAACTTTTTTTTGAACATTATTTTTGAACTTTTTAGAGAATCAATTTTCTGATTATATTTCAGGGAAAAAAAGTTTCTGATAATCAATCAATTCAATTTATTAAGGGACAAAAAGAAAATTAATCCTTGTATAAATGTTCCAAAGGTCCTCACAACGACACTGGACTTACAAGCTAAACTAAAACTAAAACTAAAAGAGAAAAAAGTAACGAGAACTAAAGCTATATAAAAAAAAATAACATGAAATAACATAAATATATACAATTTTGCTCGATACTGACAGATAACAATGCAAACAGAACGATACTGAAATAGAAAACTACGCTTGAATAGGTCTCAATACTAGGAGCAATTTCACTACTTCTGAAAAAAAAGGTAAGTTCTCGAGGTAACAAAGGTCATGAATACCGCATGCACTACTGAGATAGATCGACAGCCATTTGACAAATTTATTTTAACTTCCGGGCAGGTAGGTGTCATCACCATCAATAACACGCTTTACATGCAAGGCCTTAAATCGCTCAGTTGAATTTGATTTTCTGACAATCAGCTAGGCTATGGAGGTAATGAGGTCATGAATGCCACATGCACAATTGAGATAGACCGACAGTCATCAGCCGCGTATCATTCAAGTACCAGCAGAGGCGCCGTGAATAACATGATTTAGATACAAGATCTTAAATCGCTCAATTGAATTAGATTTTCTGATATCTACCAGCACATGATTGTAATTAGAGATAGATCGTACAAAAAATGACCGGTTATATTGAGTCGAAGTGTTCCGCGGCAAAAGGAACTGACGGCAGCGCGTAGCCGGGCCCATACGTAGCTTTGAGTGTAAATAATTAGGGGTCTTCGTAAGTGCGAGCTTGTGTACAAGAACGCACTGTCTGTATTTGAGATAATCTACAATCAAACAACCCAACAAACGATTTCTATAACCATGAGTACTGTCATATCGTCTCAACCTATATACGAAGCGAACACAAGCAGAAAACGCTTGCTCAAATGAGTGTATATCACCCATTCGCAGATTCGTGGAGTAAACAGCTTCAGCATAAGTGAATACCGGAATAACTAACGCTCTTATTAGCGCTAGTCTTGTTTTCAATGGGAAAATATGGCTGTTCGGCCACAGACTACGCAGTCGGCCAAAAACATTAGAGTACAGGTTATTCACATGGTTCCTAAATGACATCGCCTGGTCCATGTAACACCAAGATTTAAAACCGTGGGTGTGTAAGGGATGACGATGCCATCTAAGGTAATTGGTGGGGCTAGGAAGTGTTCATCACTATCTGAAAAAATAATAGCCTGCGATTTGGTGGCATTCAGTACGAGGGAATTTTCGCGTGCCCATTGGCAGACCGCACGCAGGTCTGCATTTACCCATTGCACCGCAACATCAACATTCTCCGATAGGAATGACTTAAGAAGCTGGACGTCGTCTGCAAAAAGATGATGCAACGTGTTCTTCAAGCGGCTCGGAAGGTCATTGATATATAGAGAGAATAGTAGTAGACCAAGTACTGAACCCTGCGGAATGCCCAAAGTATTGGGAAGAGGTTCAGAGACATATTTGCCAATGGAAACACGTTGGAACCGCTCACATAGGTAGTTGCGAATAAGAGAGGTAGCTGACGAGGAAAATCCAAAGAAGAAGGTCAATTTCGAAAGCAAAGTACTATGCTCAAGCAGATCGAAAGCCTTTGTAAAGTCCAAAAGGACCAAAATGATCAGAAACTTCGTTTGGAAGGATTGCCTTATTTCATCCGAGACGTGAAGAAGAGCGGTGGTGGTACTATGGTTTTTCCTAAATGCAGATTGAAACTGGTTGAGACAATTATTTTCATCAAGGTGAGCAACAATCTGCTCCTTTGCCAGAATTTCAAATACTTTAGACAGGCACGGTAGAATACAAATTGGACGGAAATCGTCCAATCCACGCAGTTTAGACTTCTTATGGACGGGCAACACTTTCGAGATTTTCCAGGTACGTGGAAATGTTGAGGACGAAAATATGTAATTGATGATATACGTGAGCACTGGAACAATGAATGGTAAAATAATCTTGATGAATACAAGAGGCACATTGTCAAGCCCTATAGCATTCGATCTGACAGAGTAGATTACTCTAGCAACATCAAGTTGAGTCACGTTTATAAAGCTAAAGGAAGCAGCACCGAGAGGTTGCGTCACAGGGGAGCTTGACACCGACGGCGCCGCCATAGTTCTACGAGACGTAAGATAAGCGTTATATTCATCTGCAGTGAATCCTGACTTAACCTTACTTGAAGCCACTGCACCAATGTCGCGCAGATTCCGCCAAAGAGATCTCGAACCTAACCTCGTATCAAACTTCGGGTGAAGGTAATCAAACTTAGCCTTTTTAATCAGGTTTGTAGCAACATTTCGTAACCTTTGAAAATGCTCCTTAGACACCTCGTTTCGCCTATAAGCTAGTCCAGCTATGTCCCTTTCAAGAATAGCGCGACGAATCTTATCTGTAAACCAGGGAGCAGTAGATGTAATTGAAGCTTAATAACGAATTGGCGACAAAGGTGCATGTGTGTCTAACAAATTAAGAAGATTTGCATTAAAAGAGTTGAGCATAACATTCACATCAGCGGAGTTGTAAACGCTATCCCAAGGCACAGATGATGCGTCAAGGAACAGTCTAGACATGTCCATAGTCCGATAGTCTCTCTTCATTCGAGGCACACTACCACCGGGCTGTTTGTCGCAGCTATATGATCCTAGTAAAATGTCGTGCTAGGAAAGACCATGAGAAATCTGATTGAAGAACAAGATCTTTTCAGGTCTATTTGTCATGAATAGGTCAATCAACGATGGCCGGTCCCCGGTCTTTAAAGAGAAATGTGTAGGAGAAGTACCCATCGAGCAGAGACCGAACTTAGAAATAATGTCTGAGAATAGGCAATGAGAACAAGTATGGTTATTGCATCTCGGCATTGTACATGCCCCATTTATAGTTCCTAAGTAGTTTTCATTGAAATCGCCCACCAATACAATGTCCTCATACGTGACAGTCAGTTCCAAAAGTAAATTTTCAAGCACATCGAGTTCCTTAACCTTAGGCCCTTTGTAGTACGCCCCCACGAGAACCTTCATCCGGGGAAAAATCACCTCAACAAATAAATACTCAGAAGCAATCTTTTACATACAGGACCACCCCACCACTTTGTTTTCCAACTCTGTCGTTACGCAACACATCGTACCCCGAGATTTCAACTGATTTGTTAGAGCGGTAACTCTTGAACCACGTCTCGGATGCTGCTACAATGTCAAGATTAGTATTACCAAAAATGGATCGGAATTCATCAAGTTTAGGAAAAATACTGCCAGCATTTACGTGGGCAATGTTAAGTCTGTCATGCGAATGCACTAGCATCGATTTAATCAAAACATTAGGCGTACATACCGCGTCTACCCGCCTGGAACTTCTACCTGTTTTAGACCTAATAGCCATCAGAAACTATTGCAGTGCAGGCCACCAAGACAAATTTGATTAATGAATGTGAGTGAAATCGTGTTTATGGGACCTAGAACATAAAGATGGTTTATATGGTTCTGTTTGCAAAGTAATGGAGAAAAGTTTAATTAACAAATACAAATTAAATATACTAGTAGTTACTAAATACTTGTGACTTATTACATTTTTAAACTAAACATCCATGGTGCGCTATTTATGTCAATAATCCTGAAATTTCGTACCAAGGTGATTATGTGTCATGAAGGGGTTGGCATAATTATAATCATAAACGATGTCGAGAACCATAGTCGCAAACCGTAGCTAATTAGATTCATGATTGGTTGATGCGAGGACATTTTCCGTGCAATTTGGGTGGCTTTGAGTATTTGTTTATTTGTACTTGAACGTAAACAAGGCCCCGAAGTGTGAAAAATTTATGGAGCTTTCCCATGCCCTTAGCCTGTGCAGCAATATTAAAAATGTCACGATTCGTTTTTGTTAAGCTCTCGTTGATGTAAATACGAGCAGCGGTTTTAAATCCAATATCCGTGAGGTTTAAGCCTTTCCTTCGAAAGTAAGTTGACATAAGAAATTGTGTGGCGTTTTCAGCATACAAACGGACGATGTGATCGGAGATGAAGAAGAATTTTTGTTGACTTTTTTGTTTTGCTTGGGAAGAACTCGATAGATGGACGAAAAATCAACCGGCTTTAAATCACAGTGTAGTGCTTGCAAGATATCAGCGAAGGTGTCGGAAGCATTTTCATTGCTGTGTGGGACCCCAGTAAGAACTAATTCATTTACAAGCGATAGACGTTCGAGTTTGTCGAACCGAGATTCTGTATGTGATTTCCAATCAGCAAGTACTTCGGACACCATATCGGCCGTGTGTAGCAATTTTTCATCACGTAGTGCACCCATATCGCGCGTAACTCCCTCAAAGCGTGCCTTGACCTCAGCAGACAATTTTTTAATGTTGGAATAATAATATGCGAATAATATGCGAATATCGCGAATATGGCGAATAGCGCGAATATCGCGAATATCGCGAATATCGCGAATCGTGAAGAATCATGGCGAATAGTAAGAATATATTGCGAATATTTCACAAATCAGTTAAAATTTTAAATGATACAAACAAATCCAAAATGTTTATAATTTTAAGAATACTGCAATGAAATTAATCTAATTTTAAATAGCAAACTTTTTTATTTCAATTTTTTTTCCAATAATTTTATTGTTTGATCAATGAAATTTCTGGAAAAAAATTTTAACATGAAAAAGTTGTCTATTTAAAATGAGATTACTTTATGCTATTTTAGAAGTAAATTTGTCTGGCTTTGTCGTATTGACTTGACTCTCTTCCTCCTCTCTAGAAATACTAGAAATAATAGTGTTTATAAACACTAGGGTTGGCCGATTCTACACTTTTTTTTTATTGCGATTTCAGGAGTCGAAAAAATAATTTTGGTGCCTTTGGTTTTTTTTTTAATTCGATTTCCAGTTTGCACACTCAAATTTTCTGAAGAAAGGCCGATTTTCTTAACATTCCCCTTTTTCAGAACATTATTTGTCGAAAAATTATTGTCAATATTTGAGATTATGATTGGAATCCACTCTTTAAGGTTGAGAGAAGATATTTCAATCGATTTTCTGTTCAGGGAGGCTGAAAAAAATTTTTTTTGAACTCAAAATCGATTGAAATATCTTCTCTCAACCTTAAAGAGCGGATTCCAACTATAATCTCAAATATTGACAATAATTTTTCGACAGTTAATGTTCTGAAAAAGAGGAATGTTAAGAAAATCGGCCTTTCTTCAGAAAATTTGAGTGTGCAAGCTGGAAATCGAATTTAAAGATAAACCAAGGCACCAAAATCATTTTTTCGACTCCTGAAATCGTATCCAGGCTGTCCTCTTCGCAATAAAAAAAAGTGTAAAATCGGCCAACCCTAATAAGCACGTGTTAGGCATTGTTTGTTGCCTGTTCACATGTCAGTTGCGTTTGATCAGTCATTATGATCAAACTTTTTAGACCCGTACGAAGTACGAAGGTCTAATGCGTTTACTACCACGTTTGTTACATTGCCAATTCGAACCCGGGATTAAGGGGGAAACTGTTTTTGTTGCCTCCAGATGACAAATCAGCGAAAAAAACAATGTCCGTCTGTCTGCCTGTCGGTCTGTCTGTCTGTCGGGTCTGTCTGTCTGTCTGTCCGTCAACACGATAACTTGAGTAAATCTTGACCGATTTTCAAAAACTTTTTTTTTCCTGAAAGGTAGTCGAAAAATATTTTATGAAATTGAATCTGGGCACTGTCGGCCCAAGGGCCGCCGAGCTAGGGCCGTTTAAGAGGCTTTTGGTCTTTTGCACATAACTCGAGTAAATCTTTTCTGATTTTCATAATTTTTTTTTATTTGAAAGATCTGGGCATGGCCGACAATTTAAGGAAGAAACTTTTTTTAATTTGAGTCCTTGGACTTAGCTAGGGCACTAAAAACGAGTCTCTGCTAGGGCTCTATGTGTTTTTTG
>CM055403.1:114138736-114163703 GCA_029228625.1 Pseudolycoriella hygida | reverse complement strand
ATTTTTTGGAAATTTTGGAAATTTTTTGGAAATTTTGGAAATTTAAATTTCCAAAAATAGGCCCTGGTATCCACTGATCTTTAATTGTGGGTCAATTACTGTGTTTAATTGTTTTTCAATCTTATCGAAAAATACGATCCCCTCACTGTATAAAAGTTCTTTATTTTGTGTCTCCATTTGAACAACTCGCACAATACTAAAAATCAAACTTTTCGCTTTGACAGTTGTTCTAACTATGAGAATTATGAAAAAATAATGTGAAAGTTATCAATAGTTTGAAAAGTGCGAATATGACGAACATTGAGAATATGAGGAATAATGCGAATATATGAAGAATCACGCGAATAACGCGAATGATGCGAATAATGCGAATATGACGAATCATGCGAATATCTTTGAGAATATGACCATCTTGATTTGGTTACTAAAAGCCATTTCCAGGTTTTCGGATAAGATTTACCTGATTTATGTAGAAAAAACACGTTGGGCCCTAGTAGAGGGGCCATTCCATTGAAAAGTTGGCTCGAATTTAGACTATATAGAGACTCGAAGCACAAACATATCACGTTAGATTTTCAAAAACTCTTCCGTTATGTATTGCTTACAGCATTTCCAAGAATTTGAGTACGTTTGAACTATAATCGAAAAATTTTCTGTACCATCTTGAGAACATTCAAGTTAACAATTGAATCAATTTTTCATAATAGCCGAATTTTGACAACACAAAAAAAGTATTCTTTCTTCAGTTTTCACCCCAATTTTTTTTCCACTTAAAATATATTCTGAAATGTTGAAGAGAACCTTCAGGTGATGAAAGTTATGTTAAAATTTTTTTTGGTGAGCTGAGAATGACGAAATGCTGCGAAACTCAAAAATTTGACTTCTTCGATTTTGTGCAAGCATCAAACTTCATCCGAAAACCCAAACCCTGGCGTTTTTAGACTCTTCTAAACATCAAAATATTTTGTAGACCACTCCTCTAGGTTATCTTGAAAAAAAAGTAAAAACCGATCCCCCCTAATGACGAATCAGCAATAAAAAAAAATGTCTGTCCGTCCGTCCGTCACCGCGATAACTTGAGTAAAACTCAACCGATTTCCAAAAGCTTTTTTTCCCTGGAGGGTAATTGAAAAATCTTTTTTGGGATTGAATCTGGGCACTGTCGGGTGTCGGCCGAAGAGGCAATGAGCTAGGTCAGTTTAAGTGGTTTTTGGTCTTTTATACATAACTCGAGTAAATCTTTTCCGATTTTGGAAAAAAAAATTGTTTTGAAAGGTCTGAGCATGCCTGACAATTTATGGAAGAAACTTTTTTTAGTTTTGAGTATTTGGACTCAGCCAAGGCAATAAAACTGAATCTCTACCAGGGTACATAAATCGGGTAAATTTTATACGATTTTCAAAAACTTTTTTTTCCTGAAAGATAATCAAAAAGTTTATTTTAGGATTGATATGAAGTTACTGTCAAAAACGTGGTTTTTTGAAGGTTGGTGGAACTTTTTCACCTAATATCTCTGCGAAATTGGAACGGAAATCGCTCTTCAAGGTGAATGAAAGATGTGGACATTAGAAAATCACAAAAATTAAATTAGTGAAAATGTGTAGAGTGGTTCGAGCTGTAGTGTCCTTAGTGTGGGCCAAACTCACGCTACGCGACCCTACATGATATTTGGTGCTTTTTCGTGAATATTTCTCAAATGATTAGGTTGTAAAGAAAAGAGAGCAAAACCTTTTTGTCCATGGAAGTGCGAATCAGAGGCCTCTCCTAAGTGCTCTAGGTCGGTTGTAAATATTTTAAGGATTTGGAGAGATTTTTAGCTCCGTTGCTTCATGCGGGGTTTTTCAATATCGCCCTTCCGGTAATTTCCAGTCCAATTTAATGAGGACGTAATTGCACATACTTAAGAATTAAGGCAATATTTACTTAGATACGTTCGAGTCTTTTCGGGTACCAATAAACAACGAAGCGAGAGACAATTAGCTGGAAAAGTTTGATAATGTTTCCGATCCACAATTACGAATACATGTATACTTCGGTGAACAAGTCTTAGAGAGTTCTTGTTGTCGTTGAATTGTGGACCGGAGACATTATCAAACTTTTCCAGCTAATTGTCTCTCGCTTCGTAAGCATCAGATCTACGGACTTCATTAAAAATATATAGGTCCGAAGACAATTTTCAGCTAGAATTTATAAAAAAATAGACTTTTTAGTGGTTTGACAGTTCTTTGAAAATATACGATTTATACGAAACGAGATATACAAGATATACAAAACTATACTTCGTATATATAGTTGTCGTGAATTCCCTTAATATAAAATGAATTTTTACATCACGAAAGAAACACTAAGTTGTAGAATTCTAAGGAAACAAGAATCCTTCTAAGTTCAATGGGACGCCCTGAAAAAACAAAATTAAGTTATTAAATTCGCATCTCAATGTTCGATTATCACTCCAGAAAAAGAAATTTTATGATTTTCCACGTTAAGCTGTTTTTATCAAAGCTCATTATATCTCACTGTGACGTTTCTTTTGTATAATTTGTATTTTCTTGGGAAACTTTATTTTCCTGCGAATAACATCTTTTGAATGTAATAAAGTGAAACCTCGAGAGAAGCGATAAAACAAATCGCCTTTTTAATGTAAAAGTCATTCATCAGAGATTAATAAAAAATGTCCTGGTAAATGAAATACAAAGGTCAAGGGAAAGTAAATTATTTAATATCTTAGCATTAAAGCTGCTTATCTTTTCATAAATTTCGATTGTATTTAATAAAGTAGAGACGAACAACACAATTCATCCATTAATAAATCCAAAACAATAAAATTCACTTAAAATAGCACATAAAATTAAATTGCCTACAAATTCTACGTCGTTAAACATTTGCCATTACATTTCATATGTGAGTGAATGGGAGGATTTCTGGACAGTCTCCAATAAACGCAGTTAATGTTTTGATGTCGCATTTAATATCCTTACAAGATAATTATTCAGAATTTTTTTTGTTATTGCTGTTGTGAAACAACCGTTAGTAGGGTGTATGGAAATATTTTGATAGCAATTTGCGTTGCACACTTGGAAATTTAATGTTGTGGAAACTATCAATGTCTTTCGTAATATTGTTTTGCTGTTAAGTTAATTAGGTCATAAAAGCGCAATTTGTCAGTTATGTTTCAAACTACTTGTAGTAGAAATAAGGATCCTTGTATTTGAATTGTAGATCTACCAGAGCTTTATTTGTCTGTCTGAACAAAATCACAAGCTACGAAGACCCGTACGAGACGAAATCATAGTTGCAAGGATTATCTATCGAAGAATGTTATCAAATTCTGTTTAATTACTGATCTTGACAAAAGACATTTGCAGAAGAAGAAGACAAGCAGAAATGAAAACACGTTATTTGTGTAGAACGTGCACATCGCACACAAAATTCACTCTAGTTTGATCTGCTGAAAATACATAATCCATCTAAATTTGCCAACACTACCAAACATTTCGTATTTCATGTTTGCTTTAATTTGCGTTAATTTTTCGTTAATGAATAGCTATTTTGACAAGCTTATTTTAACAAACGTAAAACGTAATTGTAAGCAATAAAGTATTCTACGGCATACCTACCCATACGTACCGTTTTTTTTTATTTTGTTGTTTTTCTTGAAAAAATTACAAAATTTTAGCCCCATTTGACAGCCGCAAACGAACTGACCGAGGCCGAATGTACTACCAAATAGTATTTACTATGTTATGAGCGATCTTTACGCTGAAAATCAAAAACCATCCACTTTTTAGAGTTATAAAGAGTAATATTGTGGTTTGAATTTTAATTTAAGTGTCCGCCATCGCTCGTTTTTTTCGATTTCGGCGGCTGTACTAACTGAAGTGATCCTTTCATTTATTACTTAAATTAATTTTATTAAAAAATCGGTGCATTTTTTCGGCATATAGTAGAACAATTTTTTGTTTAAAATAATATTTTACGTCACTTTTGTTGAAATGGCCATGGACCATTGTCAGTCTTATTCTGGCTTCTGTTGGTTCAACATTGTTCAAAAAAAAATCGAATTCGAAATAAAGTTTGCAGTTTTAGAGGCTACTGAAATAAAAAAAAAGAAATAAAAAGTTAAAATGCAATTATTGATGGTGTCGCTATAATGCTTGCCGGATGTTAACATACATTCCGGAATAGTACATGGACACCGCCGAAAATCAGCCGCCAGCCTAGCCTCCGCCGACACAGCCAAACCGCTGGTTCTTTATAAACGGCTGAGCCGGCTCAAAACTGCTAAGAGGAAAAAATATTAGTTCCGCAACTTTAAAAAAAATCGAAAAATAGCAAATTTTTTTAATCGTTAATTAGTTCAGGCAATTTTTTTAAGTTTTGTCCACTTTTCTCTGTACAAAAAAATCAAAAAACAGTTGTAGAAGCAGATAATGAAATAGTCTCTAAAAATTGGTTCATAGGATTGTGGTGAATATTTTCAGAGTGAGTATTTGTCGGGCTATTCGGCGTATTTCAAAATTCACCAATGTTGATGGTTTAGTAAGGGAAATGAAAACCGTAAAACCATTGCAATATTCTTGAGACCCGCCATGTTGAATTTTAAATAGATCTGTGTCAATGTCATTTGAGCTGTCAAATTTCACAAAATAGAATGACCATAACCTAAAAATTCTTCATGATGAATGAATGAATGAATATTGATTTTATTGTCTACTTTTCTACTTTTCTCAAGCTGACATGGAAAAAGAGTGGCTATGACTATTGTCATAACCCTCGTTAAAAAACCATGAAAACGTTACAAATAATACTCTTAAAATACAATAACATTATCACAGACAAAAATCACAAAATAAAAAAATAAAAATCACAAAACAGAAAGAAGTCAAAACAAACAATAATAATAACAAAGAGAAAGAAAAACTATGTAGTCAAAATTAAAATTGTAAATAAAAAGCACTCAAAGAGCTTGGTCGTAAAATTTAAAGCACAAATAAAAAGTATTTCGCAAAAAGCTGCGTCAAAGGTGAAATAAATAAGATAAATAAATAAATAAACGACATTAAGTATAATAATTAAGTCCACCAAGAAGGAGTCGTCAAGTTGAGCCGTAGGCGTCGTCAAATAAAATATCTCGAACAGCAAAATATCGGTCACAGGAAAAAAAATCTTATTTTCATTTTTAAAACATTTGAAAAGTATAAAAAAGTTAATCACCGGGTTAGTGCTTCCGGTTTCGGTTGTCATAGAAGTGGAAAGGAAGCACCAAGCAAACACTATCCAACCAAACCAAATGAGCCAAAAATCGAATCATCAAGTCCATGTACTTTATTCCTGAATTCGAGAGATGGAAGCGTCGGATCTACATGAGCAACAGCAAGGTTGAATAACCGGCAGGCGAAATTAAATGGTGAAAACTGTGAATAATCACAGTTGGTACCGGTTATCCGAATCATAGAAAATTTACGTAATACTCTCGAGCCATCATTCAGAATAATCTTATTGCGGAGAAACTTCGAATTCAATTTACCAGTCATAATATCGTGAATGAAAATGTGAATGATTCCATATATATTTTAGGTTTTCGTATTTCTTCTTTGTGAAACAGTGTCAAAGTGACATCTCCGAACAGCTATTCGACATAAATCTATATACGAAGTATTTCAGTAAAAATTATTTTAGGTAGTTCTATCAAAAGAAAATTATTGGTTGTCTTTTAATTTAAATGTTGCCACAATGTCCACTTTTCTTATTTTCCAAATTGAAAAATTAGGTCACTTATGTCAACAAGTTTAAGGGATTATTGAACAATTCTTACTTCGTTCGATAGTCATGAAATATCCTCGGAAATATCGCCAAAGTCAAATCACCAAAAAAAAAAAAACAAATCGCCAAGACAAGTTGCCAAAATATGAATTATTTTTTTTTTTTAAATTCAATATTTATTATCATCTCAAAGCAATTGCGTGTGAAATACAACGTAGGATTTAAAGTATAACGTAAATTTAGTCATTTTTGAATTCTAATTTTGTATTAATCGGTTACATAGTAATTTCGTCTTAGCTTTGTCTTAACGTTGGAGTCATAGTTTGATTATACATAAATAAAAATAATAATAATAATGATGATTTTGGGCTAATGCTTGGTGTTGTAGTTGAGCAATAAATATCTTAATTTAATTTAATTTAGTTTTTTGTGTTTAAAATATCACAGTCACATAAAGTTAATATAATGTACAGGAGAGAAAATATCACAGATCAGTTAATAAAATGGTAAGGTGATATCACAGAATACTTTTCACTCAGTAGCATCACTTTCAATTTAACTTTGGCCTTGAACTTCGAGATACAATTGGTATGACGTATTTCATTGTCCATTGAGTTATAGTCATTTAGTGCCTTGACCAGAACCGCATTCGACGAAATCGCATTCGAGTGTTGGTTGAATATATGAATTTGAGAGTTTCGTCTTGTTGAACGACCATGCACATTCGCATTAACATAAAAGCGGAAATTGTGCTTGATATGTGAATTGATGAGTTTATGAACGCAAATAATCCCCTCTATCTTCACGAGCTCGGATATTGGAACCAGGTTGCTGCTGTATATCCTGCACATGCACTGTAAATCGGAAGCATGTATGTTAAGTGATTGTGTACATATGCAAAATAGAGTTGTTTACGCTTGATCACTGGGATATACTTTCCTTTTCGCCACATTAGGGAAATGAAGGGAGTGATTTGTTTTTTCACGTGGTCCACATGTGCACTAAAGCTTAATTCATCATCGATTATAAGTCCCAAATACTTGTACTTTGTCACACGACTGATGTCAGTGCCGTCCACTCTGATCTTAAAATCAGCAATATTTCTTGCCTTTCCAAATGTAACGAAACATGTTTTAGCAGCATTCAGTGAGAGGACGTTTCTGCATAACCATTCATGTAACATATCAATATCATGCTGCATAGCATTCTGTAGATCAACCGGGGAGTCAAGTGCATAAAATAGGGCCGCGTCATCAGCATACAACACAAGCTGACCAATCAAGTTCAGTTTAAGTATATCGTTTATGTAGATAATGAAGTGCAGCGGACCCAGCTTTGAACCTTGTGGAACACCAATTTTAATGTTTTTGAAGATGCTTGTGTGTGATCCAGATGTCATTGCTGTTTGGCGATTTTCAAGGTAGCTCAACATGAGCTTCGCAGCAGAATTCGATAATCCAAGCCGTTTGAGTTTGCAAACCAGGCGTTTAGGTCCACTGTATCAAAGGCCTTCCTCAGGTCAATGAACAAGACAGCAACATGCTTTTTTCGAAAGTTGGACTTTATAAGATCCACTAATTGAAGTGCAGCTTTTTTTTTTTTTTTTTTGCAGCACTTTGACAGCTACTGTTTTTAAAACCAAACTGATTTCCAACGAACAGATTTAACCTTTCCAAATACGAGTAAAGTTGGCGAAGTAAAAGTTCCTCGAATACTTTTGACAGCGATGGCAGCAGAGTTAACCCCCGAAAATTATCAATGTCAAAATTACCTGACTTGTGGATTAACGTTAATTTGCCTTTCAGCAATTCGGACGGAAAATCGGAATAGTCGATCATGAAGTTAAAGCAAGAAGCAATGACCAGTGCAACAGACACAACTGATGACTTCAATAGCGAAATTGGAACTTTGTCAGCACCTGTAGAAGATTTGTTTGGTAGGGTGTTTATCGCGTCAGCAACAGCGTCGGCATTAACATGCTCAAAGGACCAGTTATTGGATGAATGTTCCGTATACAGATCGTCGATGTCTTGCGTATCATAGCCATGAACAGCAATGATAGACACCGCAATTTTTTCGCCAGCAGTGCAGAAGTGCTCATTGACTTTATTGCATGAAGATGCTGTGTCATCAACAGGCACACCAATGATTTTCATTGTTGGATTGGGTTTACGGACTCGATTGAATAAGATTTCTTTATAAAGTTTCCAAGTCTTGCGGGCATTTCCAGCAGCAGCTTCCAATCTTTCCGTCTCAAAATTGGATTTTAAACGTTCATTCAGAATGTTCACGAAGGTTCTTTTCTCAATATATTTTTGTCGAATAATCTCATTGCTGGGGATGGTATTTATCAATGCCAGCAGTGACAGTTTATGTTCTAGCTGTAGCATATTTGTGGCACACAAGTCAATGATTGTTCCAGAACAGGGCCTCGATATGCCTCTCTGGGAGATTTCATTCATAAGTGCAAAGCCTCTCATTTCAAATCGATCATTTAGTCTGCCATGGTGAAAGGATAAAAAAATCGGGCGAAGTCAGAACGTCAGCCTCTCCGTGTTTGGTCGGCGGCCCTCCGTTTTGCACCGAGGCCGATGAGTTCTCGCTGCGCGAGACCGGCTCGCCTAGGCTTTTTGATAGTTACCTTCTCGCCCGGCAATGTGGGCTCCAGCGCCCGGCTCGCAGGGGCTCAATTTGAGCGTTTACCAGAACTTTTCGGGCGTTATCCTGAGCGATCCGAGCGAAAGGGTAACTATCGATAAGTCTAGGCGAGACGGTCTCGCGCAACCAGACCCCGTCGGCCCCGAAGCGACTACTTCGACTTTGCCCGTTTTTTTTTGTCTGCAACTTCCAGGGCCGTAGCTAGAACCTTACGCCAGGGTGGGCGCAAGCCCAGATCGAAATCGTTAAATGTAAAAAATGAAAATCTCGATGTGTTCACAAAAACATTTTTTTAATGTTGCTTACATGCTTACTATAACGAAAATACAAATCAAAATAGTTGAATGCGTCTGTTCGGATTTGCATTAAAATCTATTAAACACCTCTTCTACGTCAATTTGGGACAATCTTTTGGATTCGAAAGCTAAGAAAGACAAGTGTCGAAGTCTTTCGTTGTCCATGCTTACTCTGCTCGGTTTTCCGATTCTCTCCACTGCGGAAAATGAACATTCACAAACGGATGTGCTGCTTCCGAATGTGTCGACTGTTGCCATAAAACGATACACTTCAGGGAAAACATCTCTCTTGTGATATAACTCCTCCAACAACTTAAATCTTGTCGAAAATCCGTCGTTGTTATTTTTCTTGCGTTCCTCTTCGAAAGCTGCCTTTTTTCGTTCCATGTAAGTTTTTTCGACAAGAAGCTCTTCTTTCGGTGGAAGTTTTATGTTGATTTTTTGCAGTGGTTTCAACTTTTCGTAGCACAAGTCGTTTGCATCAGAAATTGCAATCAAAATGTCAGTGTTATCGTGGAAGCGTCGCTTCATTTCTGAAGTAAAATCGTCGATAGCTCGAAAATAAGCAGATCTAATTTCGATCTGAACATCAGGATTGTGTTCATCGATCTTGTCTGTGACGATATACGATTCCAGCGTTTTGGCCTGCAAATCAAATTTCGGCTGACACTTATCCCACATTTTCTCGAATGACGATAACGACCTCAATTTTTGGATCTCAGTCATTACACTTTCTATTACAGGTACAGCCTCTCGAAATCCGACATCGCGGGATTGTAAGATCTTATCTGCCGGCGAAATTGTGTTCAAGAAAGTTTTCATAAATTCAAGCATGAACACGAATTCGGGTTTTTTCATTGCACTTAGAATTCCAGTCGATAGTGCTATATCATCCGCATCGAAGTTGTAGCTTGTGTGAGATTTGACCTGTTACAGTAATGAAATAAAAATCAAATTCAAATTCATTTTTAATTTACGAGTTACCTGCGGTAGAGTTTAGATAATTTCATCATAATTTTCATACACGATATTTGTGGCTCTGACGTGACCAGCCCATCTAGTTACAACTAAATTCAGAATCGTCGACCCCTTGTAAAGTGACTGAATCTTGGCTCGGTGAAAAAGCTATAGATCAGCTTAATATTATCGAAGAAAATTCTGACCATTTCGATGTTTTCAATTACAGCAATTATTACCAAATGTAAGCGATGGTTGAAGCAGTGTACATACGGAATAACTTTGCCCAATTTGTCCTGAATGATACGTTGAATACCACCATGATCGCCTCTCATGACATTAGCCCCGTCGTAGCATTGACTCAATATGTACAAAACTTCCAGGCCATACTTTTTGAGAGTCTTCAAAATCAATTCGGCATTGGTCTCAGCATCGAATGTAGTTATCGTTTCGAAACACAGAAGTGATTCCACCGGTTGGCCATTTTTCACATATCGAACTGCCATTTCTTTCACATTTCTTTATTCGTTCTATCTTTTGTTCCATCGACGAGAATCGTGTAATACGGAATATCAGCACTCAGAACATCATCCACTATTTGCTGATGTGTTATCTTAGCGATTGTCCATATCAATTCGTTTTGTATATCCGGCGACAGGTAGGTCGCATTTTTTGGCATGAACTCCGCACATTTCCTCAGTTCTTTATTGTGTGAAATCTCAAACTCGAAAAGATTTCGGAAGACACCATCTTCTTTGTGATTGTCGATGTCCCAAGAGCCTCGTATTGCCACTTCGTTTGTTATCAAGAAAATCAAAATCTCAATCATTGTTTTCATATAAAATCGACGCTTCTGTAGGACAGTATTCGAAACGAGTTCACTAATTCCATTGTTATTTGCAATGCGTGTCTTCCTTTCGTGCCAAGAAATCATAGCGCTTTTATGCGTTACCGCTTGCTCATGTTTCACGAACCCAGCATTTTTTTCCAGAGCTCTTTTCCAGTTGGAGAATCCATTCACTTTAAATGCCAATTCTTTACTCCCGACAACATCGAATTGCCTGCATACGAAGCAATATGCGGCATCACGAGAAACAGAATATTCCAACCATTGAAACCTGTCCAGCCAGCCGAGTTGAAAAGCTCTTGTATTTGTTTTTGGAAATATGAATCTTTCGAGCGATGTGGTCGTTACAGTTCGTTCAATCGAATCCAATGGCGATATATCAGTTGGAGCACACTCTACTAACGAAAACGCACCAAGATTAAACAAGAAATTTGTACGTGTTGCCGTTTGATGTTACCTGTGTTTGATTCGCCTCGATATAAACCGTTCTGAACACCGAATTCGGAATTCGAATATGAAATGGAATCGCCGGTAGACTCTTCAAGTACCTGCTTTGATGATGCTTTGCATCTTTCGTTTTTGATATTGGTGCAAGTCGCCGAATCATTGAGTGTGGCTAATATATTGATTTACGATTGAAGATAATAATGACGTTCAAAGTATAATGATGTGGGTTTCAGTCTTACGTTTATTTTGATTTGTCGATTTCAGAAAAACTGATACCTTTGGTTGCACAAGTTTTTTCATATTGAATTCAATCAATAGTACACAAATTAATGATCATCGAATGTACGTAAACAAAATTGAAAAAAAAAATACAAAAACGTTTTTTCGATCAACACCGAATAAACTTAGTCAAACTCCATGCGACTTTCAAATAACTTTAACAAAATTTTTAATGTCGTTATAATTACAAATTGTTCTAGTAATAAGAGCAAGTATGTGTGTGGCTGTGTGTACTTAATACAATAGGCTCTCAGCAGTAGGACTATACGGAGGGTTCCGTTTAAACGAGACGAAATAAAAGCTTGTGTAACGATTTCGTACACGTTTGACTTTGATGTTTTATGGAGCTACGTAATTTTCCAGGGTGGGCTCAGAAGCGGTTCAGCAGGGTGGGCTCAGCAGTGGTCCAGGGGGGGCTCAGCCCACCCTAGCCCACCCGTAGCTACGGCCCTGGCAACTTCGAATTCGCTTGGTAATGCGACATGGCTGACACTTTGGTGTTTCTTCACTATTTGGCGATTTTTATTAACTTTACTTAACATTTTGGTGATTTTTTTTTAATCATTTTTTGCTGGTGTGTTAAATCCCCAAGAAAAATCGCCAAAGTGTGAAATATCGCCAATTTGTGAAGTATCGCCTATTTTATTTTTTTGCGATTTGACTTTGGCGATATTTCACGACTTTCTTCGTTCGGGATTCTCTAAATGTATTTTGAGCAGCTTTCACGAGTGGATTTATTTTATGACAGTATAGTAAACGTTTCGTGCAAGGTACACTGAAAATTTAAATATGCATGCCACATGAAGAAAACCGGTCCTAGAGCACCTTTAAATCACTATAGCGATATGCTGCACATTGCTTTAAAATGACCACATAAAGGCGATATGATGTATATATTAGCGATATGCTGCATATTGTTATGCACAACGTAACTATGTTGCATATTATTATTCACCGCACAAGCATTTGTTATGCGGCATACAACTATACAATAGTTGTAGGTTGCATATCACAATATAATAATATGATAATCCGCCGTTACAACCCGTCCGGGTCAGAGCCTAGATCATTTTTATTTACTAGTTCCGCAATTTTTCTTTTTTGAGAACTTTTGCTCACATGGATCTTAGAGATCCTTTCGTTACCGACGTTTTTACTATGTCAGTGATAAATTGCACACAAACCTAGTGCCATCTTTGATGTACTAGGTGCGGAAACTAGTAGGGCTTAGAATGCCGGTTCGCCCATCAATGTGTTTTACCGGCAGGCATTTTGCTTAACGTGAATTCCGAATCACGCCGAATCATAATGACGTCATATTTGTCATTCTTCTATGTACGATTCGTTGCGGCACCGTCTAGGAACGTTACTTTCATGCTATACATTGTAGAAAAATCCTATACAGAATTTGTCCCCACCAGGATTGAACCCGGATTTTCTTGGTGGAAAGTCAGTACTTTACCACATAGCATATCAAAATATGCGTAGACGAAAATTTCGTTTTTTTAAAAATATATAATTCCTAATTTTTTTCGTATTTTTTTCTGTTGGCTTCGGCTGTTTATTATTGTACCCTTCTTCTGGTCACCCATACAAGATTGATGCTCAACTTTTGTTTTCCACTGCCAACGACTCTACGCATGTTGCTAATCTGACTCATACTAGTGTTTATTCTTATTTCGAAGCGTTGTTACAGTATGTTGCAGTATGTATGTATATAATAGCTGCGATATGCATATTATAGCTGTGATATACATCTCATAGTTGTCATTGTGTGAGGTTCTTTAACCTACTAATTTACGGAATAGGTAGTTAGATACATGTCGCATTGTTTTATTATTTGTGTTTTTCTTCCTTTTGAAACCAGTCGAATTGAGGGAGGGAGTAGGGGAGGAAGCATCTTTAAGGTTTCGTTAATTAAACAACATACTTTTATTCCAAATATATTAAGATCCACATTTTAAAAAATGTTTTTTTGAGAAACCAAAAATACGTGTGCAGATGCAGAGATGTCGCTTAAGAATAGGATGTAT
Organism: Pseudolycoriella hygida; assembly: GCA_029228625.1. Taxonomy (NCBI): domain Eukaryota; kingdom Metazoa; phylum Arthropoda; class Insecta; order Diptera; family Sciaridae; genus Pseudolycoriella; species Pseudolycoriella hygida. Next base: position 114,150,423 of record CM055403.1, on the reverse strand, counting down.
ACGTGGACAGCGAGCAACATTCATCCAACCACAACCACAAACTTCTGTATCAACATCATCGAGCATCGAGATTGAGCCATCATATGACTCTTTGTAGCCAGCATGAGATAATCCCTTTAAGACATTAATCAAACGTTCGGGACTCGTGACTCTGTCCCGCAATAAAGTTAGAACTATGTTAATGTCTACACAGATTTTGACCAGCTTTTTCGATTATCACGAATTAAAAAACTTAATTGATGAGGAATCGTCGTATTCGACCCAGAACCCCAATCGTGCAGTATTTATTCTGGGGCCCAATTCCAGTGTGAATCCCCAGACAATTTGAATTTGACTTCATGTCACTCCGATGGCTATAACTCAAGAATGCCTGAGTCGAACGACTTCAATTTGCAACCGTTGGAAAGGTAGTGACTGGACAAAGAATTTGATATCCTACACTAGGTTACAAATTTTAAAAATTTTCGTGTAGCAAATATGATTCCAAAAACCTCAGACCCGTTTTTCCTCTAGAATCAGAATCTGTTCTCAAAATTATATCAAATTAAAGTCACATGGGACCTTCGAATGTTAGAAAGATATTTTCGCAACATCTCTTTCTAACATTCGAAGGTCCCATGTTACTTTAATTTGATATAATTCAAAATTTAGACGTGATAGAGAAATTTTGAGAACAGATTCTGATTCTAGAGGAAAAACGGGTCTGAGGTTTTTGGAATCATATTTGCTACAAAAATAGTGTCGAGTAGTGCTATTGATCGGACCAGTAGTTACCGTACGACAGTCAATCTAGCCATCCCAAAAGGTGTTAAATGCAAACTTTTTTCGAGTTTGGCGCGCTTCTCGAAATTATATTTTCTTTGCATAACATTTGTAAAAATTGTATGCAGATTATAGAGTCATTTGATGGCTGAGTTGAGTCTGGCACGAGCCATTTTTCTCATATTCGATCTTATCCGTCAATCATAGATTTTATTTATCTAGCATATGGTTTGCATTCCACCTGTGTAATTTACAAAAGTAGTTGGAGAATCACACTTTTAGTTAAAATGAAGAAAATCGTCAAAATAATTTCAAAGAAATGAAAAAAAAAAAATTAAAAAAAAAAGTAGAAAGCAGAAACAGAGAGACTAGAAAAATAAATAGATATTAAATAAAATAAAATCAATAAATCACAGATTAAAGGTTCTCAACCAATGCAACGCTTGATCGTTAAGATTCTTCAGATCGTCTTCATCTCCCATGTACTTCCACGGTCATTTCTTCACCATATGTTCGATTGTTTGATATGGCTCGCCGCAACCACAACTTGCATCGTTGATCAATCGTCATTTGAATAACATACTGTTACATCGTCCGTGTCCCGTACGAATTCTATTCAGGTTGCACCATATTTTCATTATAACTTTCCTCCCATGCCACACCTTCCAAGAATCTCGCAATTCGAAATTGCTTTCGTGCAGTAGCTTTGTCGTGACAATAGGCGGCTTTCGAGATTTCAGCCTGTTGACTTGTGGATGTTGCACGTCGTGGTGGAGTGGTATGCTCGGATTCGACAAGATTTTTCGGTACTCTCTGAGCAGCGCGTGCTGCCTACGTATTTCTGGCGGTGCTGTGTCGCCAAGAGCGTAGAACCAAGGAACTGGTGTCGATTCCACCGAACCAGTGATGATTCGGACGGCTGCGTTGAGTTGCGTATCGACCTTTTGCGTGTGCGTGCTATTCATCCACGACGAGCAGCAATACTCGGCTGTCGAGAAAACTAATCCCAAGGCGGTCGTTCTTAGACACGATGCGGATGTGCCCCAGGTGGTGCCAGTCAGCTTTCTCAGCAAGTTATTTCTGGTACTGATTTTCTTTGCTACTTTCTCTGCGTGTTTCATGAAAGTTAGTGAGCGGTCGAGCGTGACTCCCAGGTAGACTGGATGGAATTCATGTCTCAGACCCGCACCATCAAACCAGATTCTCAGCTCTAAAGATGCTGCGTGGTTGTTGAGATGAAAGCACGATGCGACGGTTTTAGTGGCGTTCGGAATCAGTCTCTAGGAATTGGTTGTGTTGGAATGCGTAAGCTTTGTCGTCGGCGTACAAAAAATTGCGTGAATTTGATGGAGGGAGGTCGTGCACATACCAATTGAATAACAGGGAATACAGTACCGAGCTTTGCGCCAAGCCATTGTTGAGCTTCCGTAAACCACCTTTTTGGTCGTTCAGGAAAACCTGGAAGAGTCTGTCACTTAAAATATTACAGATCAGTTCGCAAATTTCTAGATATGGGATGGCTTTAACTAATTTGTACATCAAACCTTTCTTCCAGACGGTGTCGCCGACGGCCGCCGACAAATCGATAAACACGTCACCTGTCTTCAATTGATTCTGGAATCCCTTCTCAATATAATTTGTTAGTGACAAGACTTGGTCATCGCAACTACGTCCGGTTCGGAATCCACCTTGGTCGTTTGGCAAATTTTTTTCGATTTCTGGTTACATTCTTGCTGTACAACGTTCCATCAATTTTAGCGTGACGGATAGAAGGGAAATCGGACGATAGCTTTCCGGTTTATCTTCGTCCTTATTTGGTTTCAGTAGCGCGATTACTTTTGCTATTTTAAACGCTCTTGGTAGATTATTGGTTTTAAGAACGTTCGTGTAGCAACTTGCAAGCCAAATTCTGCATCTGGGTCCAGAGTTCTTCAGAAATTCCGGGTAAATCGAATCGAATCCGCCAGCTCGTCCGTTTTTCATACTGTTCAGGGCCTCGTCTATTTCGTTGGTGAAAAAGGGTTGGGAGATTTCATTACTCTTTGGGGTCTTTTTTCGAATGACACAATATTTTTTAGTTATTTGGCTTAAAAAACTCTTGTCGTGCGGCGCATTTGACGTTTGTACCAATTTCCGTGCAATTCGATTGGCATTCATTATCGGTTGTTTCCTGAACAATTTTGGGTCTCCACCAAGCTTTCGAATCAAGTTCCATGCTTTTCTGCTCGAGCGTTTCACGTCCATGCTTTGAACAGTTTCTGTCCACCGTTCCTTTCGTGCAACATCCAAGGATTTGAGAAGCTCCTTTGCTGTCTCAGGACTTTCATTTTCCTTGAACTCGTTGTATAACCGGTCGCTATCCTCGCTCCTGTATCCTCGCGGCACACATTTTTTGGCTGTGGTGATGATCAGGTCTGTGAAGCGATGGTAGTTTTTCGATTCTGGAGGGATAAAACGAACTGCTGCATCAACTTTTTTCGAAACGAATTCCAGTCAGCTTTTTGAAAATTCCATCGTGGTCTTGGAACAGACGATATGATCGGAATGCTTAAACCGACTTCGATGATGATTGGCCGGTGCTGGCTGTTCGGGAATGCACTAAGCACACTTTTTTTGACATTAAGAGGTCATCCTTCCTGGCCTGTGCTGACAAAACACAAATCTGGATTATATTCTCTTCGATGGGCTCGAGAATAAATTGTTGATCGGTCTTTCGGATCGTGCACAAGATGCAATTCTTCAGTAATCACCAATGTCATTAATGTTTCACCGTTTTCGTCGTTCGTGTCATATCCCCATTCGTTGTGGTGGCTATTGAAATCGCCGGCATATACGGCTGGATGTTGAAATGATTTCAGTGGAGGTTGTGGCCAGTTCACTGACGGTGGTTTGTACGTGTTTGTCACTGTTAGGCTCCAATTTTCACGGTAGATGATGAGATATTGTTAATTGTCGTCGATTCGACAACATTCACATCGTTTATGTTTGTTCTTCTGTACGTAGCGATTCCATGTGAACGAGAGAATTCTGCTACGACCAGTTCATAGCCAGGAAATTATAGTTTATTTATTAAAATTAGACAGCACCATAAAATGGCAAAACTATACAGCTGTCATTATCGTCAACATAAAATTGTTCTGCACCTGTTCCACTGTTACAATTGTTCTGTTCTTCTGTACTTTCAGTTTTTGCGCTGCAAAAATTTGACTTTTGTTTCTTATTGTGTAGATTGTTTAAGGTAAATTTAAATTTCTACGTGTAAAAATTGATAGTATTGAAAAATTATTCCGCTGGTGGGTCCGGCATATGTGACGCAATTTGTTTAGCACAACGTAATTTTGTTTTGAAATCAGCGCTGTAATTTTTCAGGAAATTAAAACTTTGAACATAAGGTTCTATTCAAACAAACTTCTGCGTATTATCAGCGATAGCGTCACCTCAAGCGATATCATTAATTTTGGAAGCAGACTAACGGACTGCGTCACACTCTACCTTTTAAGAGGTTTTTGTTGTGATATCAGTCGTTTTGGAAGTTTTCAGTTGTTGAAAAAAGTTCTATTTAAAAAAAAAAAATGTTTTTCTTAGAAAAAAAATTTCTCCGAAAAAAAATTGTCTTCGAAAAAAATTTTGTTTTCTCAACAAAAAAATGTCCTCAAAAAGTTTTCTCTCAAAAAAATTTTCTACAAAAAAAATTGTTGTCCTTCAACAAATTTTCTACAAAAAAATTTTTCTCCAAAAAAATTTTTCTTTGAAAAAATTTTGTCTCCAAAAAAAATTTTCGCCAAAGGAATTTTTCCTTAAAAACAATTTTGTACAAAAAAAATTTTCTCCAAAAAATTTTTCTGAAAAAAATTGTTCTCCAACACCTTCGGCTACCTTCCGAATACTTTGTGTCACCTTCGGCTACCTTCGGAACACTTCGTGTCACCTTCTGCCTTCGGAACACTTCGTGTCACCTTCGGCTACATTCGGAACACTTCGTGTCACCTTCGGCTACCTTCGGAACACTTCGTGTCACTAATTCTTCTCAGTGATTTCTATAACTTTCCTGAAGAAACCAACTATCTAGGTATTCTTATTCAGAATTTAGCAAAAAATCCAAGATGGTGTCATCTTTGACAGTTGGCAGCCACGTTCTTAAGATACAAAAAAATTCTCTTGACCAAACTATATAACTTTCTAGGAGAAACCATCTCTCTAAGTAGTGTCAATCCGGAGCTAAAATTAGAAAACCGTAAAAACATAAACGAAAATCCAAGATGGCGCCGCTATGACAGCTGGCAGCCATTTTCTTATGATTCCAAAAAATTCTCGTGATGAAACTCTATAACTTTCTAGAAGAAACCATCTCTCTAAGTAGTGTCATTCCGGAACTAAATTTCCAAAACCGAAAAAGCATAAACGAAAATCCAAAATGGCACCGCTATGACAGCTGGCAGTCATTTTCTTATGATTCCGAAAAATTCTCCTGATGAAAATCTATAACTTTCTAACTTTGACAGATTTCTGAAAATCCCAAGAAATTCTGCTGATCAAACTCTATAACTTTCCCGAAGAAACCAACTCTCTAAGTATTGTCATTTCGAAGCTAAAATTTGAAAACCAAAAAAAAAACTAATTTATTGCTTGGGAAAATTCAAGATGGCGCCAGTTTGACTGCTGGCAGCCATTTTCTTAAGATCCCAAAAAATTCTCCTGACTAAACCCTATAACTATCCCGAAGAAACCGGCCCTGTAGCTATTGTCACTTCGGAGCTAAAATTCGAAAACTCCGAGCATTACCTAAAAAACCCTCAAAATTGACCACTTTTCCACATGCCACGACTTTTCCAGAAGTTTCCCGGAAAAGCGGCATATGAAATTTTTCATTTGGGGCCGAGACTGACGTTCCCTGAAAATTTTAAGGAAATCGCTCGGGCGGTTCTCGAGAAAAAAAAGTAGATAGATACATACATAGAGACATATAGTCATAGATAGATCGGTGACACACAACACAAGAATAAAATCGTGATTACTTTCAAAGATAATTTTACCATTAATATATAGAAATTGGTCATCTTTAATTGGCGATATCTCGGCTCGTTTTCAATCGATTTTGAGGAGTGAGGGCTCGTTTGAAAGCTGCTGCGACGTAGTTTTTTTGAAAATATTTTGAAGGGGGAAGGGGGCGAGGGGAAAAAACTCAAAAGTTCGCCTATACATCGTGTCTTGTCCCAAAGGTTTTTGTATGGAGGTTTTTGGGTTTGTGGACGTTTTTTTTTTTTTGGGTGTGGGGACTGCGTCACGCTCTCCGCTACCGTTCCGAGCATGATGCAACTCACAACTAATCGCAAAACTTTATTCTGCAGGTATATTACACAGCTAACAAACTAATAATATGCAGCACATTACAAATATACATGTAGCTGCATTATTATACGAATGAGCTGAATAATTTGCAGAAAGTTTATTTTCCTAAAATACATATTGAATGCATTTTCATGTGGGTATGTTATACAACTTGCAACTGTGTATATGCAGAATGCAGTATATCGCTAAAGTTAACATCCAAAAACTTTGTTTTAAAAAAGTAGAGCAATTCTTTTAAATAATAAAACTTTGAATACAAGCTAACATTCTTTTCAAACTTTTGCGTATTATCAGCGATAGCGTCACCTCAAACGATATCATTAATTTTGGAAGTGGTCACACTTTACCTTTTAAAAAGTTTTTGCTTGCGATGGTTTTTTGAATGTTGATACGAGAAGTAGACTCTACTCTACAGATGGTATAGTAGCCGTAGAAAATTTGTATTCTATGGGTGCAATTGTAGATACCAAAACAAAAAATAATCACAGATTTTACTATAGAAACTTCTAAAATGTGTAACGTTGTTGATTCCACTAAACACAGTTTACACGTCTTTCCCTAAATTTCTACATTACATTCAAAGAGTAAATAAAACACTACTTCTGATCCGAGACATGTTAAAAAAGCTCGTTATTTACATATCAAATTCCTTATCAAAGGTTATCAAAGTAGGAATGAGTTGTGAAAATGTTTACAAATCGCTTTTCATTTCAAAAAGGACCGATTGTTGAAATTATTGCTTTGTGTGCATTGGGGTATATTGAAAATTGAAATACTATTATTGAAAATTTCCACCAATTTTGGGCACACTTTTGAACTGATGAACGTTTCTGTTATATTTTGCGTCATTTGGTAAACGTTTTATGGTCTTCTGAGCAGGAATATTGAAAATAAAGCCGTTGTATACGTAGTATTGTTATAATTACGCCATACAGCGTTATGTTACGCAAACGAGTTATAAATAACGTTACGATTACATAACGTTTGATTATGCTACAAAAAACGATGAAATTTAATAGTAATTTGCATGCGTTCGTTTCGCTCTTGGGATTAAGAAAATACTGAGTGTTCGTAAGTACGCTGATAGGACTTTGAGCTGTAAGAATGAACTACCTAAACTACCTCACTTTAACCTTTAACATAACTTCATTTTTACAAAAGTTCCGGGCTACCTGTACTCGAAGCTGCAACAGTGTAGAAATAAACGTACTTTTATGGCGTAAATATTCCTTTTACTAGTACTTTGTGAGCGCATGACTCGTTTTTTGTTCTCGGTGCTGCCAGGTACAATGGTTTACCTGTTAAAATGAAGAGGCTGGTACCATAGATACAATTAGGAGGGTTTGCTTTGACCACATCTGTCACAATCAGAGCCTATTCTTTGCGAAATATTTGCAAATTTTCCAAATAATTCCAACTTGTGAAATTTCAAAATACATTAAGAATTTCGCAAAATTTCTTAGGTTTTGAAAGATTTGTAAACTTTTGCGTTGAGGGATACCCCTCATGTTGTGAAGATGTCCTATCCCAGACAGACATGCGTATCCTGCAAAGGAATCAGACAATAACGTGAGAAAATATTCAGGAAAATCGGTGTCAACAAAACACCCACGGCATACGAATATATTCCTGTGAATTAATAAGACATCATATCAATGCGAAATGCAGTATATGTTGACTTATGCATCCGAATCTGTAAACCATGGATGTTATTATAACTCAGATTCGTTATCTCACAAACTGTTTTGTCTGTATCAAAATGCATGATTTAAAGGAATGCATATGAACGGATGTGAAGATATCTCACCGTCGTGGGCGATGAGAAAAAAATAGGTGTTCGATCTGCAATTTCCATAGGTAATAAATATGAGTTGCAATTGAGATTCGGTACAGAATAGCCGCAATCGAGGATCGAAGGAGTTCACTAGATCAGTTCGGTCAAAGTTAATTCGGTGCAGTTCATTAATTCAAGAGTTTAGTTCATTGGTTAGTTATGGTGACATATTTCCGTGACGCTTATTTGAATCCAGTGTTTTCCTTGTAACCATATATAAATATTGAGTGACAATTCCTTGGTTGAGAATCGATATTCCTATAATTTCCTCCCCTATCCTGTGCTACACACCTCCCGGGCAAAAAACGGGTCTTGTTCTCTACAGTGGCGCCCAACGTGAAAAATTCACGTTGCTTTCAAAGTGTATAATGTGACCAGAATAAACAAAAAAAAATCAAACAAATTTTATGGTAAGAAACGGGGACAATTAAATTATTCAACAATTTTGCAATAAGACACGACGGACGCAACTACAGATATGAGAAAATTCAAGGTAAGCAATTATTTATTTAATACAGTGCAATGAGATAAATATATGGGTGAACGACAACATATTATTGAAGAGAAATAGAGGAAAGGTTGCCTTTCTATGCATTAAACAGAAATGTTGAAAAATATTGAATCGTCCCTCCATACGATCATATGTTGGACGTTTTCGCTAGCAATAATAATTCTAAAATTCGAATAAAAGGAAATTGCAATTCGAATTTGTCAGTCCATGTTAATATATTGCTACGGAAAACAAGTTACAAAGGTTGCAAAACATCCAAGCATTCGACAAATGTGACAAATTTGTCCATCATTACATTGCCGTTTTAGACATATGACTTCCCTTTTGTAAAACTTGTACATGCAAATGTCGGCAAACAAAGTGTAAATTTCTGACCTTTTCAGGACAATATTCGAAAAATACGCAAAATTTACGAAGGTTGTTTCAAATATTGAATCTGAAATGTAGTTACAAGGTTCAATACAAATAAATTCGTTTCAAAAAAAAAAAAGCTAAATTTTTGCGTTAAAAACGTATGCGCTTTTGACAAAAGATTTACGCTCATTAATTTTGGAAAAGGTGAATTCTAACTATTTAGACATGGACTCATATATGAGGGATTCGAGCTCGTTTCAAAACCTCGGCAAAATTCTGGAGAGATGTCTGATTAGAATCAAAAAGCTCGAAAAGGGAAGGAAAAAATCAGATCGCTCACCGGAAGGAAAAAAAACAAGGAAAACATTGATTTGTTTTAAATGCAAGGGGTTGGGACATTTTCAAAGTGAGTGCCTGATGAACCCGAGGGCACTCATAGAATGTTACAAATGTGGAGGGAAGGGCCATAAGCGTAAGGAATGTCCAAGCATCAGATTCAAGATTCAAGAGGGAATATGGAGAAGCCGTATTATGCTTCCGCTAATGTCGGGCCTCAAGAAGGCGCATCGAGCGTGAACAGCGTGCTATTCAACTAAAGTTACTAATATTAACATCAAAATTATTCGCAAATTTTCCAATTATCATAAGTATTTCTTTCGACATTTTTAACACATCACTCATACGCAAACTAGAGGGAATGTACTGAACGCGAATGTCTCGATCTATGATCACTTTGATAATCACCTTGATTGACACAACCCTTTATTAATTTCCCCCAAAAAAAACCACCCCTTTTTATACCAGTGCTCGCCGGTCATACGAAACGAACCTTTTGCATCCCACGATTAGTACGCGAAATTGACAGAAATTTGCATGAAATATTGACTAAAATTTCAAATGAATAGGAAAAACAACTGTAACTTGTACACACGATCCGAATTGAAAAATGCTCATGTGCTAGTAATAATTCCATCAATTACCTTCACGTGATAAGCATCCTACGCGTTGAAATACAGAATACTGGATCCCCTTTTCGGAAAATATGACTTCGATGTGATGTACGGAAGGGCAAGGGTTATGTGCTATCTAATATTGCCGCTAACACTGCTAAGACTTGCATGAACGAAAGAATGGAACACAATTTGAATGAGTGAAGCATATCAAAAAAAAAAAAATATATTGAAACAGAATCGAATGGCTGACGAACTGTATTGATGACCTAAAATGAATGTATAGTATGACGATCTATGAACCCTGAATCGAATAAGCCAGTCTTGATGTGATGAATAGTATGAAAAAGTGAACGGATAATCGAGTTGTAGAATGGTGAACCGGCAAGAATATTTGGACGTAAATAATCGTCTCGGAACCACTGGGCTAATTGGACGCAATCGGCCCGACAGCAGCCATTATACCTCTCGAAATCAACATCCGTCCGAATGATGCAGTTTGTACGACACGTCTTCGCGCAGCGCGTACGCGACGGGGACCAAATTTTGGATAAATAAATGAGTAGGAAATACCGATTGGGAACCCCAATTGTAAGAATGTTGTTCGGCTCATAACCGTAAGACAGTTGAAGTCTTCCGACACTTTTCGGATAATAACCTGAGATAGTCGGCAGGAGTTGCACATACGAAGGTGATACGAAGAGTTCGAATACCGTAAATACATAAGTAGGGTTATTACTGTAAATATATAAGTAGATCTATATGACGTGAATAAACCAATGTCAAATGAAATAAGAAGTCTGTGAACATTCGCGAAACCTTCACGCACCATTGATCCACGAACCATCGAACCTACATCGAACCAAGACTATTTATCATATCAACATTGGAACGCGGCATAACCACGATGAATGATTATATGAAAAATGTACAAGATACTTGAATGCGATGAATGATTAGATGAAAAATGTACAAGATACTTGATTGCGATGAATGATTGCTTTAATTAAAAATATGTATTCGCTTAAAATGTAACAACTTACCGCCACCCTAACCCCCTTTACTAACCCGCACATAACCTAGCATAACCCCACCAAATTGTCGAGCAAGAAAACGATGAAGAATGAGTACAAGCGAAAACTATTTGTATCAGGCATGTTGAGTTAGCAAAACTTCCACCTTGAGATTTTACCGTGTCTATAACAACTGAAGATCGGACGTCATATTCGTTTAAAATAGATCCATTATGGACTTTTTTGACCAAAGAAAGACGGAAATAATTATATCAAAGAATCGAATTTGAAAATTGAGATCTGATTATAGCTTGCCTTAATCGTAGAGACACCCTTACTTTCTCTTTAACTCACTGCAAATGGACAAATCGTACCGACCTGTTTTTTTTATATACCTCGAAAAATTGACATGATCCATGATTCCAACCAAATTGTACCATGCGAGCACCTTGTTATAGCCCTCATACGACTCAGACCCTCCGGTCAAATTTAAACTATGATAAGTAAAGATATTACATTGAAGAATGATTTGTGAATCGCTCGTAAGATAGACTAAGTGCACGTCAACCTTTGAAAAACGACATTCCAACCAGCATTCAGCGTTAAAATTATAATATTAAGTTAAGCACCAGGCAGACCCGACCTACCCATATGGTGTCACCTTTAACACCTCTCGCATTACGACCGGACGTATCACCAAAACATATGATCTTTAATACAAATGGGAATCCGAAATTCCTAATAATATACTCATAACTCAAAAATTGTTTATCAATTTGGTCGCATTATTGTATGAATCCGATTGTTCACATATATGTCCTAACAACAGATATGAAGATTCAGCGATTTTATAAGCCCTTCGGTGTTACATATAAAATTATAATATCTTAGTTTCAAACTCATATCTGTCGAGT
>CM055403.1:114121622-114138236 GCA_029228625.1 Pseudolycoriella hygida | reverse complement strand
CTAGTAAATTTATGACAGAGATAAAACTATAAACAACTAAAGAAGCTATAAAATCACATTTTTCGTCACTAAAGTCATCATAGCTCAAAATAGTTTGCTGATTTTTGCGTATTCTGTTATACTGTCACAGCAACACTCAGAAGAAGTCTTTAATTTTCTATACATTGTATTCAAACAAGGAAGCAAGCAAAAAAAGCCTTTCTAGTCTCAATTCGTGTTTGTTAGCCATATAAAATACAAGGCAAGTGTCTATTCGGCAATATAATCATAAAAATTCGTTCGCATGACTAACCTTATACTAGAATTATAATAAGATGAAATGAAAAAAAAAAAGAAAATGAAAAATATACTCAGAAGACAAATTTATCTTTATACTCCCAACGGATCCAATTTGTGGAAAACTTTGAATGGTTGAATTTTTCCTTTTATTTGTTTTCTTTTGAAAACCAATAGAGTTAAAGAAGTGGTTTGTGTATTTCATATTTTTTATTTCGTGTGTTTGTAAGCAGTTTTCATCTAACTCTACAACAACGTACTCAACTTTTGAGCTTTTATTTATTTTTTTATAATTATAAAAATAACATTGAAATGTATACACAGGCGTTATGAAGTAATGCTGAACATTGGAACACAGGAATATATTTTATCACATCGGGGCCTATAACATGTCCATTATAGCCCTGAAAGCAGGACGATCATCGGCATATTATAGTCGAGTTTCATATGTTGAATAAGGACCATAACGTAATCATTACATGCAAATAAAATGTTTCTTATGTCGATGGAAAATAGCAAATCAAACTCACATCGCCTTTTTTCAAAGCATGCTCAACTTCACAAACGTTTATTTGTTGTTTAAAACATTTTATTGTGTTGAATTAGGATTTGAACACGAATTAAAACAAAATTTTAATCAAAACGAGTTTTGTTTACTTTTTTTGGAGGAATCGATTGACCGTACGATTTGATGACAACTGTTTACTAGATTGAAACGATTGCCTTTGCAACGATTTCAATGTACAGTGTATTTTCATGTTTTGTGCAAAATTGGCAGTTATAGGCCCCGATGTGATAAAATATCGTATAGCACAAGGGGGATATCTTGCAATTATAGTCTCGGGTGGGTAAAATTTCTCGGGGCTGACGCCCCTCGAACTTTTACCAACCTCGACTATAATTACGCGATTATACCCCTTGTGTTATAATATACTAATATTACAATAACATACAATTACACACAATAACATAATGCAATTTATTATTTTCATATAAAACCATTACTCACTAGTTCTAAACGATTTTAGGGAAATCAAGAGGCAATTCAAACGATTCAACCCCTCCAAATTTTGTACAAGAGCCATAACTAAGGATATCGTATCAGCAGCTAAGTTCCACCAAGGTACTAAATAAATCGGGCAAAAAGCAATTAACAACCGGCCACACAGGAAATCGGTATCACTTCATCACTACATAGACGTAAGAATTAACCATCCCCCACTCCCAATAACCCCCTTTATACAAAAAATGAACAAAGTGACTAAAGCTACGACACGCGAGAGCGATCGACCAATGCCCCCCCTCGTACTATCCGTAATTTTTTCATTCATGACTTTTAACGAACTAATAACGTTCCATGATGATTTCATGGAATGGCTGGACAGGTCCCCTAAAAAAGTGCATCACTGCCCAGTACTTGGCGCGATAAAACACTCCCTCTTCCTCATGTCGCGATCTAAAACCTTGATCACTTACGTCGCAGATGAATACGCTGTAAACCCCGCCATGTTATATCACCAAGTTGTGACCACCATGGACATACCTCAATTAACCTCTCTGACTTTGTACATAGAATATGACTTCAACTATTACAACAATAATGACGTCTATTATGAATTCGACTTCCGGTCGGCGGTCAACCTCAAATACCTCGCGGTATCAGGAGGCGTATTAGAATGTATCCTAATATACCCCGAAAATATTAATACCCTAAAATTGATAGATATAGTCCCGGAACATAGACACCACGGTACAACGTATCACTTCATTCCGCGGGGAGTAGACACATTCTTAACCTCACTTAATAATATTCTACCCCTGGTAACGGATTTCTTGCCCGAACAAGTCTTTATTATGTCTCCCACTCTCAAAAAAGTGACATTAGAACTTGATTCATATCACCCCATGGAACTAAACAGAGCCCTTGAGTTTATTAGAGTTCACGCCAATACCCTCGAGCATATAATATTGCTGTCTATTGCTGTATTGGTTGAGAATCGATATTCCTATAATTTCCTCCCCTATCCTGTGCTACACACCTCCCGGGCAAGAAACGGGTCTTGTGCTCTACAAAGAGCTGAAGTGATATGATACTTATTTAAGGGTGGTAGGGACTGTCATTGTCAAGTCGGGTGAAGCTATTATTTTTATTTCATCATCGAATTGTTTGAGAATGAAACATGAAATTCGGAACATTAATTCACATTGTTTAGACCCGCGCGAAGAACGTAGTGCTTCTAAAAGGGGTCTATTGCGTTTACCACGACGTTTGTAACCAGTCGAATTTCGACCCGGGAGTAGGGGAGAGCATGATTATGGTGCTAAATGGTGAATCAGCATTTTTTTATTGCCGTCCGTCCGTCAACAGGATAACTCGAAAAAACATTTGATCCCTGAAAGGTAATCGAAAAATCTTTTATGGGATTGAATCTGGGGACTGACGGTCCAAAAGCCGCTGAGCTAGGGCTGTTTATGTGGTTTTTGTCTTTTGTACATAACTCGAGTAAATCTTTTACGCTTTTCATATTTTTTTTTCGTTTGAAAGATCTGGGTATGGCCAACAATTTATCTAAGAAATTTTTTGGATATGAGTCCTTGGACTTAGCTAGGGCTACGAGCTTCTCTTAGGCCTCTACAATTTTTTTGTACATAACTCTAGTAAATCTCTTCCGATTTTCAAAAAAATTTTTTTTTTAATCGAAAGGTCTAAGAATGTCTCATATTTTAGGAATAAAATTTGTTCGCTAACCGATTTTGTTGATTCTTTTTCTATTTGAGAGGTAACGTAGTACTGAATTATATTCAACAAAAATTTGGGCCCGGTGCCTGTGCTTAGGGCTCAAGTGGGCCTCAGGTTGGTCCAAATGTCGCCCCTAACCTAAAAATTTTTTTTGCTATGTTGCAGAACAAATTGAGGAAACATTTTTGTCTATGGAAGTATGTGCCCGAGGCTTCTACTTCTGGCCCTGGGTCGGTTGTTTTTTGCCGTATTGTAGAGAAAATTGAGGTGAACATTTTTGTCTATTTGGGCGTCAATTTTGTGCTTTCGGAAGGGTTTTTTACACCGTTCCTTCGGACGGGTTTTTCAATATTTCGCTCTAGGCAATTTTCAATACAACTTAATGTGGACGTAATTTCATACATTTGAGAGTTAAGGCAACATTTACTTAAATACGTTCAAGTCTTTTCTGAACAACAACTCTATTGACCATTCCGGAGATTTTTGGGATTAAGTCGGTTCCAGACTCAGTCGGGATGATTCAATAACTCTAAAACTATAACAGTTAGAAGGTTGCTTGAAAAGCAAAGTTGTTGAGAGTTAAATTTTATGGAATACCTGTTTTTGGATTTTTTCGAGAAATAACACAATCTGGAAATGTAGCCACTTCTAGAATTAAAGGGTCACCAACGACAAAAATGAGAAATGAGCGTTAACTCTCGAACTATCGAACTTAAAAAGTTACTTCTATGGGCAAAATTGAAGAGAATTAAATTTTAGCGAAGACGCCTTTCAGGGTTTTGGGGAAATATGGCCCAATCCTGGGATATGACCATTTCTAGAATTGGGAGGGATGACCCGTATCTCTAGAACTGTGAGAGTTAAAAAGTTGGTTCCAAAGGTGAAGTTGTAGAGAATCAAATTTTAGCAAACACATGTTTCAGGGGTTTGGGGAAATATGGCCCATTCCTGGGATATGGCCACTTCTAGAATTCGGAGGTTTCTTTGATATTTCTCGTCCTCCTTGGGTCCTGTGCCTTTAGCAGCTTTTATTAATGACTTGCCATCTCAACTTCATAGCTGTAAGTCTCACCTCTTCGGGGATGATTTCCAACTATACTAAGCTATTAGTGAAGATAACATCTTCCTCGATATGAGCCCGTTGAAATCGGATCTGGCATTAGTTTCAGAGTGGGCGAAGTCGAATAAACTGAATCTCAACGCAGATAAAACCAAAGCCATCATTTTTTCACAGAATGTCTGGGCGAGAAATATCCCGGAATTAATGTTTGAGGGAGTAACTATTCGATATGTCACCAGTGTGAAGAACCTTGGTTTCATAATGGACTCCAGGTTGAATTGGGATAGTCATGTGCGCACTGTACCGGCTAAGGTTTTTGCCGGGCTTCGAAATATGTGGGCCAATTCTCGCCTTATGCCTTTCAAACGCGAAAACTTTTAGTTAAATCGCTATTAATGCCTCACCTTACCTACTGTAGTCCTGTCCTGGGGGAACTTCCAAGTGAGGCCAAGAAGATTCTTGAGAAAGCATTCAATGCTTATATTCGGTTTGACGATTTGATTCGATTTCTAATTACTCCAGAAGGCTGCTCGGCAATGATCTCTTCACTTACCTCGATTACCTTAATTCTGTCTTTTTACATAAATTTATCATTACGAAAGAGCCTGGGTACGTATTTGACAATCTTAACTTCGGGAGTTCTAGTAGAACGCTCAATTTGATCTAGCCACGCAATGACAGTGAAATTCTCAATAATTTCCTCTTTGTTAGAGGTGTAACGAAATATAATTCCCAGTACTTTGAAACGTAAATCTTCGCTAACTGGCTTTAAACGTGGCTGCAAGGGCTATTTAGGACTAGTTAGTCACTAATCCCCTGCAGCATCGTTCATTTTCACCAAATATGTCATTCTTTTTCTCATTTCCCTTATTTCAGCTCACATCATCATGGACTGAATGCGGTACTGAGGGCTGGAGGCTGATTTCCGAAATAGATTTCCACTAATTTAAAATTATTTGCCGTGCTATGTTTTTTCATTATTAGCTTCTTTTTCTCTTACTTTTTTCTTTTGTTTTTTTTTTCTCATTAACTGAATTATTTCTAATTATGCAATCACTTTTAGATCGCATCATTTTATGTAAGCGCGTTGTTTTTTCTCGCGATTGATATGTAATTCTTCTAAAAGGTCCCTGACCTAACACATATCTAAGACAATAAAATTTATCATCATAAAGTGAAGTCATGCAAAGGGGCTTCGTAGGTTTATGGAATTATTGTGAAATTCTCTTGCAGTCTCCAACTTCCATAAGGTTTTTTGATATTTTTCGGTTATTCTCGGCATGAATGAGGTCATCCAATAAGGCTTCCTAGGTGATGAAGGTGGCTTTCTCTAGCGATTTTCATCTTCAACAATTTTTTTTTGCAGATTTTGTATATTTGTAGAGAGATAAACTGGAGATAAAGAGGAGGTGTTTGATTACAAAAGTTCTGAAATCAGAAATGGGTGACGCATTAAGTGTCTAAGGTTAGACGATTTTTTTCCAGTTACAAAAGTTCTGAAAATATCGGAGAAAGGTGACGCATTCAGCTTCGATACGCAAAAAAAGTTAAAGTGAGTTATAGAAGTGTTGTTGTTGTAAAGCGAAGTTATGTTGTGTTTTTGAAAAATTGTGTCACAAATGCCAGACCCACCAGCGTAATAATTTTTCAACACTTTTACTTTTCACATACTACAAAGTTTGAAACAATCCAAAGTGTTTCAAAATTATTACACTGGTGGGTCTGGCACTTGTGACGCAATTTTTTAGAAACACAACGTAACTTCGCTTTAATTTTTTTTGCGTATCGAAGCTGAATGCGTCTTCTTTGTTTTGGAAGAAGGGACGAGGACTTGCGTCACGTTTACCTTTTAAAGAGAGTTTTTGTTGTGATTGTTTTTGACGAATTATAGATAGAATTTTTTTCGAGCCGCAACCCCCGCTCCTATGGGCGGCTGCTAATGTCATGGCAGAAAATGATCCATACAACTTCATCTACAACATATCAAAAGTTTTTTTTGAGCCCCCGCCTATTTTCCACCATTTTCCGGCACACTATACACTCAACCCAACAACTTTCCCTTTGACACCAGACCTCTATCTCGAACACCCAACCTTTGTCTCATACAAAATGTTTACCATACACATTACAGAGACAAACACCATACACATTACAAACAAACATTACAGAGACAACGTACGCTTTTACAAGGGCTTTATATGAGCTTTTTAAGAGCTCTGGCGCTCAAACGAGGCCTGCACCTCCCCTTTTTTAAAATCTCAGATGGCGTAGAATGCACAGCGGAAGGCCCCTGCAAAATTTCAAGAAAAGTTATCGAGCCGTTTTCGAGAGCGAGCAAAAAAATTCGTCTTTCATACAAATGCCAATAGAAGCCAGTAACTTAGTAACTAACTAACTTTGGATCCTATGGAAGTAATGTACTTCTTGTATTGAAAATAATCATTTTCTAAAGGTCATATCTCCGGATCCACTGAACCGATTTTAATGAGTGAAAAGACACTTAGAATTTTCCGTAGAATCCGGGGAAAATATTTTCCGGTGGGCACGTCGAAGGGGAGGGGGGAGGAGAAGTCAAAACTTATCTGCATATATGGTTCCGCAGTCTACGAAAAAAAATTCTTAATTGTTTGTTCATATATAGACTTGCGTCACGGGCACACCGCTACCGCGTGCCTATGATAACGACATTGGCTGTTCATGTGTAAGAGAAAAGTAATGAAAAAGTAACGAGAATAAACGAAAGAGTTGAAAAAGCTAAGTTTTTTACAAAGATATTAAGCACACATTTCCACGGATCGTATCTTAGGTGAGGAAGCATACTGTTGCACCTGCACCTGCAAAATCTCTCTCCATGCATGCAAAATCTCTCTCCACGCATGCAAAATCACATTTTAACGGCAAGAAATCTCTAGCCATGTTTATAAGGTTAGGAGATTCCGTTTCCTGCGACTATAACTTGCGTGGGTTCCCCGTCTAAATAATTCGTGTTACATTGTATCCACGTTCCCACAATGGTATGAGAGAGATAAAAGTAAGCACTCTGCATTTGTACATACTGTATAGATACTCTCTAGTGGCTTCACGTCATGGTTCTAAGATGCTACATTTTTCAGAATTATGAGAGGTATTCCGCCAATGCATTGTAAACTGTATATACATGTGGCATCCAGCCTTGAAGCAATGATATTGCACCAATTCTCGGAGGACAATCTGGCTGTCGTGAGGATCTGTAGGGGAAAAGAGTTGGGAAGTGATTTTATAGTGGCGGGCGTCTGTATATTTCCCATACGACTCTCCAGATCCTCCTCCTGGGATGGCTTTGGCGAAGTTGGTGGATTACTGTTGCAGTAAAGGCATTGAGCTGTTAATTGATATGGAAGCTCCAATGGTAACACCATAGGAGAGAGACTTCTTCAATACCTGTCGCCCTCCGATCTACTGATTATTAATAGGGGAAGGAAAGCCACTTTTGTTAATGCAGCTTGGGAGGAGGTTAATTACGCTTTGGACCTGCGGTCTATCGGATAAGATCCATTCTTGGAGGGCTTCTAACGACAGAACCTTTTCGGATCACAGAAGAACCTTAAAGGTTACGCCCAGGAGGTAAAAAACCATATAGGAACCCAAGGAAAACAGATTGAACAGGCAGGGTGGTTGGATGGGGGTAGATAGGCTTGCAACCGCTGAAGAAATTGAAGAAGCCTGCCAGTCAATCACTTCAGATATGATCGCTTCCTAGAGCCTAGAGCCTAGAGGAGAAAAAGAGGATTGTGAGGAGAGCATGAAATAAAGCTAGACGCAGTAGCCTTGAAAGCGACTTTGACGGGTATCGTATGCTGTTAAAAGAGTACAAGCAAGGGCGAGAGAGACTGCAGGAGCGCAGTAAAAAAAAGTTTTTTGAGGAAGCGAATTCCGTGCCGGCCTCCACGCAAGGGCTCACAAAAATTTGGCCAAGGACAAAAATACCCAAGTAGGGTCATTGCTTAGGCCAGTCGCTACATACACGGAGGATAGTCAAGAAACAGCAGAATATCTTCTTAGCGTCCACTTTCCCGATTGCGTCCGGTCTGCAGCGGAGGAGAGGGTAAGAGTAGGCTACAATCCATCTAGAAGGGATTGGAGGTTCGCAGAACGGATTACAAGGAAGGGTAAAGTCAGATGGGCTACACGAAAATTTCAACCGTTCAAATCGGCGCTGCCAGATGGAATATTTCCGGCACTGCTGAAGGAAGGATAGGACATTCCGAAACACAAACTGCTGCTTATAGAAATTCCACTTCAACCCTGGCCCTAGAGACGATTCTCTCATTGCCCCCGTTAGAACTGTCCATTAAATCAGTTGCGTTCAGATCGTATGAAAGCATAAAAATTAATGGCTAGTGGGAGCAAGGGTTGTCGGCCGGACATGCCAGCATCAGTAAAATTATTAAGAAGAACTAGGCATGCCTAGAGACCAAATAATTGCGGAATGGATGCTGGATGACAATTTCGGATAGGGAGGAATGGTTCGGGGAGAATAGGAAATTGCCCTCCGCAGGGGGGAGAACTGCTTCACGGATGGTTCAAGAAGGAACCAGTTATCAGGAGCAGGAGTGTTTAGTGAAGAGCTCGGATTGGAGGGTGGACCAATCGGAGATATTTGCAATCTGATGATTATAACCTTACCTGGTGAGGCGTGTGTACACGTTATTGCTGCACTACGTCTGTCAAATTCATTTTTTAGTTTAATTTTTTCAATGTTTATTTTTTTATACATTTTGATTTATTGATTTATTAAAAAAAAGGAAGAAATAAAAAAGAAAAAAAAAATTTTTTATATTTTCTTTTCCATTTTCATTAATTAATTTGATTTTAAATGAAATATATAAAGTCAATGATTAAATATATTTACTATTATAGATTTATGTTAAGAACATACGCAGGCTAAAAGCCTATAATGTTATTTTTTCTAGTTAAATAAATGTTTGTAACTTGAAAATCTCCATGCCTTGTTCTTCCGAAACGTTTAAGGACGTTTCCGGTAAAAGTATTTTCATTCACACCGACAGTGAGTCCACGATTAAAGCGGCTAAATCGCCTCTGGTAAGGTCAGCCCTAGTGAGGAATTGTAAGAATTACCTTAACGGGGTCGGTAGGGTTAATAAGGTAACGATTGTGTGGGTACCGTATCACACAGGAATTTCGGGTAATGAAAAAGCAGACGAACTAGTCCGTATTGGCACGGACAGCGTGACTTTTGGTCCAGAACCGTATCTGGGTATACCCAAGAACACTATCGTCTCGATCATTCGGGGGTGGCTTCAGGAAGAACTCGAGAAAGCTTGGCTATTTTATGAGGGCGCGGTACACACTAAAGCTTTCTGCAAGAAATCATCTAGTGATTGGAGTAAAAAAAGATGTAAGTAAAAGATGGGCTAAGTAGACTTAACATCAAGAGAGTGATCGAAACTATTACCAACCACTGCGGACTGAATAAGCATTTCTACACCATAGGGAGCTGAGATCCAATGTGTTTTTGCCGGTTGAAGGAAGAGACAGGTATCCACATAGTGGTAAATTGTCCTCGCAAATTCGAATTCGTATATGGCTTTTCTACTTTACGAACTCTTAATGCCATGATAACAGCTCGTCCCTAGTGAAACCATTTGTTTTAAACAAAATATTTGTATCAGTTTCACTTTGGACGAGCTGTATATGCTCGCCTCAATAATATTAGGTTCAAGTATTAGTAGTGCTGCACTAAATGTATTTTACTTGCAGTCATATTTGCAATAACCAAGCAATACGAATAATACACATAGTGGTTATCTCAAACATGAGTATGATAGTTGCAAACATATACTATACTTGTCAAGAAACATGTGTACTAACCACATGTTCTGCCAATGCCAGTTCCGCTGATAATTCAATCGAACGAAAATCGCAGATGAATATTCGGTATTAAAGATTTTCTTATTTCTTTTCTATTGATTGCATCTTCCATCTACGGAACAGGAATCTTGCTTTGAAAAATCGCGCTGCCGTGTTCAATCAGTTAAATGCATAAAGTTGCCATAGAAAGAGAGTTCTTGTAATTTTTATGCATGCCACCAGCATGCAAGCATAACCAGTGGCGGAATATAAATTTTAATCGCCCTGAGTAAATCTAAGTTTAGCGCCCTTTATGATGATAGCTTGAAGAGCGGTTGAAGAATTACTGAAACTCTTAACCTCCTAGAACACTTATTTGAAAACTACTCGCTACAATTTTCTTTGCGAAACTTTGTATCTTAGATTCGAGATTTAGTAAATTTCAGGGAAATGATAAACAGATGGCGCCATCTCGTTATCATTTCACTGATATGTTCAGATTCTACAGTTTATCGTACTCAAAGTCTCCATTAAACTTCAATCGAACTTGCAGTCTAAATAAATTATCTTTTGCAGCAACAAATTTAGAAGAACAAAAATAAAGCAAATTATGGAAGTAGAACGATGTTCGAACTGCAATACTTTTATCTGCCATTTTTGCATAATTTAAGTTTGGAAAACTTTCGTATGATAAAACAACAAAAGTGACAATAAAACTTCTGTAATGTTAGCTGGAACAGTTGCTGAAGACAATTAGAAAATTTAATTTTATTCTCCACCCATTCAGACTAGTGTAGGATTCTGGAAATATTGATTACACACGTGTGAAAATTCTACACTGTAACGTTACATTATGCAGTTATAAACTATAAAGTCTGTAGCAATTTACTTCTGTAGCAAATGAAAATCACTGTTTGTGGCATGTATTCGCGCTTACCTTCCGTCAATACCTAAATAACCTTGGACTACTGAAGGAATATTTTCTGACTATACCTCACTTGCCTTTGAATAATTCAAACTCGCTCATAACCCAAATTTAACAGAAATACGAAACGGTGTTTTCGCCCAAAATACGCCAATCAAAGAGAAAATCGAGGGTAAAAGACTTTCCCGTGAAGTAACGCCAATGTCAAATCGCCAAAAAAACAAAAATCGACAAAAAAAATCGTCAAGGTGTGAAGAAACGCCAAAAAAAAGCGCCAAAAAAGAGAAGAAACGCCAAATTAATTTTTTTCAGCTCATGGCGTTTCTTCACACTTTGACAATTTTTTTTTGCGTTTCTTCACACTTTCTCGATTTTTCTTGACGTTTCTTCACATTTTGTCGATTTTTTCTGATGATTTAACAAATAATTACAAAATTATAAATCATCAGAAAAAACCGCCAAAGTGTGAAGAAACGCAAAAAAAAAACGCTAAGGTGTGAAGAAACGCCAATAAAAAAATCGCTGAAGTGTGAAGAAACGCCAAGAGGTGAAAAAAATTAATTTGGCGTTTCTTCTCTTTTTTGGCGCTTTTTTTGCGTTTCTTCACGCCTTGGCGACTTTTTTGGCGTTTCTTCACACTTTGGCGGTTTTTCTGGTGATTTAACAAATAATTACAAAACTATACCACCCAACCACGAAATTTTTCTTTCTGTTTGAATGAAAACATTTTTAATTCTGAATTTCTGCCTCTTAGTTAGATACGTTTAACGATAGACTTGTTGTTTGACTAGTTGCACTGCGCTTGCTCAGCAATAATTTCTTCCTTCACGTTTTTCGAGTTCGAGATCAAGATCAAGACCAATTATTTCATTGTGATTTGTTTCATTAAAACAAAATTTTCATTTATCTCAATACTTTACGAATACAAACAAAGAATGCCAACATGAAAGTCCAAAGGTCGAAACGCGTTACATATTTTTGCTATTAAGACACGACCGAGTAACGAGGTGAAAGATCTCTAGGATGAGAAGTTATTGATCGGCCTTGATTCTCCCTGGGACAAAGAAATTTATATTTAAAATCGTTGCGAAACTTGAAGATCATTCAGGGGGAATCAAGTGGACATCGTCTCACTGCAAGAGTTCTCACGTTCAAGACCGCTTACATTGTCCACAGGCACCAAATCGTATGTGGAAGGTCAAGGTCAAAATTATCGTTACACAGCAAGGCTGCAGAAACTCTTTCGGTAGAAATTGCGGCCTGCCGTCAAAGGCTATTCTGTGGTTTTATGAGGCAGTAATTAGACATAGATCGAATCACACCGGTGATTTAATGCTATCATACACGGACGGCTCCAAAACCTCCAATGGAGCAGGGGCTGGAGGGTATGCTCCCAACACAGAAGAAGATGAAAGCTTTCATCTGGGTAACCTCCCCAGTGTCTTTCAAGCAGAAGTGTTCGTGGCGCTCACGGGAGCGCGTAGAGAACTTCAAAGGAGAACACATGGGAAAAATACTGCCATTTGCTCAGACAATGCGGAGATGATTAAGGCGCTTGTATCGCCTGTCGCGACTGGCTGGTGAGAGATTGCAACTTGACCCTGAACTTGATGGGTCTGAGGATCAGATAACTCTCGTCTGGGTACCTGGGCATTCGGGCGTGGAAGGTAATGAGAAGGCAGATGAGCTAGTTAAGGCGGGCTCTGCTGCCCCAACAGTCTGTGGGAAAGCTTTGAAGGATTGGGTGGCGGTAAGGCATGGAGAACGCTGGGAAGCGTAAGATGGAGGTGCTCATACGAAGCGCTTTCTACCGAAACCAAAAGGGATAAAAGTTTGCTAGCAATGGACCGGGAAAGCATAAGAATGGTAGTGGGTGCGATCACCGGACATAGTGGGCTGAACGGTCACATGAATAAGTTGAGGTTGTCGGTCACTCCCATAAGTCCATGTGGATCAGAAGAAGAAACAGGAGTTCACGTCATATGTTAATGACCCAATTTCTATCAACTGAGACGCTGACTGTTGGGAGACTATGTTATGCGGCCTGGAGGCGACTGGAAGAATCAGATCATTTAAATTATGCATAGGAACGGACCAAATTATCGCAAGATATATGTTTCAAGATCACCAACCTGATCATTCCAACTGATAAATCTATAAGAAAAGGCTATTTTCCAAATAAGAAATATCAAGGAACGAAATTCGAACAAAAATTTAGATTTCATTTTTAGTACTGGAAATATGCCTTAGTGTTAGAAAGAAAGGCAATTTTTTTTCCTGAACACTTTTGCTTTAAATTGAAATGAAATTTTTATTGCATAAATAGCGATCTGAACTGAAAAAATCATCTTGGCGTTTCTTCTCTTTGGCATTGTGGCTCTCCTCACAATTTACAAAAACCACATTTTAAGTTTCCTACTTACGAATATTCAAAAACTACGTTCACAATCACTTCCATAAGAAGCTGTTTCATTGAGGTCAAGGCGCGGCTTGCAAATCAATCAAGTAACGGTAAGAATCTTGAAACTAACGTCAGGATGCCTTACTCACCATTGAGCCAATTGTGTTCAGCAAGTTATTACCTAGAGAGATGTGTTGTGGAGAAAAATGATTTGGTGCTCGAGGCTTCTGGTTGATTTCATTCATCAAGTTCATACGATATATTTATTCTTTTAGCATTGTGATACCGAAGTAAACATTTCAGTACGAAAAAAAATGGTAAAGGCAGTTCACTTCAAGCAAATATGTGAAAATATGCGGAGTATTTTCCACATTAACCGCATATTTCGTATATTTCGCATATATTTTTATAAAAAATCTATGGATCTTCTATTTTCTTCATGATAATCCCAAAAATGACGCCGGATGAAGATATTCCTAATGAAATCCAAAGATCTGATGCTTCCGAAGCGAGAGACAGTTTTTTTCAGCTAGCAGTTAGCTTGTGAATTGCCTTGACAACGTACGAATGACACTAAATGTTATAACATTTCTCAAGTTGTGGTACAAAGAACCCACAGTCTCCCTACATTAAGTAAGAAAAAATTCCACCAAATTCATCTCCTGAGCGATGTCTATTTACCGCATACATCGTTACAGTTATGAACAGTGAACACTGGAGTGTAAAAGTAGCATATTTATACATAAATTTTCATTTTTCATTTTAATTTATTATTTCGTTTATGTCATCCATTCTGAAAATGAAATGGTTAAAAATTGTTGTGTTTTTTTTTGTTTTCGTAGAAACTGGTGTCATAATAACTTTCATACAATTTTCTAGCTTAATGAATTATAATGTTTAGTGCTTTGTTTTATTTGCGACTATTTTTTTCTATCTAGTGTTACATTCGTGGTATGTGTTCGTTTATTCCTATATTTGAACAGTTAGTAAAAGCCCTGTCATTGTTTTGGCTGTCGCATTTCGAATACATTGTTGGAAAACTTGTTTGCAGACACAGTTAGCGATACAAACTTTTGAAAAAGATATTTCCTATTCTGAAATTTTCTCTCAAAACTATTTTTCCGTTCTTCATTCCGTATTTGGATTGTAAATTAGATTTTGTTGAACTTAAAACTTGAATGGCAATTTTTAGTTTGATAGTTTATTTCTTTACCTCTGAAAATATATGACAGAAAAGACTGTGGTATTAGCCCGAGTAAAAAAAACCTATGCGATTTGAGACTGTTTTTGTGTATGGTACTGAGTACTCTATTTTCGAACGTTTTTAGACTGTTTTGAGACCGTCGTCACCATCGAAAATAATGAGTATGTTCATTTTTGCCTCAATTGATAGACATATTCTGGTGTTTGAGTCTGATGAGCAGAGGGAATTTTCTTATACTTTTTTGGGAAATTTTGATTTCAGTCCCTCACAACGCTCATAACTGGTTGAAAATAATGCCATCGTGTTACATTATCCGATACGAGAAACATTTGTTCTACCCCTTTCTTGTTGAGCGCAAGGAGGGCCCTTACAAGGGTAGCCCTTGTGCATATTTCAGCCATCACATTTCGCAGGTTGAAGGTTGAAATTTAAAAAAAAAAATTTCTGAGCAGACAATCCAAAATTTCGAATTTTCAATTTGTCTGGAAAGAGATGCCCTTCATCATAAAGTTTACTATTAAATTATTATTTGGAAATTTCTTATATTTTTTTTGGGAATTTGTTCCCAAATAATAGGCTCTGCTGTTGAGACTGATGAGTATGCTAAATTTGAGACTGTTTAAGACTGTTGAGTATACTCATTTTGAGACTATTTGAGACAGCTGAGTATGCTCATTTTAATGCTATTTTTTGTCGCCACTGATACTAAAACTTTTTTTGTTCGAAGATGTCGCCACATACTATTTTCTTCACAATTCGCGATTAATCTGAAATTATATTAGAAAGTTGTTATTGGACCCGTACGAAGTACAAATGTCCTATACGTTTACTACAATCAATTTTATTGTAGCATGGGGCAGATCGAGGTGGGAGGGGGAGGGATGCATCTATTATCGTCTAGAGATGACGAATCAGCAATAAAAAAAATGTCCGTCCGTCCGTCCACTTTTTTTTCCAAACGGCTGAACCGATCAGCCAAAACTTTTTTTTCCTGAAAGGAACATGCCTCCCATGATTCAAGTTCGAAGATGAGCAAAATCGATTCAGTGGTTCCGGAGATATGGTCGAGGAAGTGACCAAAAACATGGTTTTTCGAAGGTCGGTGAAGCTTTTTCGCAAATATCTCAGCAAATATAGCACGGACATTCCTCATTTTGGTGTCAAATGAAAGCATTTGATGTCACAAAACTGGGAAAAACTTTTTGTGGGAATCGGTCTGGGCACTGGGACCAATGGAATGGACGAAATTGAGATTCTTGGCCATATACGAAAACAGTTTTTCGTCTATATTTCCTTAACTATGCAATATGAAGATTTACTGTCAAAAGCAAAGTTGTAGAGAATTAAATTTAAGCGAACACGTGTTTCAGGGTTTTGGGGAAATATGGCCCAATCCTGGTACATGGCCACTTCCATGATTGGCCAGTATGACCCGGATCTCCAGAACTGTGAGAGATAGAAAGTTAGTTCCAAAGGCGAAGTTGTAGAGAATTAAATATAAGCGAACACGTGTTTCACGGTTTCGCGGAAATATGGCCAAATCCTGGTATATAGCCACTTCCATAATTGGGCAGGATGACCCGGATCTCAAGAACTGTGAGAGTTAGGAAGTTAGTTCCAAAGGCGAAGTTGTAGAAAATTAAATTTAAGCGAACACGTGTTTCAGGGTTTTGGGGAAATATGGCCCAATCCTGGTAATGGCCACTTCCATAATTGGGCAGGATGACCCAGATCTCCAGAACTATGAAAGTTAGAAAGTTGGTTCCAAACGCGAAGTTATAGAGAATTAAATTTAAGCGAACACGTGTTTCAGGGTTTTGGGCAGATATGGCCCAATCCTGGTATATGGCCACTTCCATAATTGGGCAGGATGACCCAGATCTCCAGAAATATGAGAGTGAGAGAGTTGGTTCCAAAGGCGAAGTTGTAGAGAATTAAATATAAGCGAACACGTGTTTCAGGGTTTTGGGGAAATATGGCCCAATTCTGGTATATGGCCACTTCCATAATGGGGCAGAATGACCCAGATCTCCAGATCTATACGAGTTAGAAAGTTGGTTCAAAAGGCGAAGTTATAGAGAATTAAATTTAAGCGAGCACGTGTTTCAGGGTTTTCGGGAGATATGGTCCAATCCTGGTATATGGCCACTTCCATAAT
>CM055403.1:114106304-114121122 GCA_029228625.1 Pseudolycoriella hygida | reverse complement strand
TCCATAATAGGGCAGGATGACCCAGATCTCCAGAATTATGAGAGTTATAAAGTTGGTTCCAAAGGCGAAGTTATAGAGAATTAAATTTAAGCGAACACTTGTTTCAGGGTTTTGAGGAAATATGACCCGATCGTGGTATATGGCCACTTCCATAATTGGGCAGAACGACCCGAATCTCCAGAACTATGAGAGGTAGAAAGTTGCTTCCAAAGGCAAAGTCTTAGAGAATAAAATTTTAGATAACACGTGTTTCAGGGTTTTAGGGAAAAATGACTTAGTCCTTGGATATAAGCTTTTCTAGATTTTAATGATCTGAGACGTACTTCGGTAGGGCCTTTGACATTACCTTGGGTAATTTCTATGGATCTTTGAAATTCTCACAGTTATAAAAGAACAGAAAACGCTGGATTGTTTGCTTATTTGTATATTTAGGTACGTTCGAGTCACTTTGCCACATCTATTCTGTTTGTCACATCTATTCTGATACGTACGGGTCTTTGGTTATGTTTTTTTATTTTTACTTACTTTTTCTAGTCACCTATCTAAGTACTAATCGCGCCGAATGATGCTTAACTTCGCTTGTGGAACGCCAACGACGGACGTAACTCAAGTTGCTAAAGTACACATCCGTTTTTGTAGCCTTATTTTGAACCGTTCGTTGTTACGAAAGTATATGAGACTTTTGAGTGTACTCATTTTCGACACAAAAATTTTTAAAATATTTCGGGTGAAGAAGAGGCGTAAACGTCCCAATCAGCCGAACTTTTTGTCGTGGATTGTTAAAGTATAGAATGGATATCTGCTATAAAAGCGACGAATCTATGCCACATTTCTAAATTAACGCTAAATTTTGATCTATTTCTGATAAAGTCGCCCGAAATATTTTAAAAATTGCAAGATCAAAGAAACATTGACCGAAATAAAAATATTTTTCACAATCGTATTAAGACTGTTGAGCATATTCAATTGTGAAAAATACTTTTTCACATTTGTTAGGCGAAAATTGATATATTCTCACCTCAAATGAGGTAGGAAAATGGAATTTTGCATGGGTAGTCTGTAGCGGGATGAAAAGTAAATTTTCGTACCTCATTTGAGGCGGGAAAATAAAAGGAGGTGAGAAAATAAATACTTAACATAAAGTATCATGGCCGATCTGTTCATATAATTTTTTTTTGCGATGAAGAAAGTAAACAAAAAATAATTAATTTTCGACTCGACGGATGCGAGCTAAACAAAATGCCAGCACATAGTTTAGGATCACAGGATTACTCTAAAGTAATTCATTAGCTAATCTGGCAAATATTTCTCAAGATATAAGAATTTGGAAAAATGCGTTTTTGAGTTAATTTCTATGTTCGCTACGCTCTGGCCACAAACTTCACTCTCGTTGCAATTTTCTCTGCTTGTGCCACAAACTTTACTCTCGTTGCAATTTTCTCTGCTTTCGCCACAGACGTCAACCTTGTTAAGCAATTTTCTATTTTCTCCCCTTGTCATGAAAATAACTATTTTTAGCCAATGAGACTGTTGAGTGTACTCATTTTCGACAAAAATATTTTTCACTATTTTATTGAGGCTTTTGAGACTCCGAAATTTTTTGACCGGCGCACGGCTCTACGTGGAAGATATGTATTCAAGTTCGCATTGATACTAAAAACGTAAGCAATGTTTGTGATGTGTTTTAGACTTGCAGATTGCTCCAAATATACGTTGCCTCAAATTTGTAAGCGTAATTTCGAATTTCGTGCTGTTTGTTAAGTAACAGAAATTATTTTATGGTAAACGTGATAGATCGTAAAATGAACACTCAAATTCGTTTGAAAAATTGTCTTAGTCTCATTCGCTGAAATACTAACATCGTTGCATCATCACAGTCAAAATTCTGCTATATTTACTTAGTTTGTGATATTTTAATTTAGTAACTGGCACCGCGCCGCAGGCGAAATTTTTTTAACCGAGTCAGGTCTTTGAACTCGAAATTTTAAATAAAATAATCGAATAACAGCAGGCGAAAATTTTGAAGTTTGAATCTTTGAAATACGTTTTTTTTATTTACGGGCACTCGAAAATTGAGAGACCTTTGAAAATATACAGATTGGTTCAGACGCTTCTGAGTAATATGTAATGCCAAATCTAATTTTAATAGATTATGAGATCTATTAAAATTAGATTTGGCATTACATATTTCTAATATATATATACATATTGTTGAATTGTACGATTTTGCCAGAAAATTGAAATCGAAAAGCTCTGGTAAAAAAATTGAACTGTTTGGTTGTTCAATGTGTATTAAATAAAATGATCAATTTTAGAATTTTAGAAGTTACGTTTTAAGGTTATTAGTAATTCTAGAAAAGCCCGGCTGGGCACTTCCTCGGACAGAGGTTTTAAAATAAAAAAGAAGGCAAGGGGTCCATCAGGCGATCTCCGATGGCCAGTCCGGACCTGCCTAGCAGATACCTTAAACTGATAACGGTTATCTATGGTGTCGTAGAATTAGCAGAAATACATTTTTCAAGAATTTCATTTGTTTTATAATCTACAGTTGCCCATGAATGAATAAAATCAGCATGATCAATAATTTAACATTGACTTAAAATACTCAGACGATCTTTCAACAATACCTACCTAGCAAGAAGTATGAAGTATGAATGAAGGAAATTATTTATTATAACTTGCAAAACTTTTATTTTAAAAATTGACGTTGTCCCGTTTTTTTAATTGACAAATTACAGTAGGAGAATCATAAGATTGTGCAACGCTTCGTTTCAACTCTTTCCACCAGAAAACTGAGTTTTACATGAAAAAAATCAAGCGAATACGTCAAAAGAGATGTTTTCTACTGATCAGCGAATAATGCTAATTCCTAAAAAATTGAAAATAGAATTGAATTTAAATGAATACGTTAATCATTTTTGGCTCTGATTTCTATAGTGTAATCATATCCGCGGAACGCTGGTGCATAGTATTCCACTTCGAGGAATTTATGATCAAAACCTCCCCTTTTAACTGTTGCTGTTGAATAAGGCGAATCCATGTTATTGACTATTTTCACATAGCCAATTTTCTCCGTGTATTCTCCATCGGATGGGTATCTAATTACTTTCGATTGCCAACTTCCTTCCCATGCGCTTCTGCTTCTTAGCCTAGCTATTAACGGTCCACCTGGAGTTCCTTCTATGTGAACTATTGTTTCACAGTAGCACAAAGTAATTGAAATTAAAACAATCAAAATTCTCACGTTTTTCATTTTTCTTTACAATTCGAGTTACAAAATCAAACTGAAAGAAAATTGTTGTCACACGGCTATTTATACGAAAAACTTTGCATCAAGTCCTACTTTAAGTAGAACTTGATACATTTATTTAGCTTATGTGTTTGCGGTTACAAAAAAGTGTCACGAAAGTTATACAATTCAGTTACAATTGACACGTTTTTCACAAATATCACATTCTGTAGGTCCATTGATTTGTATCAGGGGTTGCTTCGTGAATATCACTTAAGAGCAAAATCGCGAAAACTTCGAACAAGACCTTGCGGAACAAGGGTCGTCATAATTGGTCGAGTCATATATAATTCTTTTCGTTGCAATTTCGTGACGAAAGTAGTTTTTTACTTTTGCAAAAAAATGTCTCGCCTTGGAGATAGAGCTCATTGAGTAAGGTCGTGCAAGGAATTGCTGGAAATCGTTTTTTAGCTATAACTCGAAGTTGATTCAAATAAAACAATTTTTGGCACGACTTTAGGTATTGAAAAGACAAAAATTTTGACTATATACTTGACTAGGTAGGAGGTGACAGTCGGCCGTTATTCACCGATATAGGCGGAAAAATAGTCAATTTTCGGAAGTCTCTGGCCAGTTGCAATAGAAAGATTCAGAGACATGTCATATACAGTTGGAAAGCCTACTATATGTACTACTAAGATATGCAAAAACTTTCTTGGAAAAGTTACATTGCAGCGGTGGGCAGCCACTTTAATGAAAGTCTGTCAAAAAAATGACGAATTTTCGTCACTTTTATTTGGCTTTCTGTAAAACTTATCCGATTTTCAAAATCTTTTCTTCCCCTGAAATTTAATCAAAAAATTGAGTTCAAGTTTGAAGATGAGCAAAATCGATGAAGTACTTCCGAAGTTATAACCGAAAAAGTGGTCAAAAACGTGGTTTTTTGGGGGTCGGTGAAACTTTTTAGCATATACCTCTGCGAAAGAAACACATAAATTGCTTTCTAAGGCTTTAAATGAAAGATATGGACCACCGGAAACTAGCGAAAAAATGGTGAAAATTCGTTGAGTGGTTTGGGCTGCAGAGTCCATATAAAAGGGCCTAACTCAGGCTACTCGACCGTTCACGATAGTTGGTAGTTTTTAATAAATATATTGAAAATTGAGGGGAATATTTAGGTCCATGGCGATATGGGTCAAAGTACTCTCGATCATTTTTGTCGATGGAAGTATGAAAGGTTTTTTTCGTATTTTGGTATTCAAATAAAAGCTAAAAATTAAAGGAATTCCTATAAAAATAATGGGAGTTAATAACAATAATAAAATAAATAATAATAACAACAAAATATAATAATAAAATAACAAAATATAAATTATGAATTTACTCATATGTTTCAAGTGCGAATCAAGGAAAATTGATTTACACTTTCAATCGTCATCTTCCCTATCCAGGTCGAACAAATAATCGCAAATTTCATCCAGATTTTCTAGGACACCACCATCCTCGGATGCAGCGCCAGCACAAGTCGACGCCCCTGTTTAGCATCGTCTATGTGGGATGTGGGTATGTGTGGGTTGTGTTTCCCATTATTTTTATAGGAATTCCTTTAATTTTTAGACCCTTACGAAGAACGAAGTTCTTCGAAAAGGGGTCTTATAAGTATACCACGACGTTTGTAACCACCCCAATTTCGTCCGGGGAGTAGAAGTTGAGCATAGATCACGGTCCTTATATGACGAATCAGCAATAAAAAAAATGTCCGTCCGTCACCGCGATAACTTGAGTAAAACTCAACCGATTTTCAAAAACTTTTTTTCCCTGAAAGGTAATCGACAAATCTTTTATGGCATTGAATCTGAGCACTATCGGCCCAAGGGCCGCCGAGTTACGGCCGTTTAAGTGATTTTTGGTCTTTTGTACATAACTCGAGTAAATCTTTTCCGATTTTCAAAATTTTTTATTAATCGAAAGGCCTAGGAATGCCTGACAATTTAAGGAAGGAATTTTTTTTACTTTGGGTCGCTGGACCTAGTTTTAAACTATTTTGAATTTTTTTTTATTTTGGGGGTTTCTTGAATATTTGGAGAGACTTTTACAACGTTTCTTCGGACGGGTTTTTCAATATTGCCCTTTCGGCAATTTTCAATTCTATTTAATGTGGACGTCATTTCATACACTTCAGAGTTATGCAATATTTGCTTAGATACGATCAGGGACTATTTTGGGGAAAATTTTCTTTATTTTCCCTATTTTCCCAATTTTTCGCAAATTTCCCAATTTTTCCCAAATATCCCAATTTTTCCGAATTTTTCCCGTTTTACCTAATTTTTCACATTTTTTACAATTTTCATTTTAAATTCATATCTGACGTTTTACAGATAAAAAATTTGACAAAAAAATATTCTAAAAATTAAGAAACAGCAAGAGAAATGGGCCTTAATGTCTTGCCAATCGAATCATAGTCTCCTTTTTTTGTTGAATGCAAGCCGGTTACCAGAACGTAGCTTTCGCTTAAATGAGTTTTGCGTCGTTATGTTGGAGTCTTCTTCAGCTTCTTCAACTAAAGATATGTGTATAATATTTTGAGCGACATTAATTCAGCTTATATTTGAACTCTTTTCTTGACTTTCTACAGGAAAACCCTTGAATACTCTGATGATTCCTTCAAAATTGTCACTATTTTCATTTTGTCGGTGGTAGTCATTTGTTAAGCATTCGTTTCGATTTCCAAAACTGTCATCAATTTCATTTTGTCGTTCGTCGTTACTCGATACAACTAAGCTCTCTGTCTGATTTTCATTGTTGTCATTATCATTTTGTGGACCTTCTTCGACGGAGTAATCCAGATCTTCAGCCTCATTTTTGTGAAATTTAAGTAGATGCGACTGTAAGTTATAAATGTACCAATTCGGATTTGAGAGATTTGGACCTCGTCGAGAGCGTTTTGTCTTATTGACTTAGGATATCTTACAAATGACACAGAAAAACATTGATCACATTTGGAAACCGGACATTTCAACAAAACTTTGCCTAATTATGTCTGCTGCTCGATTACTTCAAAAGTTAGTGTGTTGAGTTCAGCACACTGAAATGTAAGTTCTCAAATCATGAAGAAATAACTAAACATATCCAGGGGACCCGCACGTATCAGAATAGATGTGACAAACAGAAGAGATGTTGCAAAAAGATTCGAACGTATCAAATTAAAGGTTGCCTTAACTCTTAAGTGTAAAATTACGTCGACATTAAATTGGATTGAAAATTGCCGAAAGGGTAACATTGAAAAACCCGTCCGAAGAAACGGTGTAAAAGTCTTTCCAAATATTCAAGCAACCGTCAAATAAAAAAAAGTTAAAATATGTAGTTTACAAAAAAGTAAAAACTTTTTTTTCAGACATATTTTCAAAAAATGTTATTTGTACTACCGCCGATATTAGAACCGACCTAAAGCACTTAGGAAAGGCCTCTGACCCATAGATTAGATTTCTGGTCGAGGCGACCAACTGGCCTTGAAACACAGGTCTTTTGACCCTTTGTTCCTTTCCGTTACTCTTCTATCATTCTAGGTGATGTACTCTGTCTTTTTAGTTAGATGCCCACGTTACTTGTTCCCATTTCAGAATGCAGAGTTGTACGCCAAATGAGTCGAGTCGTCGGAGCCTCCCGCACAAGCCGTACACGCCAAATGAATCTCGCTGTTTGGGCTCGGACATTACGATACATCTTCAAGCCTCCGACTTGACTATGCTTATTCTAAACGCAGTGTATCACACACAACTGAAATACCTGTTTCTGGGCATTTGTGTGAGCAACCATTAATCTGTTTGTTGGACCACATGCTTAACGTGAATGTCCGAACCACACCTATATATTGTAGCTACATAGAGGATTTCATCTGGTGTTCATTATATCTCCGCCTTAAGATAGACTAAGATATCTCTACAGAGAATTCTCCGTGTATGGGTGACGTCATACATGTCGTTCTTCTGTGTACGGTTCGATGTGGACACCAAACACCACAATTACCCATTTTGGAAAAGCCAGTACGTTACCACTGAGCTAATTCGTTCCCTCTAACCCATACTTCCATAGACAAAAACGTTTGCCACTGACACCGATCTTCTATCACTTATAGTTCTCAAAATGTTTGAATTTTTCGAAAATATATTGTCTAGATCGATCCACGCTAACATTAGCGGCTACATTGGGCGGCATCATGACATGCGTATCACCGAAACCAAACAATTTTTCCTTTGACACCGATAGTTTTCAGAATATTTGAATTTTTCCAAAATAAATTTCCTAGATCGATCCACCCTAACATTAGTGGCCATCTTAGGCTCGGCCCGGACCCACATTTTTTCACGAAAATCGGATCACGAAAATTTGTCCTTGAGCCGACAGTGCCCAGATTCAATCCCAAAGAAGATTTTTGAAAATCAGTTGAGTTTTACTCGAGTTATCGTGTTGACAGACGGACGGACGGACATTTTTTTTATTGCTGATTCGTCATCTAAGGACCATGGAACTAATATAGAACAAAGTAAAACAAATCAAAACATTTTTAATATAACACATCGAACGGTTAATCTACGAATGACTTCGTTTGTACTTTGAATTGAACTCCTAAATATACCTAAATAAAGATTGAACAAAAGAAAATAATTGTTGAAAAGTTAAGGGCAACATCTCTTTAAAGTTATCGACAACATTAAAAACATCATATTTAATTAACAAGTGAGCTTAAGAACAAGAACAAGAATATTTTGAGGGTGTATTCCCCGATGCGAAATACCATGAACGCCTTTCGTACCGAAAAATTAGACTTTGGTATTGGTTGCTTACATTTAACGAATATAGCCTGCTGTTTTTCTGTATTTTCTTTTCTCATTTTCCTTATTTTCCCAATTTTTCCCATTTTTCCTAATTTTCCCAAAAAAATTTCCCTGGGTACGATCGAGTCTTTTTGCAACATCTATTCTGTTTGCCACATCTATTCTGATACGTTCGGGTCCCTTCCATATGTTTAGCTCTTATTTGAATACAAAAATACGAAAAAACCTTTTATACTTCCATCGACAAAAATAATCGTATAAAATCATTTATCACAGAGTTGTGAACAAAGTTTTCCTAAAAAGTTCCATTTTACGTCACTCAGTTGAGAAAATATTTTTCAAAAAGTACATAAGTAGAAAATGATACTATTCCTGAATCAAGGACTTTTTTCAACGCTCTTAGCTCATAAAACGCTTTACATATTTGGGTACAAGAATGAAAAGTTCCATTTTCAATTGATTATTGGTCTCGGTCTTGCTCGGACAGGATTCACATGAAAAGTGGACTTTCCATCTTTTTATCTCTAGTTATTTACGTGACAAACCAAAAACCGTGAAACCGGCTTTGAAGGAAACCGGTCATCAATACCGGTTTTGAAACCGGTTTTGCATTCCCTACACTTGTCGCGATTGGATAAGTGATGTTGTTCAAAATTAGCAAAGAACTACATTTTCAAAATATTATTACGGATTCCGTGAGATTGGTTTTTATTGATAAATTCATGTATTTTGTTTAATTTTGATATCTTCTGCTTTGTAAGACGCGTAAGAAGAATTTTCCAAATTGAACTTATGATTTAAAACATAACCAAAGACCCGTACGTATCAGAATAGATGCGGCAAATAGAATACATGTGGCAAAGAGACTCGAACGTATCTAAATATACAAATAAGCAAACAATCCAACGTTTTATGTTCTTTTATAACTGTAAGAATTTCAAAGATCCGTAGAAATTACCCAAGGTAATGTCAAAGGCCCTACCGAAGTACGTCTCAGACCAATCAAATCTAGAAAAGCTTATATCCAAGGACTAAGTCATTTTTCCCTAAACACTTGAAACACGTATTATCCAAAATTTTATTCTCTACAACTTTGCCTTTGGAAGCAACTTTCTACCTCTCATAGTTCTTGAGATTCGGGTCATTCTGTCCAATAATGGAAGTGGCCGTATACCAGGATTGGGCCATATTTCGCCAAAACCCTGAAACATGTGTCCGCTTAAATTTAATTTTCTAAAACTTTGCCTTTGAAACCAACTTTTCATCTCTCATAGTTCTCGAGATTCGGGTCATCCTGCCCAATTATGGAAGTGGCCATATACCAGGATTGGGCCATATTTCCACAAAACCCTGAAACACGTGTGAGCTTATATTTGATTCTCTACAACTTCGCCTTTGGAACCAACTTTCTAACTCCCACAAAAATTTTTTCCCAGTTTCGTGACATCAAATGCTTTCATTTGATACCAAAATGAGGAATTTCCGTGCTATACTTGCTGAGATATTTGCGAAAAAACTTCACCGACCCTCGAAAAACCATGTTTTTGGTCACTGCCTCGACCATATCTCCGGAACCACTTGATCGATTTTGCTCATCTTCGAACTTGAATCATTGGAGACATGTACCTTTCAGGGAAAAAAAGTTTAGGCTGATCGGTTGAGCCGATTGGAAAAAAAGTGGAGACGGACAGACAGACGGACAGAAGACATTTTTTTTATTGCTGATTCGTCATCTCTAGACGATAATAGATGCATCCCCCCCCCCCTCCTACCTTGATCTACCCCATGTTACAATAAAATTGTTTGTAGTAAACGTATAGGACCTTTGTACTTCGCACGGGTCCAATAAATTGTATCTCTCGTCGGTCATACAGTTTGAGATATTTCATGGTTCAATTTTATTGTGTTTTCACATTTAAACAAAATATTCTTTTGATTCGCTGTCTTTTTCAGATTTCCACAGAAATATTCACATTTTGTCTTACATTGTGGATGACGAACAAGCCGAATAATAATTTACGAAGAGAGAAATTCCTAAAATTCCTGAATGGCGCACTTAGCCTTTTTTTCAAATTGAACTAAAAGGGCTCCCATACGATTTCTAATTGTCCTATCTGCTTGCTGAGTGAATTAGTGATACTAAAAGAATGATCTTTAATGTTGGAGTGTTGGAGATCGAGATCAGACTTTGTGAAGGAAATATGAATTTTACAAGCTTTGAACGAATGAGTTAATTAAAGTAAACACTACACCACCTGTACAAGTAAATGTGAAACAAATACGTTAGGTCGCATTATTTCTGTAAAGCGCCCATTTCCCGCAATTCCCGGCTATTTATACGAAAAACTTTGCATCAAGTCTTACTTTAAGTAGTACAAAAACGTCGATTATCGACACAGATACAATCGGGCCAAGTGAATCGGGTTTCAGAAGTTATCGGCCGATTTTGGCCATCTTCGAACTTGAACTCACTTCACTTTTTCGACTATCCTGAGAAGAATTATATGCGAGGGACGTCAACATTAAATTGGATTTGAAATTGCTGACCTTACAATCGACAGTCGATAACAGATCTCAGCCCTAAATTATTCTTGTATACTGTTAAGTCTCTCAAATGTGTACAGTGTACATAGTATATTACAATTGAGGTCATGTAAACAGCCGGTAACATCGAGCCGAAGGCGAGGTTGTGTAATCGTCCTTGTGTTACAGGCTGTTTACATGACCTCACTTTTACTATGCTTTAACGTAGTAGCACTCGGTCGTTGAAACAAACAAGTTAAAATTAAACATTTTGAAAACAAAAAAAAACATAACCAAAGACCCGTACGTATCAGAATAGATGTGACAAACAGAATAGATGTGGCAAAGTGACTCGAACGTACCTAAATATACAAATAAGCAAGCAATCCAACGTTTTCTGTGCTTTTATAACTGTAAGAATTTCAAAGATCCATAGAAATTACCCAAGACAATGTCAAAGGCCCTACCAAAGTACGTCTCATACCATTCAAATCTAGAAAAGCTTATATCCAATGACTAAGTCGTTTTTCCTTAAAATCCAGAAACACGTGTCATCTAAAATTTTATTGTCTACAACTTTGTCCTTGGAAGCAACTTTCTACATCTCATAGTTCTGGAGGTCTGGGTCATCTTGCCCAATTATGGAAGTTGCCATATACCATGATTGGGCCATATTTCCCCAAAACCCTGAAACACGTGTTCACTTAAATTTAATTCTCTACAACTTCGCTTTTGGAACTATATTTCTAACTCTCATAGTTCTGGAGATTCGGGTCATCCTGCCCAATTATGGAAGTGGCCAAATACCAGGATTGGGCCATATCTCCCCAAAACCCTGAAACACGTGTTCGCTTAAATTTAATTCTCTTCAACTTTGCCTTTGACAGTAAATCTCCATATTGCATGGTTAAGGAAATATAGACGAAAAACTGTTTCGTTTATGGCCAAGAACCTCCATTTCGTTCATTCCATTGGTCCCAGTGCCCATACCCCTGACCCAATTCCCACAAAATTTTTTTCCCAGTTTCGTGACATCAAATGCTTTCATTTGATACCAAAATGAGGAATTTCCGTGCTATACTTGCTGAGATATTTGCGAAAAAGCTTCACCGACCCTCGAAAAACCATGTTTTTGGTCACTGCCTCGACCATATCTCCGGAACCACTTGGTCGATTTTGCTCATCTTCGAACTTGAATCATAGGAGACATGTACCTTTCAGGGACTGATCGGTTGAATCGTTTGAAAAAAAAGTGGAGACGGACAGACAGACGGACAGACGGACATTTTTTTTATTGCTGATTCGTCATCTCTAGATGATAATAGATGCATACCCCCACCTCCCACCTCGATCTACCCCATGTTACAATAAAAATATTTTTAGTAAACGTATAGGACCTTTGTACTTCGTACAGGTCCAATCACAAATTAACAAGAAATTTGACTTTAAGCTTAAGTTAGCCGTATTCCCCCACATTACCCTACACATTTCACGTATTGATTGCACTCGATATTCAGGATATCATCTTATAAAGCATTCTTTATCTGGCATAGTTGTGCCAACTTACCATTTCTCTGGTTTTGGATCATTATTCTGCACCTCGTATTCGTTAAAATGCGCGCGCAATTGTCCCTTTAGCTCCCGGATTTTCCTCCGTCATGTGAACGGAATCAAAACAGAAGCTAATGCGATGATTATATTGGCTGCGATTGAAAAGTTAGATTGAAAAATAGATGAATTTTCTCCAGTAATCTCGACAACTGTGGAATGATACAGATCATGATGATACATAGGGTAAGTCGGGTAAGTGCACCAGTTACGAACCCCTGCCATTTAAGAGCCTTTCTTTTGTATTTTTTTGAGCACAAAGGAGAAGACAATATGGGCTCGTAACCAAAGCGGTTTGTGATAAGGTATAAGGCTCGTAACAACTCGATAGCCTAGTGGTTAACACGTCTGCTTGCTACTAAGAGATCGAGTTGCCAGTGCGTTGGTTCGAAACTCAGCCGCAGACAGATTTGTTCCGATTGTTAGATTTGTAAACAAAACAAAGCTGATTGAATCGGTTCAAGTCATGTGAAGTTGAGTGTAGCGCCATCGTACGGCTTACCGGTGAAAGGCATTG
Organism: Pseudolycoriella hygida; assembly: GCA_029228625.1. NCBI lineage: Eukaryota > Metazoa > Arthropoda > Insecta > Diptera > Sciaridae > Pseudolycoriella > Pseudolycoriella hygida. The sequence goes on along the minus strand of CM055403.1, from coordinate 114,108,410 downwards.
TTGGGAGGTGGCGGTATTCTACTCCTACTAGTTTCGTTCCTAGTACATCTCATTGATGGCACTGGGTTTGTCGCACAGCTTACCACTGGCACAGTAAAAACTTTCCGGTAATGAAAGGATCTCAAATAGTAGAACCACAAAAAAGTAGCGAACCTAGTACCCCTAGAAAACCCCTTACTCTTCATGGGTTGTTAAGGCAGATTATTATATTATATTATTATTATTATAAGGCTCGTAACCTGTGTTTACGACCTGTCATACATAGTGTTGACTCGTCTAATTGACGATGGGCAGCGGTGAATGTTGATTCCGACGGGTCGACTGGGTCTGCAACTCACTTCCGGACCTGCTCCTAATTTATGTTAAGCTACTTATTGTTATTATTATCATTAATTGTAAATAGGCTTCGACCATTGATGGAGTTAATAAATAAAATAAAAAAATAACGTTCTCACATAATTTTCAAGATATCAACGAAACAAAATTCAAAACGTTGGTAATGCGGAATTTACATTGGCAGAATATAAGCTTTGCCTTCGTGCACGATAAAAGTTTGGGGATAAAATTGAGAGCTTCTTTTACCGTAAAATTTAAAAGCGTTTACAATCAAAAAATATTTCTATCCGGACATTGTCATTACCGATATATTACGACATGTGTCACGATGCTTTTACAATAATTAATCCGATGATATAACACCATTCTATTACCCTTGCATTCATAAAAAGGATGACTTGGAAATCTTCCAACATCTGTCACTACCACGAAACGAAACTTTTATAGTTCCGTAATGACAACTTGAATATATCTGTAGTCAGCCATAACTTATTCATTGTGAAAAATTGCATTTCTGTTGAGATTCTAAATTGAAATCGTGAAACTCATATATGGCAATAAATTGAAGAAGAAATTATAATTACAGCTATAACATTACAGTTGCCGTTTTAAAATGTAAAATTTAAATTGAATTTGAGGGAATATCCAAATGGATAATTTCGCAATTTTATGAACAGTGGAGCCCAATGACCCAATACACACAAAGATTTATGACAGACGTTCCTAAAGGCGGTTTCACATATAGCAACTACTGCCATGGTAAAATACACAAAATAGAAAATACAACGAAAGTGAGAATTTTTTCGAATTCTTCAATTTTTCTGTCAAAGTTTGTTATGGATTTTTTATGTGTGCAAAATTGATATTTTCGTTACGTAAACGGGATGCTAGCGTTATTTTAGCGATTAATTAGTAACTATTTATTTACTATCAAATGTTTTGGATTGTTTTCTGAGCAAAAAATTTTTTTTTTAAGAAAAATTTTCATATGCTTACACGACGCTATTTTTCCACCAAGAATTTTGTTGTTGTGTAGTACACACATGGAAATTTCGTCGTTATATTTTTCTGTCAAAGAAATTGTGAAAATCAGAGAATAGAACGAAAGTAATTAAGCTACAGCTGAGAGAATATAAACCACTACACTCTCCTGTATTTTGTGAGTTTCGTGTGGAGTATTTTTTTGTATGATTTTTTACATTGAAAATATGGGTTCCACACGAAACGAACGAAAACGTCAAAGTGTAGTTTTACATTTTCTCTTAGCTGTAGAGTATATGAAATTGAATTTACAAACAAAATATAGATGTGTCGTAGAATCTCAAATCACTCATTTTATCGAAATAAAATGAAAACTACCGAAATATTTTCATGCTCTAGGTTAATTGCTAATGTGTCACCGCCTTTAAGCCAAGTTAAGTGTGTGTTTACTTCTTACTTCTCGTTGGTTTACATATTTTTGATGAGAATTTTACTGTTTTAATTATACCATGGCTGTGGTGGAAACTCAACCGCAGACAGATTTGTTCCGATTGTTAGATTTGTAAACAAAACAAAGCTAATTGAATCGGTTCAAGTCATGTGAAGTTGAGTGTAGCGCCATCGTACGGCTTACCGGTGAAAGGCATTGTTGGGAGGTGCCGGTAGTCTACTCCTACTAGTTTCGTTCCTAGTACATCTCATGGATGGCACTGGGTTTGTCGCACAGCTTACCACTGGCACAGTAAAACTTTCCGGTAATGAAAGGATCTCAAATAGTAGAACCACAAA
>CM055403.1:114090641-114105804 GCA_029228625.1 Pseudolycoriella hygida | reverse complement strand
GGGAGGATTATAAATTTTCGTGTTGGAGCTCTGCATGACAACACTGAATTGCTCGCTTATATATACGATATAACAATAGCTCATTTTCGCCAAGTTTACCTGGTCGGAGAGCGTGGAAAATCGTAAATATCAACGTAGTAGTACGAGGTAGAGGTTCTAGTTCTCCAGTTATAGAGAGATAGTTTTTGAAAAATGTCTAGGGCTTACGGGTCTTTCATAGCTTTCTGTCTTTTCTTCTTTTCAATATTTATTTCTTACATTCGATCAAGCGAAAAGATGATAACGATCGATCTTCTGTTCTGTTTTAAATAAACTATGCAGCTACATGGAGACTTTTGCATTTATATTTATTGTGATTAAAATCAGTTGACCGCAAGGCCATCAAAATGTTTAAACATATTTACAAAAAGCGATACCACATATCAATAAAAAATAATAAAATAATAAATATAAACATAAACATAACATGTTATAACCAACGCAAAAAAGCCGCTCATTCGTTAAATCGCACTCTGCCATTTCTGCTTTGATATTTTTCATTCTGATTTTGTTCTTAATTTTTTTATTCATTTGATTGCAAAATGAAATTCAAAATTTTGTATTTTATCCCAATATTAACAAATGAAATTGATTTGAGAGCAATTTTTTTCTCCATATGACAATTTGTTGCATCAGATTTAGTCTATGAGTGGAACTTAGCCACCATATCATGTCTCTGTGTTTCCCCAAATACAGGGAGAAAAAGTCTGTTTTCTTTCTGGGTACGTTAATAGAGCGATGGTGTGTATTCGTTGCTCCCTACTACTCAGTGCCATTGGGATTATTATTATTACCGACATTTACAATAGGGATCTAGGGTGGAATTGTGTTAGATTTTATTTTGATTGAACGTGATTTGAAGAGTCCAAATCCAAAATTTTTTCGAAATATTTCAGTTTGAAGTATTTTAAAAATCAATTTCAAATTTCGCTGTAGTGACGTCATTCGCCATTTATGAGAGAAATATTCGATTGTATGACGTCACTACATCGATTTTTCGGTATCTTATTAATTGATACGGTTAAACGTTTTTATTTTGTTACACAATCGATTCTGTCTGACAAACCTAAATTTAAGGTCCCACAAGTTATATTTTGTATAGTAAAATTTCGAATTTTAACACGCGTTTCGGAACTTTTGTATGCAGAATATAACTTGTGGGACCTGAAAATCGGATTTGTCTGAAGGAATGAAATTGTGTAACAAAATAAAAACGTTTAATTGTAATAAAAAAATTGAAAAAAAAAAAATAAAAATTTGCCTCCGAGCTTCCGATTGTGTTTTGAGGCACTTTAAATGATTTTTTGACCAGTTAATTGCATAACCCTTGTAGATTAGCGTATGTTTCCCATGTTTCGCCCTTAAAACATTCAATTTTTTTCAAAAACATTTTCAAAATAATCCGAGAAACTAGTCGTTACCTTCGAAGAAAGCACAACAACGATTAGTTTTCTCGGAATATTTTAAAAATATTGTTATCAAAATCCTGAGTTAAATCCTCAAATTTGAGAATTCCTGTTCTCTGTTTTGGAGAAAATGGTTTTTAATTAATTTTCAGTCAAATTGCCGTTCGTATACCCTCAGCACAATGTAACTTCTATTTATATAAAATAACAAGCTGAAAATCCAATTATTTATTCAAATTAACCAAACCAAAAGTTTGATCGAAACTGTTGACCGCAATTTATGTTCAGTTCAAAATATTATGTTTGTTATACGTTGCCATGCTGAAACGCATAAACATCACAAATTAAAATATCGACTCAAGGTTTATTAGCCCTCATAAGAATCATTATTATACTTTCAAAACCATATTCACTGAGTTTTGTCTGTGTCGCTTCGCTTAACATTTTTTTGGCTTTTCAAAATTTAAAAAGAAGACTCGTGTAAGTAAATATGAAATCGATGGTGTAGGCTTGGTGAGCTTTTCTTGAAAAATATCCATACTTTCGTGATACATGAATTAGGGTCGCTTACGTACGTACATCCCTAGGGGTGACGTATAAACGCAACATGATTATTCATAGGATGGATCGGTTCGAAATTTTTGTTTTTTATTCAAATCTCTTCATGTAGAGGGTTTTTGAAGCGATCATTGCGCGAAGGGTTCACCAGATGCGTTATAGGTATGATGTCAGGCATGCCCAGATCTGTCAAACAAAAAAAATGTATGAAAATCGGAAAAGATTTACTCGAGTTATGTACAAAAGACCAAAAACCACTAAAGCGGCTCTAGCTCGGAGACCCTTGGACCGACAGTGCCCAGATTCAATCGGTCAAGTTTTACTCAAGTTATCGCGGTGACAGAAGGACGGGGTGGTTGCAAACGTCGTGGTAAACGCATAAGACTCCTTTTCGGAGAACTTCGTTATACGGGTCTAAAAACTAAACTACATCGCGTTTTTATTCAATAAACAAGTGAAAAACATTTAAATGAACATGGAATCACATTAGAATTCATATAGTAAATGACACTTCAGGGACGAAAAAAGAGGGCCAAAGAGTAGTCTAAAATGTTGACATTTCGCTTCTCTATCAGGACAGGAAATGTGACTTTTTTGGTTCTTCTGTACATAAAAATATTTGTATTTCTGCCACTTTCGACAAAAATATATAAAAATCAGTAATTTCGAAATTAAGTTTTTTACTAAATTAAAATTCATTCATAAAATGATAGAAGTGTGAAAGAAATGAAAAGACTAAGAGTTACTCAGAGTTACATTTGTCATAGTAGTTCTTTTGACTCACCGAGTAGTTACCCCGAAGTTGAAAGAAGAACTCATAAAAACAGATCAAATTGTCTAAAAAATAGCGGGAAATTTAAAAATTGCACTAGTAGAAAGTCAATGCGCACTAAGTAATATAATAAAAAACATAGTGTCCGATGTTACTATTAACCCGGCAAAAAATGTCTTGGATTATTTCCCGTTTTACACTAGCGACAACTTGCATATAAAATACTTTTGTCTAAACATAATTTAATATAAAACATTGCATCGAAAAGACAAGACTTAGCCAACACACACCATCGTTGAAACAGAAAAGTCTTGTAACATTTTATAATAAACATTAAAATGCTGCATGAATAAGATCTATAGTTCGTGAGAACTAGATGGCTATCAAACAGACTTATATTTGCTATTATATTGTGTGGTTATAAAACTATAATTTCATATAAGTTATCATATGCTTGCATGCCTAATCTAATCTTTACTTCTGGTACGGTTTTTCATTGCAACTATTTTTTTTTGTTGAGGGAGATGTATCCTAGATCTTGGTGGGCATGAGTTGAAGATGATGTTTTTCATTTCTCTTTTTTAGTTGCTTGTTTTTATTTGCTTCAGCGCCTGACATTTTTACCTTTTTTCTTCTTCTGCTCTTGCGGTGATATGCATTCTAACAAGAAAACACATTGTGCAGCAATTCATAAATTTGCTACTTTAACCCGACCTTTTTAGAAATATACCTACTGCCTTTGGAAGGCACTGTTACTTCTATTTGTTGTTGCAATTTTTTTCATTCTTCGTATCGGTTCATTTTATGCAAAACCATAACAAAGTGCCGAGTTCTGTAAATATGTCGTCGTCTGCTAAACATTTTATTGTTTTGTCGATATATAAATATATATAAATATATATATTTGTGGGTACGTTGACATGGATCGATGATTTTATTTTTTACTTAGTTTTGTTGACCCATATAAATAAAAAATTGTAAATTTGGAAACGATTTTCCTGTTACCAACAAACTCGTGATGTTTTCGAGTCATTACAAAATATTATTTAAAGATGGTCATCGCAGAGCTGTATTGTTTTTAAGATAAAGATAGAGTTTCATGCGGCTAACACTTCAAAACAAACTTCACAAAAGGAGCCAGAGAAATTATAACTAGGTAGCAATTCCATTCTACGCTTGATTGTAGATTATCCGCCTATTGCTAAAATTGTTGCTTGGACGTGTGGGTAGCCTATCGGTAACGGATATATCGAGATAAGTAAATTTTCGCTAGAGGGATAAGTTCGAGATTATCGTTGTAGGTAGATAAACGTTTTTTTTTTTTACTTGACAGTCTTCAATCAAACGATCAATACACCGACATGTAAGTGTGCTCAAAATCAAAATTGTCGTCTATTTGCAACCTCCCTTGTGTGTGCGTGTGTGGAATTACAATAATATTTCCGAAAACATTCATAAGTTGCAGAGTGTCATATACGTGAGTCTAGATTACTTTATCACTTTATATTAATTGAGCCGAGCATAATATCCAACCAATTTCGCAATTAATTCGTCGCAAAACCAACCACAACACTTGCCTAATGAATAACAACCAAATGAAATGGACTCATTCTGATCCGAAACTAAAATCCAATGGTTGAAGATATTGTGTTTTGTGGTCAATTAAGAACGTAATATGAATAATGTGACATTTCACAATTTATGTCTGCTCGCTATTTCATTTAACAAATATTGTGTGCTTCAAAAAACCATTCTTGAAGTAATAAATTTTCTTTGTGTTTTTATTTCATTCATTCCTAATAAAACTGAAGGCTTTGCTGTGGTCATACTCATTGCAATGATCTCATAGTCTAGTTGAAACAGATAAAATCATAAACATTGTATAGTTATAATTGAACAAATCAACAAAATTCATCGTATGCGTTGTAATTAAAATTTAAGTAAGCACAATTCTAACCACGGTTATCGTTATTGCTATCGACGAATATAAGATAAACGAGCTGGAAATTCAAGAACATTCAAATTAAAACTTCAAAATCCAATTCTTATTGAACATGCTTCCATTCCCGTTGAGTTTTGAGGAGGTAAAAGAATTTTATCGTTGGCCACTTGAACGATTCTTATGACCTACGTAGCGATACGATGAATTTGTATACATATACCTAGCCTACATTTAGACGAGATAGCTACGCACTTAACTTTCCCAGAGAGTAATTGCATACTTCAACGCGTTTTTCGGTAGTTACGTTAGGCCGCTGGTCCAGACTGAACTTGTTATTGGCCATTAAATGCTGTTAGTGATTTCTCAAAACAAACAAACAAAACCTGCCCTCTTTTCCGAAACCCTGCCTTCATATGCAAGAAAATTCAGTTGAGAATTTCGATTCTAAGGAAAGAGCCCTTCTTCGCTGCAATAGCCGTAAATTTTGTGTACCATATCACCAATCCATTTCATATCCTGTGAGAATTTGAGCGATCAGCTAGCACGGCAGCGTTAGGTATATGGGAGTTGACGCACGTTGAGAGAGCAATTCGTCGCGCTCATACAATCGTTCTTATCGGTCAGTGCTTGCCGTGCTATAGTTCTTGTCAGGCGCTGCTCCTGGTTATAGTAAGTGTTAATATACAATGCAACAGAGCGCTGTGTAGCGGCGTTTCACAAGCAATATGATGTCACTTTCTTCTGGCTCCGGGGTCTGCTAAAATCTGACAGTTTTTCTGATAGAACATACATCACATGACCGAAATATATTTGCATTGAAACATTTGTTTCATCAAATTCCTTCAGAATTCGACATTTTGACCATGGGGATGTCACTTATTCATCCAATATTCACTCATAATTCATTATTGCCGAAGAAAAAACAATCGATTTGTAACTCGACTCGGCCAACGCAAATTTGTCGATGTTGCCGAATCCTATAACAAACTGAAAATTAAAAAACGGCATCTATAAAATGTATAGACGAAATCCAAAAACTCGAAAAAATTGTGTAAATTCGATGTAAAATTTTATAGTAAGTGACACCCTCGTGATATACTCAGATATTAAGAATGCGAAGCGATTGAACCTTCAATTCGAACAGTTTATGTACTCAATTTATACGAGTTAAGCACAATTTGATATCAATTTGATTGTCACATTTTTATTAACACGATTTCGTAGATTATAAATTTTTTAAATTGGTTGTGGTCATTTAAGCAATGTTTTTAAACAGAAACTGAGATCCATTTATATGACAAGAAACAAACAAACAGACATTAATTAAAATGCTGTGTAAAATTAAAAAAGTCGTAAATATTGGAATGATGTAATCGGTGGTGTGGTGGAGGCTAAACATTGATAAAATAAAATGAATTTTCTGTGTGTGATACACATTTTTCAAAGAACAAAAGAAATTATTTTTGAGCTACACTGAGAAAACCACTTGGAGGTACAGTGACGGAAATTTCGAAAAAATTATTTAATGCATTATGCATTTCATTTTAATCCAATTTATCTCATTGATTGCATAAATTAACGAAACGAACGAAAAGCCGTTTGTTTATCTTCACAGAGGAGTAAAGGCATTCTTCGTATGTTGCCGCTGACGCCTGTGTTTATGCATGTATATGTTGTGTGACAAGTTGGAATGTTACCAAACGCTGATTATTGTATTTCTTCGGCTGTACTCACTTTATACTACAAATTTTGATGCCCTAATAAAATAAGTGTGTAGTAATAAGTGTCTGTAGATGTTTTCTGTTATTACGTTGCGTGTCATATTTATGTTCGTTTGCGCACAATGGTTATGATAGAATACTAATCCCGGGTATGGGTGAAAATGTCGAGAAAAATTGTTGAAAATTTCTTTGGATAAATTAACAAAAAAATACAAAATTCTTTTGTGTGCGGCCTTTTTCTTTACTCAAGCACGGCAAAAAGATGGCTTTGTGTTAAATGTTCGTTTAATGCAATTCAGGAGAAGAAATTTTTATTTTCTGAGCTCTTGTTCTCCTCTGTAGGGGAACAATAGAAATTTCGGCAAAAGTGCAGTATACAGATGCTACTCAAATCAGACCGGAAATGATTCGAAATGGTCCGGTGAGGTCCCCTGATGATAATACAACAAGAAGAAGATCATCACTGGACTGGATTACTTTCATCGTCTTTGGGACTAAATATTGATGAAAATTAATTTATTTTCGAAATGTCTTTTTAATTGTTGTAGAGGAAGCAGAAACGCTTTTAATGACACCTCGCATATAATTTACCTGCAAAAATAGCAACGTTATGGCTGTGGTGGTTAAAAAAGGCTTCTGTTTGTTGCAATTTTACTCCATGAAAATGTTCTACGAGACTATGAAATAAGGAGTTCACGCAGTAGACTGGTCCTTTGTCTAGTGCATGAACTTCTTATGTCACCGTCGTGTAGAGCATTTTCATGGAGAAAAATTGCAACAAGTAGAGGTCTGCATATCAAGCTGGGCAGCCTGGTGCCAAAAAATTTTCTATGGCAATGTTGGAGTGGGGAACGAGGACATTACTATGCACAATGTTCCAACTCGGCACCAGGCTGCCTACTTGGGACGTTTAAGTAGCCATAAAGAACGCAGCCTCGTGCCGAAAATCTGTTAATGTCATCGTAACGGCAGTAACAAATACTATACGTGATATAAATTTCAACACGGCACCAGGCTGCCTACTTAAGATATTCTACTGTGAATGTAGAGGGCAGCAGCAGTCTGGTGCCGAGTTGAAATTTATGTGACGCATAGTATTCGTAACTGCCGTTACAATGAGTTTAATTGCTCAAGTACGCAGCCTGGTGCCGAGTCGGGACCTAGTGCACATTAATGTACTCGTTTCGCCATCCAACATTACCATAGGAACTTTTTTGGCACCAAGCACCTTAAATAGATTTTTTGATGTTGAAACTAATAGGAATTATTAAAAATTTTCAAACCTAATTAACACGCAATATCAGTACGCTAACGCTTAGAGTACACAACATGTATTCCCAATTTATTTTCATGGTTTTAGCAATGTTATAATACCTTATTAAGCCATTAGTATAGAAAATTTCAGAAACTCCTTTACCTCAGCATTTTGCGCGTAGTAAGAAGTGTCATACGGATGTTACTAAAATTGGTGACAAAACACCATAATTTAATGAATTGACTTTGGGTACTGAGACCTTTTCGACGGAAAACGTTATTCTGAGTAAAAAGTTGCTCTACAGTTTGTCTCTAAAACGCGTAGATTATTTTATAAAATTCATTTTGTTATCAAAAGAACACCCCGTTTTGTCAGCCACCAAAAAGTTGACTTGACCATTTGTGACCGCGATAAGAATAAATTTGTTTGACCTACCTACCTGTACGGTGGGTCGAGAAATGCAAAATGTTTTTTTTTTCATCGACGTATTCGATCATTTATAGCATTTTGGGTCAAAAGAAAATTTTTAAAAAGTCCGGCTTTTGCTTGCCCAAAGCAGTTTTTTGAAAATTTGACAGTTTTTGTGAGTCGTACTACTCTGAAGGCTCACCAAAGCTAATATAGGGTGTGAATTGATCCACTCTTCGCTGCTATGAGTTCCTTAGGCTTGCGTGGTAACACTGCAAATTTCACCCAAACTATCCATTTTCCTCGCCATTTGTCAGGAAAATGGAAAGCTTGGAGGAAATTTGCGACGTTACTACGCAACCCATCTATGTCAAATTTCATACTATTTCCTAGACACTTTTTCGGCACCAGGCTGACCAGTCTGAAATGCAGACCTTTCTTCTAGCGAAAGATTTGTTAAAAAAACTAAGCAATCGCAAAAAAGTAGCTCAACTACTACATTCATAAAAGATGAATGTAAACGGCCATTTAGTTACTTTTTTGAAAATGACACATTTTTATCACAAAACTATAGCTAGAAAAACGTCTTTTTTACATAAAGTGCTCTTAAGGACCTCATAACTTAATAAATTGGTCCCGTTCTTAACAACGACATTTCGTTATCTTAGCGCTTTGGCAAAGATAGTACTGTCATTTCCGAGCACCTCTGGTGCTACCGAGCATTATTCTGTGGAACAGGCTACCTCATCAATAACGAAAGGCTACCTGTTGAAACTCAATTCTTTCTGAACATTCAATTTTCACAAAGACTTCAACATAGCAATAATTTTCTTGACGTTGGGCCATAGCAGCTTCAATGAAACCGATAACCCAAGAAAATTCTCAACATTATGAACCAACGGCAGAGAAACATCAACCATACAAAGTAATTTTCTTACTTTGTGCCTAAGTAGTGAAATTTTTTAAAACTTTCTTCCGATTTTTTCTCTGATTTCACTGACTTCCAGCCGCCGTTTTAAGCCGTGTTTTCAGCCGCCGCCGACACTCTTTTTTCGGCTAGCCGCCGCCAAAGTTTTTCAATCGGCTCTCATGTCTGCTGGACCGTCCTTTAAGTCTCGCTCAAGCCGCACATGTTTTCTAGGCAGCTATATCGAAGGTTGGGTTAGCGACGAAAGTCACTTCGCTAGCGATTTTAGCGTTAGCATACGTCACATTCCAGAAAAAATCCTGAAATAGAAATACATGTTTCGTAAAATTGAATTCTCTACCAGGGTTCGAAAATCAAAATCAAATCAAAATTTTGTGAAATCAAATCAAATGATGATCATTGTTCTCTAACGTGAACATCAAATCAAGTTGATTTCGTTGTTCGAATAAACCTTGAACATCAATTTGAAGTCTGAAGTTCAGCACGAAAAATTGATGTTTAATTCTACAATTTGAACTTTAAGTGCGAAAAAATGATCATCAATTTACAGAGTTTGATGATTAATTCCCAATATTTGATGTTCAATTTTCCCGATTGAAGTTCAACCAGAAAAATTAGCACACGCGTAGAGAGTGTTTCAAAAGCCGGAAAATAGCAGAAATTCTTAATTTTGCAAGGAAGATATAAAAAAATTTAATTGAAATTTCAATATTATGTTTTAATGATTCCTCTTTCATTAAAACTTTGAACGCTCTTTTGAGCTTTTTTTATTCATAGAGTTCCGTTCATATCGGAAAAATTTATATCGTTTGTTAGATCGCTGTTCAAGGCGATTACTAAAACACTATCAACAGTTGCACTGGACAAGTTGCAACGCAAGTCGTCCATTAATAGGGCCAACGCCGAAAATGCCCGTTCGGCGCTGACTTGAGTTGCTGGCGCAGCCAAATTTGTCATCACGGCCTCAAAAAAAAACGTTGTCAATTTTTCTTTTTTTTTTTGTTGTTCAAAATAACCGAATATGTTTGACTTCATTTTAAGTTTCGGTTGTTTGCCTAATTCCCGGATTCGTTTCATTAATTGTTTTTCATCGAATGCTGTATTTGGTGTTTTGGTTGCATGTCTTGATGATTCCAATTCAATATATTGATCAATGTCGTCATCATCGTCTCCACCAACGTCAGTTGATGATTTTGTTTGAATTCCGCCGGACGTATCGAGTTCCATAATTCGTTTTACAACAAGCAGAATCGGGTTCTGCAGAGAAAATGAGAAACATTTTTGATCGAAAACTATCTTGCGTTTGAAACAAATTTCTTGGGAAGCTACAAATTCCAGTTGAGGCTTTTCAAGGGAGCGAATATAGTGATTTCATATAGTGATAAGATGGAATACAATCGCTGCTCTAAGTAACTGCTCTTGTGAGATCTACGCAACTCTACACATCCTAACGTACGAATCACTAATTGTTTTCGGTTGCTGCAATAATATTGCACATTGACACATAACATCGATCGGTGATGCCTGGTGGCAATGTCCAGTTTGATGGATATTAAACGGTTTTTAATTTCAGATGCAATCAAATGAAGAATTCGGATCTCAGTCTGACGAATAAAATTTCCAATGTTGGACGAATTGACAATAGTTTTTGTGACAGTGGCATGGATGAGCGTTAAATTTCGAAAAAATGGCGAATTGAACAGCAGGAATGCTACCATATTCACGGCAGCGAGAAGCACACAATTTTTGATATAATCACCTTTCGATAGTTTGCCTTCTCTTTTCCTTTTCGAATTTGATTGCGGTTCATCTTGCGATGATTTTCGTCGTTTAATGCTAACACGGTCAACAGCAGCTTCTTCAGTATGATGAAGGCACAAATGACGTTTCATATTTTGAATGAAACAGCCGCTGTACTGCTTTTCGCACAGTATACATTTCGTTTTTTGGGTGTACTTGTTAAAACGATAATGCTTCACCCACTCATTTCCACCAGCGATTGACTTTGGAATTTCCTTCCAGTCAACGTTAATGGGTTTCTCATTCGAAAACTCCGCCTCGTCTGGATGCTCGGAGATCATTCCAGTGTCACTCATAACTGATACCTAACCTATAATTTTTTATTTTATTCTATCAGCAAATTTGATTCATCATTTCAGCCCTCATGCGGACATCAATCAGGAAATTCATATTCATACCTTTATGTGTCGAACACAGATATCAATTTCCAATTTATTTTGTCTTAAGTTAAAAAAAAATGCGAAACTTTCCTATCAACTGATAACGACGACACAAAAAAAACACTGACAATGTAAATGTAAAACAATAATTCAAACAATATGAAGGCATTGTTTCGTGCATTGTCAAATATTATTAGCGTATGGTTTTGTAATTTCTTTCTACCCCTCTTCCTATCTAACACGTGACGTCATTCTAAATTTCACTTTACATTTGTGTCATATTGAAGTTTTTCATAAGAAATCATTTCATAAGAAAACATTTCATTGATGATCAAAAACTTTAGCGAAATAAATCAAAATCAAAAAAATCAAAATCAAATAACTGTACGAAATGATGAAATCACAAAATTTGATCATCAAAAAGATGGCATTTATGTTCGAGACATCGAATTGATGTTCAAGGTAGGAATTGAACATCAAATTCTACAGTGAACTTCAAACCGACTTTTTTTGAAGATCAAAAGATGAACATCAACACGGATTTGATTAAATCAACGTTTGACAAAATCAAATCAAAATATTTCGAACTCTGTTCTCTACAACTTTGCCTTTTCAAGCCACTTTCCAACTCCTATTGTTTTAGAGATATTGAGTCTAGAAGTGGCTACATCACCCAAATTCCAGGAATGGGAAAAACTAGAAAAGATTAAAATAATGATCAGAATAGATTTTGCTTAGACTGTAATTTCTCTAGAATGTAATTCCTTGCCTTTGGAAGCAGCTTTCTAACTACCATAGTTCCAGTCATCTCCCCCAATTCTAGAAGTGGCTTTACACCAGGATTTGGTCATTTTTCCCACAATCCCTGAACCACGTGTTCTCTAAAATATTATTCTCTGCAACTTTAGCTTTGACAGTATATCCTCAATTGCATAGTTAAACAAATATAAACAAAAAATCATCTGCTTTCTGAGTTCGTCCATTCCATTGGTGCCCTTGTCCAGACCACTGACCCGATTTCCACAAAAAATGTTCCCACTTTTGTGAGACATTTCTTTTTGCTGGTTCGATAATACGACGATAATAAATGCATCCCTCCAACTCTTGCCTCGATCTACCCCATGTTACAATAAAATTGTTTGCAGTAAAAGTATATTGACGATGTACTGGTTGTAGTTTGCATTTCTATGGCGGTGGCGTTTCAAAATGATTACGTACTTTGTTACAATTTTTCTGAAAATCTCTGAAGCATCCAGTTTTTGATCTTTAATCTAATGTATGAAACAACGGGATCTCAAATCTAAAGCTTTCAGAAAGTTACGACAAGTGGAAGAATGCATTTTTGGCGAGGGGGGCCTGGGGTCAAAAAATTATGATAGGGAACGTTCCAGCAACGTTCCAGCAACGAAATACGTATTTTCAGCAGAACAAATCAGAGTGAATTGTGTATGTGTTGGTTTGCGATGTGCATGCTCTACACAAATCACATATTTTTATTTTTGCTTGAGCATATGGTTAAATGAACCCAGTCCTACATCTATTATGCAGGGCTATGCTCGCTAATGACTTTTTTTAGCGACACTAATGCTAACGCCAATTTTAGAAAATATTAGCGTCGCTAACATTTTTCGCGGTCGCTACTGCTCGTTAAATAGATCTTTTTTTGCACATTTTTAACCCTTATTCACCTATTCACACCGACAAAAATCTCATAAAGTGTTTCAAACATATCATTTTTGCTCGTTGTTAAATGTAAAAATTGTGTAGACTTACAATTACACGTTAAGATTACATTACTCACGGTTACGTTACGAAAACGATATACGGTGTGTAGCATGAAGCAAAGTTCCATTTGGTTTTTGTAAAGTTACACATGTGCATTTGAAAAAAAAAATAAACTGACATGAAGCCATCCGTAAGAGAAATGATAAGTCGGTACACCTGCCGCTAGATAGAAGGAATGTGAGGCTAGAAACTGTGTACGGAATGGGAGAGAATTTTATACGAATTCTCTCAAGAGACGTGCCAATTTTTTCCACATGCTGCTTCTATCTTGAAGCAGGGCTGCCAAATTAACATTTCTCTGTCATCCGTACTCAATGCATGCTTGTCAAAAACATTCGTACAACTAGACGAAAAAATATCAACTAGTCTCCAAAAATGAAAGATAAAAATCAAAGGAAACTAAAATTAGTTCTTATAAAAGATATTTTTTTAACCAATTCATAATTGTCGTGGATGAAAAAAGAATGGTCCGAAACTACAGTGTCTCGCGCTAATTAGCCGGATGGCGGCGGCTAACTGATAAATTCTTATATTTTTTTTAGGTCGGAGAAAAATCTTAAATATATGACACCTGAGTTAAGTCCGGTAGAGTCGAAAGTACCCAATGTCGAGAAAACACGAATATTTTCAATTTGAAGTGATTTGGGAAAGAATAACTTTTATATGTAAAAATTACTCGTGTAATTTCTAGAGAACGCTAAGTATAAATTCGAATTGGGTTTCTCTTTACTTTATCGATGGCACACATAAGGATTTTTCTTTACATTGTTAGGCATTGACTGCAGAGTTACAGTGTAAAGAATCCCTCATGTGACGAAACAGTGTCTCGACTCGAGTTAATAACTCATTAAGTCCCTTACGGCTCAAATGAGTACTCAATGAGTTATAAATGTTCTAGTCAAATCTCGTTTCCTTTATTATCTCTATTGAAATCCTCTAAATTCCTGTGGCGTCTTCAAGTGACGACAGGTAAAAAACAAGCTTGCACCACTTGAGTAAAGTTTGTGGCACTCGCAGAGAAAATTGCAACTCGAGTGAATTGCGGTCCTCGTTGCGCTTTGGCCACAAAATTCACTCTCGTTGAAATTTTCTCTGCTTCGGCCACAGACGTCAACCTTGTTAAAGAATTTCTATTTTCGCCTCTTGTCATGAAAATAACCATTACCCTTGCATTTGGGGCTTAAATTGGCCTTTGTCATCCCGCTTGAGGAAAAAGTTAAAAAAGGCAGAAATGGCCTTGTAGCCATGCACGATAATATCACTTTCGTTAATCGATCTAAATACGGAAACTATCGTTTTTGCGCCACGATACAAGGCTTAATTTTAGTGAAATTGGTGAAATTAAGGCAATAATCCCATACAATTTCTCTAATATAAATTTATTAGTCAAATTTAAAAATATTTTGACTATTGTTGCCCTTCTCCTTGCTGTTCTTAGTTCTTGTCTTAAAAGTGGTAAAAATACGTGAAATTGTATTTCACTAATTTATGGCATGCCACCACCGCCATATCAATGGATCTCGTTCTTTTGAGAATATTATTTCATAATTGGCATCGAAGGATCCAGGAATGAAGCCAGATCAGTTAATCATTTACTTTGAAACGCGAATCGACAGTATAATACGAAATTAAGTTTTTCTATTTAGTTCATACGAAGAACATATTCTTCTTTGGACATCTGTTTTATGAAAGTGATATCGCTGTAATGTTGTAATTGGTTTTATTTAAAAAATTGTGCTTGAAAAAGTCTTGAAGTTGTGAAGTAGATAAGTAAAATTTTAGGGTTTTTTACAAAGAAAAATATTCTAGCTGCGGAGTCAGACGATCGAAACTCTTGGCGGCGGCCCATGGCAAATAGCCGCATTTGACCGACCAAAAACGTCGGCGGCGGACCGTGCTAGCCGTTAGCCGCCGTTTTTGGCCGGTCTAGCCTGCATATGAAAACGTTGTCTCAGTTGAAGTGCTTGAAGTTACAGGAATACAAAGACACTTTTTAACTAGTTCACACAATACCTACATTTTTCCAAAACAATAAGACATTAAATTTCTCAACATGTTCTTTCGGAATTACTGTCAAAAAATATTATCAGTTAGTGTTAAACATGTTTTATCTTTTATTCACTATGGGCTGTTGAAAGAAATTTCAGTTTATTTTTTGTCGCTTCATTA
>CM055403.1:114073127-114090621 GCA_029228625.1 Pseudolycoriella hygida | reverse complement strand
GTTCCAATGTTGATCACTGAATGTTCCAATAAATAATAGAAATATTCCAACAAATAATGCAAATGTTCCAAAAGAAATTGATTTTGTTCCACAAAAAATTGGAATTTCACCCTTTTACGAATTTTGGAACAAAACCATTTTTTTG
This sequence comes from Pseudolycoriella hygida, assembly GCA_029228625.1. NCBI lineage: Eukaryota > Metazoa > Arthropoda > Insecta > Diptera > Sciaridae > Pseudolycoriella > Pseudolycoriella hygida. The sequence continues at coordinate 114,090,476 of CM055403.1, read as the reverse complement.
TGGAACAAAATCAATTTCTTTTGGAACATTTGCATTATTTGTTGGAATATTTCTATTATTTATTGGAACATTCAGTGATCAACATTGGAACAAAACAATTTTTTTTTGGACAAAAGGTTTTTTTTTTTGTAACGAAAGTTTTATTTTTTGTAACCAAAAAATATATTCCATAAATATGAGTTTTGTACTTCTGCGCATAACTCTTATTCAATTTTCCATGCCTGTGTATTTATCCTTATTCAGCTATGAAAATAAGCTGATGGCGTCACCTAATGAAGCGACAAAAAATAAACTGAAATTTCTTTCAACAGCCCATAGTGAATAAAAGATAAAACATGTTTAACACTAACTGATAATATTTTTTGACAGTAATTCCGAAAGAACATGTTGAGAAATTTAATGTCTTATTGTTTTGGAAAAATGTAGGTATTGTGTGAACTAGTTAAAAAGTGTCTTTGTATTCCTGTAACTTCAAGCACTTCAACTGAGACAACGTTTTCATATGCAGGCTAGACCGGCCAAAAACGGCGGCTAACGGCTAGCACGGTCCGCCGCCGACGTTTTTGGTCGGTCAAATGCGGCTATTTGCCATGGGCCGCCGCCAAGAGTTTCGATCGTCTGACTCCGCAGCTAGAATATTTTTCTTTGTAAAAAACCCTAAAATTTTACTTATCTACTTCACAACTTCAAGACTTTTTCAAGCACAATTTTTTAAATAAAACCAATTACAACATTACAGCGATATCACTTTCATAAAACAGATGTCCAAAGAAGAATATGTTCTTCGTATGAACTAAATAGAAAAACTTAATTTCGTATTATACTGTCGATTCGCGTTTCAAAGTAAATGATTAACTGATCTGGCTTCATTCCTGGATCCTTCGATGCCAATTATGAAATAATATTCTCAAAAGAACGAGATCCATTGATATGGCGGTGGTGGCATGCCATAAATTAGTGAAATACAATTTCACGTATTTTTACCACTTTTAAGACAAGAACTAAGAACAGCAAGGAGAAGGGCAACAATAGTCAAAATATTTTTAAATTTGACTAATAAATTTATATTAGAGAAATTGTATGGGATTATTGCCTTAATTTCACCAATTTCACTAAAATTAAGCCTTGTATCGTGGCGCAAAAACGATAGTTTCCGTATTTAGATCGATTAACGAAAGTGATATTATCGTGCATGGCTACAAGGCCATTTCTGCCTTTTTTAACTTTTTCCTCAAGCGGGATGACAAAGGCCAATTTAAGCCCCAAATGCAAGGGTAATGGTTATTTTCATGACAAGAGGCGAAAATAGAAATTCTTTAACAAGGTTGACGTCTGTGGCCGAAGCAGAGAAAATTTCAACGAGAGTGAATTTTGTGGCCAAAGCGCAACGAGGACCGCAATTCACTCGAGTTGCAATTTTCTCTGCGAGTGCCACAAACTTTACTCAAGTGGTGCAAGCTTGTTTTTTACCTGTCGTCACTTGAAGACGCCACAGGAATTTAGAGGATTTCAATAGAGATAATAAAGGAAACGAGATTTGACTAGAACATTTATAACTCATTGAGTACTCATTTGAGCCGTAAGGGACTTAATGAGTTATTAACTCGAGTCGAGACACTGTTTCGTCACATGAGGGATTCTTTACACTGTAACTCTGCAGTCAATGCCTAACAATGTAAAGAAAAATCCTTATGTGTGCCATCGATAAAGTAAAGAGAAACCCAATTCGAATTTATACTTAGCGTTCTCTAGAAATTACACGAGTAATTTTTACATATAAAAGTTATTCTTTCCCAAATCACTTCAAATTGAAAATATTCGTGTTTTCTCGACATTGGGTACTTTCGACTCTACCGGACTTAACTCAGGTGTCATATATTTAAGATTTTTCTCCGAACAAAACCATTTTTTTGTGGAACAAAATCAATTTCTTTTGGAACATTTGTATTATTCATTGGAAAATCCGGTGTTCAAGATTAGAACAAAAAGATTATTTTTTGGAACAAAACCAATAAATAACGTAACAAAAACATTTTATTTTGGAACATTTGAGTTTTTATTGGAACATTTAAATGATGCCCATATTTATTTGGCCATGACCGTAACACTGAAGTCGGTGGCGGTAACGTAACAAAAACATTTTATTTTGGAACATTTGAGTTTTTATTGGAACATTTAAATGATGCCCATATTTATTTGGCCATGACCGTAACACTGAAGTCGGTGGCGTCATCCATTTTTTCCATAGCTGAATAGGATTCGACAAGCAATTATTAAATCCTCATTCTATTAGGAGCAACAATATTTTGTTTCTTAATGAAGAATTCTGCAAAGTTTTGTCTTGAATCTAAGTTGACACAAAATTTTGTAAAATTCAAGACAGAATTTATGGCAAAACAAAAGAGGTAACTTAAAAATCCATTTCGGTTCAGATTTCTCAAAATCGATGCTACAAGTCGTTCAAAGAAGATCGTTTTTAATTTGTATACGAATAAAAAATCTTAACGGAACGACTAAACATTGAAGCTAAATTGTTTTTGAGAATATCTTATATATTACTCGAGCTTTGCTTGATCGTGGAACAATTAAACTGAAGAGTTTCAGTGCTTGAGTTAGGATTAACTTTGGAGTTTTGACGTTAGATGTAGTTATACATTCATTCTCAGATATAATTCACTAGTCCTAGTTTCACCGTAGATTGTTCATATGGAACATCAAATAGTCGGTACTTCACCCCATATCAGCATATCAAGGTGCATGACTTGACTGATGATTGGCACTGGATGCCGAAATGTTGATGCTTCTAATATGTTCAAGAACACAACTGTTCTAGTTGAGTTCAATCTGAGCGTCATTACAATGACAAAATAATTCAAAATAAAAATTCTCAACCTGTGACCTTCTGTATCGAAAATTGAAGTAAAATTTCCACGTTTCAGTTTAATTGAAGCTAAATTTCTTGATTGGCCAACTGTTTTTCAATTTATACGACTGGAAATCCAAAAAAATTAACTAAGAGACTTTGTCTTCAATTTCTGAGAGTTCTATCGTTCAATCAAACTTTCCAAATGATTTTTTTCTGTGCTGTTTCTCTCTTATTTCAACTGTTTAACTCTTACTACTACATCCACAAAATATTCTTACACTGGCTCAATAGCTGAATATCATTGACCTCGAAAAAATGTTGATAAAATTCTCGAAATTGATGACCTTAATTATAAAAACGCGAAATTCCACTATTTGAAAACAACTCACACAACACAATAGACACGATCAAATGAAGGGTAAACTCACTAAGCACAAGCACTTACTGATGTTTTTTTTCCGCTTAAGAATCGGTACTTCAAACAATTTTTAAAAACGAGTACGATTCAAATGAGAAAGCGATGTGAATATGTTAAAATTTTCAGGATTCATTCCAAGATGAAGGTTTCACGTAGTGACCTTAAAAGCGTCCTAACACTTTCCATCATTGTTTCACTCAACAAAATATCTTGATTGGGTGTTTGCGTGCTTCATCGCATAGATAGTCGAAAGTATTTTACCGTTAGACCACCGCGCTGTAATTACCTTGGATTCGTTGTGTCGAAAGTGCAATTGAATGTTATAACCGAACCAGAAACCTTGCAATTTATATCAAGAAACGACACTTGCTCACTAAATTGGCTAGCAAAGCTATGATGATCTTAATAAGCTCATTCATTCATTCGAAAACACTTACGTAGATACTATATTTTATGCGTTTAAAAGAGTAGATATATGATCGTGCAATGCGAATAAATCGAGTAAGGTTTGTTTTAAAGCTCAGCTTCATAGAAATAATAGTATTTTGTTGGACCCGTACGAAGTTCAAAGGTCCCATACGTTTACTACAATTTTAATGTAACATGGGGTAGATCAACAACTCGATAGCGTAGTGGTTAACACGTCTGCTTGCTACTATGAGATCGAGTTGCCAGTGCGTTGGTTCGAAACTCAGCCGCAGACAGATTTGTTCCGATTGTTAGATTTGTAAACAAAACAAAGCTAATTGAATCGGTTCAAGTCATGTGAAGTTGAGTGTAGCGCCATCGTACGGCTTACCGGTGAAAGGCATTGTTGGGAGGTGCCGGTATTCTACTCCTACTAGTTTCGTTCCTAGTAGATCTCATGGATGGCACTGGGTTTGTCGCACAGCTTACCACTGGCACAGTAAAAAAAAACTTTCCGGTAATGAAAGGATCTCAAATAGTAGAACCACAAATAGTAGCGAAACTAGTAAATAATGATCTAGCCCCTAACCCTTCATGAGTTGATAAGGCAGATTATTATTATTATTATGGGGTAGATCAAGGTGGGAGTTGGGGGGATACACAGGGGCGTGACAGTCTTTTGTTTCGATCTTTGCAAGTAGTGCTCAACGTGAAGTTAGCTGCAGTTGTGACCGAAGCAAACTTCAATGCAAACAAAATCAACTGACTTCATTGGAAAGTTAAAAAATCAGTTGATTTTTTGCAATGAAGTTAGCTTCGGTTTTAAATGCAAATAACTTCATGCTGAATATTACTTGCAAAGATCAAAACAAAAGACTGTCACGCCCCTGGTGATACATTATCGTCTAAATATATGACGAATCAGCAATAAAAAAAATGTCCGCCTGTCCGTCTGCCGTCTCCACTTTTTTTTCCAAACGGCTCAACCGATTATCCTGACTTTCCCTGAAAGGTACATATCTCCCATGATTCAAGTTCGAATATGAGCAAAATCGGCCAAGTAGCTCCGGAGATATGGTCGAAGAAGTGGAGGTCGGACATGAAATTTTCGAGGGTCGGTGAAACTTTTTCGCAAATATCTCAGCAAGTGTAGCACAGAAATACCTCATTTTGGTGTCAAATGAAAGCATTTGATGTCACAAAACTGGGAAAACTTTTTTGTGGGAATCAGGTCAGGGGTCTGGGCACTTGGACCAATGGAATGGACGAAATGAGCCGGGAACATCAACATTTTCTATTTTTTTCCCCCTGAAAAACTTAATTTTGAGCGAAAAAGTGTTTTACGACATATCGAAATATTTGCGTTTTATATTTTTAAAATTGAAACGAAAATTCACATCCTATTGTTGATTGTGCATATATTAGTGAAAAAAGTGTGTCTCAGGGTTTTGGGGAAATATGGCCCAATCCTGGGATATGACCACTTCTAGAATTGGAAGGATGAGCCATATCTCATGAACTATGAGAGGTAGAATGTTGCTTTCAAAGGCAAAGTTGTAGAGAATTTTTGCGAACACGTGTCTCAGGGTTTTTGGGGAAATATGGCCCAATCCTTGGGATATAGGTCCTTCTAGAAATGACCCATATCTCTAGAGCTATGAGAGTTAGAAAGTTGCTTCCAAAGGCGAAGTTGTAGAGAATGAAATTTTAGCGAACACATGTCTCAGGGATATGGCCACTTCTTGAATTTTAGGGACGACTCATATATCTAGAACTATGGCAGTTAGAAAGTTAGTGGAAAGTACAGGTCTCAAATGTCAAAAGACGTATTTCTGCATGGCCTTTGACATTACCTTGGATAATTTCTACGGATTTTTTAAATTCTTATAGTTCTCAAAGAACTTAAAACATTAATTTGTTTGCTCATTTTTATTGTTTAGATACGTTCGAGTATTTTTGCAACATCTATTCCGTTTGCCACATATATTCTGTCTGCCACATCTATTCTGATACGTACGGGTCTTTGATTATGTTTAAGTTGACCTTTCAAACAAACCTTACGCGACTTATTCGTATCGTACACTAACGTAACTACTCTTTAAGCAACGTAAATGCACATACATCAAATCGCATTTATATTGCTGAAACACATAATCATATTTTCAATACATATTTGCAGCTGCCATACACTTGTTTGTAAAGTATACGTTTGTGTATGATATGATAATTAAGTTTAATGCAATCACGCTACGTTCATTCTTTAGCCTGTTCTAGAATCCTGTTCCAAGCCTAGCATATTACCTATTTCGAAGGATAAGTAACAGGTAGACTTACCCTAATACATGATCAGTAAATAAACTGACACGTGTTATTCGTTCAGCTAATTTTATTAAGATACAAGATAAATAGCAATCAGACAGATAGACAAGCTTATCACTTGTTCATAGTTACGGAAAATTTCTTGAGCTTTCGTGACCGTAGATCAAAAAGAACCATTGAAGGTGAAGGTTCCTGGCAAAGGAATCTCGAAAGTGGTAAGTCATTTCGAAAAAATTACAAATTGTTATTCACTTTGTCCAATTAGTCGTTTTGCATTTGCATTTCATTGTTCAATTAAGAGTGCATAATGCTAAATTAGACCCATTATAAAATCACATAATGGTGGAACATACTTTGTATCCTAATGTGTTGTAACACTATTTCCTTATTATTTAATTATAAAGCCTTTAGAAGCCACTTACTAAGTGCAGCTACATATTTGTTGTAACTAAGCGTTAAACTGTTAAGAAAAATTTAAATGTGGAATCAACTTTGAGTGAGAGTTTGAATTTTGCAATAACTTGAACATCGAAGGAGTTTATGTTTCAAAGTTTTGACGCCTAGTTTTTTGTCTGGAAATGTTCTAATTTTATTTTCGAATATAAATCACAGAAAAATGTTAAGTTCTTTGTCAAATCTTACCATGGAAAGACTCCGTAATTATTTTCCAAAGTACCCGATAAAAAAATCTGGTGAGTAAAATAGGTAAACAAACAACTCAAGATAACGCAACACTCCCAGTTAAGCAAAGGTCTTATCGAACACATGGATATTATATGCATCACCCTGCGAATAAAGCGGGGTTTAGTGTGTTCTCTGTGCTTTCGCATTATTTTCAGTTGTTTATTTACGATTTCAAATAAACTTTTTGTTTGAAACGTAATAGTGAATGAACAAATTCATTTTTTAGGTGTGGTTAACATTGAGGAACGACCACCAGTTCTTCAATGTATTGTTTTAGGGTTTCAACATATTTTGTCAATGTTCGGATCATCAATACTTGGTAAGAGGAACAATTCGTCAAATTCATTTTTCCAATTGACTCTAAGTATTGCCATTTGGTTCGAGTGAGTCTGTAAGAAAAATAAGATTGCTTCAGTCAGTCCTTGGTGCGCTGAGTAAGTCCTAATCATAATCCTGTTCTGGACGGTAGGGAGCTTATAGTTTATTACATGCTTGGTCAAGTAAATGAGTCATTCTAGGACGAGTTTGAATGTGTGCGTGAGTACATTACATATCCGAGTTTAAATATTCGTAAAACGAGTAAGGGCGAAGCGGGCGAAGCCGGAACGAGCTTTATAATTTTCAAACGAGGATATGTATTATGTACGAGAGCACACATTCAAACAAGTGCATTTGACTAACCTATTTGGCCCATTATGTAGTGGGGTGAAGCATTTCTGGTGAAGTGTTTTATTTTTGAAGGCCTGACCCCAGGCTTTGTCCAGCATATTCCTACGATGCTTTTTAATGCTTTGGTTTTTTTTAAATGTCATTTGTGGTTGCCGGAACGCGAAAAACCGTTTTTTGTGCGTTTGGTAACTTTGCTTCACATTAGGATTTCGTTTTTTTTTATCACATACAACTCTAGCAAACGCACTAAGCAATCACTAAGTTCATATATTTTATCCACGAAACAACGAAATTTATTTTATTTTATCACATTGGCGTTCGGCTAGTTGAAAACACTAACAATTTTATGTAACACACACAACACTAGCAAATGCACCAAACAATCACTAATATTTTTTTCCACGAAGCAACGAAATTAATTTGATAATTTCGCATCTAGTGACAAAAACAACTCCATTTCGCAACTAGTTGCATAAATAACTATTATTTCATCATCCCAATGGCATTCGGTACAAACACAAACATTGATTTTGACAACAGTCTACAACCATGCTCAATTCATTGTGTACACCTTGATCAAAATTCATCGAACATTCGCATTGCATTTTATTCGAGTAAATGTCGTTTGCAAATTTCGTACTTTTTCGGTAAGTACTTTACGGGCACGGGTTGTAGTGATTGTAAAGTACTTTAGTAACGTGTTACCATTAAGTACTTTACCGTTTCAGATACCTGTGACTGTAATAGTATGTTATAATACAAGGGGAATAATTGCGTAATTATAGTCGAGGTGAAATTTCAAGGGGCGTTAGCCCCGAGAATTTTCACCCACCGAGACTATAATTGCGCGATTGTTCGCCTTGTATTATACGATAGTTTATCACATTTGAGCCTATAATTGCCAATTATTCACAAAACATGACAACAAAATTGACATAAATCAAAAATCAAAACTCATCGAATTTGTTGCAAAAAATGTCGTCTAGATTGATTTTTCGATTTAGTGTGCGGTTGTCATAACAACACACGTTTCATTCTCATTCATTCGTATTGTTTCAGTGTAGCCCACGTCGTCATTAAAGAACCGGGTTATAATAGTGTCATTACAACCCTACTTTTAACAAGAAAGTCGACTATAATAGGTCGATTATAGCCCCATTATTAGTGCAATAATTGGCTTATTATAGGCTCGAATGTGATAAATTAACCTAAAATCACTACAACCTATGCCCGTAAAGTACTTAGCGCTAGTTTTGTGAACAACATAAAGTCAAACTTAAAAAAGTAGGTATCATACACAAAAACCACAACTTACCTTTCGTATAAAAATGGCCTAGCCGGTCGTGATTTCTAAACTTTCTTTCGAAGTATGAAATGTATTGTACAGTATTCCAGTAAGGCTAATTTTTTGATTACTCGTCGTCCAATTTTTTTTCTTCTTGGTAGACTTCCCTCCCCTATCGATTTTCGTCCAACTTCTCCGAACCCCCTCCCCTCTCTTGATGGACGTTATTTATGAAGGCTGTGCCAATATGCCAATTAAGTGTTGTGTGAGTTTAGTGAGCATAATGACGTCTGCGTTTGGGGGTCTAAGAACACAGAGACCTTACTGCTGGAATTGTAGGTAAAAAGAGTTCTCCGTTTGCCCTCTGTCTTCCGCCCGTATGAGAAAAATCTTTCACGTAAACGAAGGAAAAATTGAAAACGATTTCGCATCCCTTTTTCAGTGCAAACCATACCTAAATAAACTTGTCTCGGCGACTGCTGTCAAAAAGGAAAAAGAAAAGAGAAACGAAAACGTCATTCCAAGAAGAGAAATTGAAACTACAGTAGGGGAATCATAAGATCGTACAACTTTTTATTTCAGGAGTAAATTTGACTAGTGAAATGAAATGTTGCACAATGTTATGATTCTGTTACTGTATTCCATCCGTTCTCAATCATTTTCATTCATAATGTTTGACAGCAATCCTCGAGACAAGTTAAAATAAAACTCATCTGCTCTCTGAAACTTCCTATTTTATCTCTTTACTGCTCACTTTTTAATGGACGTTCGCGGTAGTTCTCATTTCTTTAATTAAAGCAAAAATATAAATATTGACACATTTTCGGCAGATTATAATGTTATTCTTTTTCATTTTTGAAGCTCCTCTCTTAATGGGATTCGATACGAACAGTAAATATCTTTAAAGTTTAAAATATAATTTACTGAAATGAGACCGACATACATTTTCATGAATGAATAGCCGCATTTTTCTTCTCCGGTATTGGCACTATCATTTTTTACATTATCACAGGAGGAAGAGGTTAGACCGTTAAAATAATTATTCTTTGCAAAAAAAAAAAAAAAAAATGAAATTATAAAAAAATACTTCAAGTTCCGTCGTACGTTGGATCATCGTTCGCTTTTATTGGTGTCGTCATATCAGCCACTAATTACGTTTATGTTCCTGGTGGTGGTAGGAACGAACATATGGACGTGGCTACTGGTGGAATTCTTGTATGAGAATAGTAAAAATTACATTTCGTAGAACAATTTAAATTGTTATCTTGCACTAGATGTGTGGGTTGGCTCTTGGTCTGATCGGTCTTATAGTTATGTTTTTCGGAAGTGATTGGGTAGAATCCGTCATGCCGCCTGTCGTCACCGGATCGGTTGTCATTACCATTGGCATTCATTTGTCAACATCTGCTTTGGAAAATGCAGCTCGGACGACAGTTGACGCCTGGGTTGCATTCGTAACGGTTATAACGGTTGTACTAGTCAGCGTGTATGCTCCGGGAATTTTCAAACGCATTCCAGTTTTGATAGGAATGATTGTTGGCTACTTGGCTTATTTCATTGCCGGAAAAATGGGTTATGGGTCAATCATTGACTACTCTAAAGTCAACGAAGCCCATTGGGTTGCTGTTCCCAACTTTACGACACCGAAATTCGAGGCCAAAGCTATCAGTACTATAGTGCCGGTTTGTATTGTCCTGTTGGCAGAGAATTTAGGTCATGTAAAGGCTGTCGGTGCTACTGCCGAAACATCGTTGGACAAGTATATCGGGCGTGCTATTTTAGGAGATGCGTTTGCAACTATTGTATCTTCTGCTGGGGGCGGGCCTGGCACAACTACTTATGCTGAAAATATTGGAGTTATGGTAAGGAGCAACTTTAAAAAAGTGATGACAGATGGCGTAACCATTTGTGTTTATTATCTGGTAACTTAATAGGCGGTCACAAAAAATTTTTCAACCCTCGTATTTTTGGTAGCCGCAGTTATTGCCATATGTTTAAGTTGGATTGAAAAACTTGGAGCCGGTAAGCGAGAAAAAAAATTTAAAAAACTATAATATTACGTCAGCTCTCTTTAATTTGCAGTTATTCTCACAATCCCTCAAGGTGTTTTCGGTGGACTTTCTGTTGTCCTTTTCGGTTTAGTTGCAGTTTCAGGTGCGAGAATATGGGTGGAAAATAAGGTCGACTTCAAAGATTCTCGAACAATGTTGATCGCTGGTGTACCGAGTAAGTTCTATTTTTACATTCCATTAGAAATTTATAGAGTCGGGATCAATTTGCAGTCATCATTGGTGCAGGAATACACTCCACGTTAGAGTGGGGGTATTTTCAATTAGATGGGATCGGTCTCTCTACATACACAGCAATTATTTTAAATCAAGTGTTAAGAAGATGGAGTGATGTATTCCCTTGTGCAAAAAGTAAAAAACAACAGAAAACAAGTTCTGAATCAAACGCAGAAGCTGCACATCCTGCTGTTTAAAAAGAATCTGCAGAAATAGTTTTTAGTTTTTTATTTTTTTTTTATTTGTGAACTCTCAAAGGACTGTATTCTTTATCCTTGTCACAAGGACTTCCAGGCCAGTTCTTGAGTTCGTTCACTTATTCGCAAGCACAGTTTGAGCTGCTATGTAACCACTTGCACCCATCACTCCACCACCTGTTTATTAAAATAAAAATTAAAATCCGAAACAAAAGCCTTTTTTTTCATTTAAATTTACCGGGATGAGATCCACTTCCACAAAGATAGAGTCCAGAGATCGGAGTCTCAGGGAACCAACAATTTTTGGTTCTAATTGGTCGCAACCAAAATAACTGATCGGTACCCATGGCACCATGAAAAATATTGCCTCCAGTTAATCCAAATTCCTGTTCCAAATCCCATGGCGATAGCACCTCCTTACCGACAATACTATTAATGAATCCAGGCGCGTACCTCTCAACAATCTCGAAAACGGTTTGCGCATAACGTTCTTTGTATTCTGGTGATTCCCACGAACCGTTGCTTGGGTTGATTGGACAATATTGAGTGAATAAAAGGCAAACATGAGATCCTTCTTTGCAAAGTGTTGGATCCAAAGTAGATGGTATGACCATTTCAATCATTGGTTGTGTCGATGGGCAATTGCTTGTCTTACATGTTGTGTAGGACTCAGACAAAAGGTCCATATTTTCGCAGTTAAGATGAATTGTACCTGCGACGGATGAAAAAAAAGGTGATTTACGATTAGCATTATCTAAAGGATATTGTGTGTGCTACCTATGTGCCAGGGCTCCACTTTCCCAGGACTGGAACTGGGATTAGCAATAAAATTCGGGAGTTTGTCAACAGCAACTGCCGATTACAAAATTATTTACATTTTCGCGATCAACGATTTCAGAGATTTACCATTGATTTTGGTGACTGGTGAAGTGTAGTCAATGCCTTGAATTTTGTTAAGAAACTCCGAGCCTAGACATTCAATCGTTGACTTTTCCGTAAGTAGCTGTTTGAAGGTGACATGGGGTGTAGTTCCAGACAATACCGCGGTTTTGGCTTTAATTTCTACTCCTGATTTTAGAACAACTCCTTGCGCTTTTCCATTTTGTACGTTAATTTGTTCCACTTTCGAATTTGTGAAAATGTCAGCTCCCAATCCAGTTGCCGATGCTGCAATCGACGCACTAAGCGCTCCCATTCCACCTTCAACATACACCCAAGCTCCGTCACGTCCATCGATTCCTCCGAAAACATGGTGCAAGAGGACATAGCCCGTTCCTGAACATCGCGGACCTTGCATAGTACCTATCACCGCGTCTGTAGCTAGTGTAGCTTTCAAAGGTTCCGAATCGAACCATTGGTCCAGAATTCTACTTGCTGGGGAGGTAAGAAGGTCATGGAAGTCAGGTATTCGAGAGGGTCCCAAAGCTTTTAACGCTCGGTACGTTGGCATAAGTTGACTGAAACGATCACGCAATCCCAATTTCTTTGAATCACCCATGTTTAGTGGCCGACTGTCAATGAGGTGAGTAACTGCTTTGCAATATTTTGCCATTTCCTCTTCGTATGACTTGTATGCCTCTGCATCTTTTACGGAAAATTTTGCTATTTCCGCTTGTGATAATTCTAGCTTGTTGGATAATAAAAGTGATTTGGCAGGATATTCAGGCAATGACCAAAAGTCGTCGCGAATGGGAGTGTAGGAATTGTATGGTTCTCGAAAGTAGTAGTTAAATCCATGTTCCTGTAGAAAATGAGTGCTACATAGACTTCATGTCATTTCCGGTATCCTTGAAGTAAAGGTGAGCGTCCCGCCCGAAACTAGACTAAAAACCCGACTCGAATCTGAATGAATTTCTCGATTTCGGGTTTTTCGACTCAGTTCGGGTTTGGTTACTTCAACGGATAATCAAACCCAACCCGATACACGCAATAATTTTCTTAAAATTGAGTTTAAAAACATTTCAAACGAATTTTAAAAAGAAAAAAAAAGTTCAGGTCAGGGTTTTAGGTACGGTTTGGGACAGGTTTGAATTTTTATTTTGATTCTCTCGAAGAAGAATTAAAAGAAAAAAATCAAGTCTTTCTCAAAAAATAAATGGGGCGTATTGTAACTATTTTTTGGTTTCCGAATGCGCCTCCACGAAAGCTATGAGGCCAACGCTGAAGTTGTTAATCAACCGGATGAGAGTTCATTATTTAAGTCATCATTAATTTTACGAAATGACGACAACTTCAAAAAATGCAATTATTTGCAAAGTTCGAAACCAATGAATTGTGAATGGCATTCTATTCAACGAGAAGTTAGATGGGAATTTAATAGCTCCATATTTTTCGCTTGCTATGACGGTTTTCATTTTCTCCAGAAAACAATTAATAGGGGAGGCGGGGGTAATGGCGATCAGTGGGTAATACCGATCACAACATGTTTTAATTTGTTCGCTTGTTTTGATTGAACCTATTTATTAAATATTGTAAAGTGACATAAATTAAACTGTTTTCACCTTTCGTAGCACAAGATCATGTGTCTAATTAAGGTGGAGGTGTCAAAGGAGTATTTTTATGTTTCAGATTGACAGTTATATAACCTCACTAAAGAACTCACTTGACAGATGTAGTTTTTCTATCTCTTGAGTAGCATACAATTTTTTTTTATTTAAATGAAAGGTAATATCAGCAAAATTGACATTTTCTGGGGACATCTGACAACAGTAGATTTTGAAGCCATGCAAGTGATCGCCATTACCCCACAAATTTTACATTTTTCATTTTTTTATGAACCATTAAAAAAATTTTTTTTTCTAACTTTTTGTGTTATTGGACTGGAAATAATTTTTTATAAGAAGTACTTTGTCTCTTTCGATTTTTCATTTAAGTCAAGTCATAGTACAGGTAAGACTATAGGGCAAGTATAAATTTTTGTTTATTATGTGATCGCCATTACCCCCGCCTCCCCTAATAATAATAATAATCTGCCTTACAACCCATGAAGGGTTAGAGGCTAGATCATTATTTACTAGTTTCGCTGTTTGTGGTTCTACTTTTTTTTGAGATCCCGCCAAACCCAGTGCCATCTATAAGATGTAACTAGGAACGAAACTAGTAGGAGTAGAATACCGGTTCTCCCAACCATGCCTTTTCCGGTAAGCCGTACGATGGCACTACACTCATTTTCACTCGACTTGAACGATTCAATCAGTTGTGTTTTGTTTACAAATCCAACAATCGGTACAAATCCGTCTGCGGTTGAGTTTCGAACCAACGCACTGGCAACTCAATCTCGTAGTAGCAAGCAGAAACAATTACTATAGTTAAAAGTTGAACAATAACTGTCACCCGGGTGTTTTCCCCCGACTAAAGTTTTCACTGTACAATACTGTTTTCCCACGTACTGTTGTTTTCACCGTACTACCTACTAAAGTTTTCCCATGTTCTACCGTTTTCCTCGTACTATCGTTATCCCGGTACTACCGTTTTAAACGTACTAAGCAATTTCTTACACTTGAACAATAACTGTCACCCGGGTGTTTTCCCCCGACTAAAGTTTTCACTGTACTATACTGTTTTCCCACGTACTGTTGTTTTCACCGTACTACCTACTAAAGTTTTCCGATGTTCTACCGTTTTCCCCGTACTATCGTTATCCCGGTACTACCGTTTTAAACGTACTATCGTTATCCCCGTATTACCGTTTTCTCCGTACTACCGTTTTCACCGAACTAAAGTCTTCCCCGTACTACTGTTTTCACTGACTACTGTTTTCCCCGTACTACTGTTTTCACCGAGCTGCCCATCATTTTCACCACGACTGGTTACTTCTACTAACAAAACTCTAAGACTTTGCCAAAGAAACCGATGGTACATTTGTCATACCTTTGCAGATACTTCTAAAACCATAAAAATTGACCATATTGGCAACTGCTGACATATATCCGCCATTTTTTCGGGTGCCCAGATACACAATATGCCAAACCCAATAACTTTCCCTTTGACATCAAAAAGATATAAGGCGATTGTTTTTCATAAATTTTCGTGAACTACTGGATTCTGGGACCAACATTCTAAGGCAAATTTGCAGATACAGTTGAGGAGAACATTTTGGCCCATGAAAGTGTAGTTCTAAAGCCTCTCCTCAGGGCCTAAGGCCTTGACTTTGTCGTAGGGACGGCACTACGACCGTCCTAAGGCCGTAAGGACCAGGGCCTATTTTCGCGAATTTCACGAACTTTCGCGAATTTCACGAATTTTCGCGAATTTCACGAATTTTCGCGAATTTCACAATTTTCGAGAATTTCAAGAATTTTCGCGAGTTTCATGAATTTTTCGAATTTTAGTGAGTTTTTACGAAGATTCAACAAACTTCTTTAATTTCGAGATAAATAAAAAATTAAGTTTGTGAAATTAAAGTATGTATTCTTAAATTTTTCGAACAAATCTGCAAAAGAAATTTTGTCCGTGCGTCCGTCCGCCTGTCTGTCATTACGATAACTTGAGTAAAGTTTGACCGGTTTTCAAAATCTTTACTTCTGAAAGGTAATCGAAAATGTTAGGTCAATTTAGATATGGGCATTTTTAGGCCATGGGGCGCCGCCGAGCTAGGGGAGATAGATCTGTGAAAGTCCACTAATTTATCATTTTTTTTTTTAATTTTACTTAGCTATGGCTCTAAAAGGGAGTATCTACTAAAATGTGTTTTATTGTAAATACATAGCTTCAGTAAAACTTGAGCGATTTTCAAAATCTTTTTTTCTGGCAAAACTGTATTGAATTTAGGCATAATTGGTGAAGAAGATTCGTTCGAGAAAGTGGTTGAAAACGTGGTTTTTTGAAGGTCAGTGAAACTTTTTCGCTTTTATCTCTAGGAAATTATCACATAAATCGCTCTCCAAGGTTATGAATGAAAGGTAAGGACCTCAGGAAACCACGAAAAAAAAATTGGTGAGTATCGGTTAAGAAGATATGGCTTAGTGTTTTAATAAATCACGCTACACGACCCTATGTACATGATAGTTAATCGCTTTCAATGAATATTCCTTTAATGATTAGGTTTTTTGTGCAGTGTTGTAGAGACTTGACTCAAAGTAAGAGTTAAGTAAGAGGGTGTTGTGGCGCGTCTGACCTGAAATTATAAAAAGTTATGGCAGATAGAGCGTCAGTTTCTTCGGTAAATTATTAGAGATTTGTGAGTAGAAAAGGCCGGTGTTCGTGAAACACGTCGGACTGTTGGAAAAGTGTTTCATTTTTAGGGTTTTAAGGATATCTCCCGTTCTAAGATTTGTAGATACTTGATTCAAAGTAAGAGCTACATGGTTTTGTGGTGCCGAACAGGTAGCTACCGAAAATGAACCGGAAGTGAACGGATGTGACCGAAAGTGATCCAGAAGTAACTAAAAATGAACCGGAAGTGAACGGAAATGAACAGGAAGTGTTGTAGAGAGAAATGTTGAGAACAATTTTTTTTGTCGGCCCGAAGCGAATATTTCTTCAGCGTTTCTTCGGACGGTTTTTTCAATATTGAAACTTCGGCAATTTCCAAACCAGATGAATAAACACATTCACTAATTTAATACAACGGGAACAGTTGCAACAGGAACCCTTGCATCGGGTCCCCAAAGTTTTTGTTTATTTCTTCCTTCTCCCACATCGAGAACACCAAAAGCATCGAAATCAATACGGAACATCACCCTAATAAATGTGATTCTTTGAATGATGCAGTCGATCTCTTGTACGAAAAGCTTTCCGGTGGTTTTGAGTGATTTGTAACTGTTTTGAACAGGTGGTGTTCTTATCCACCACACGCGCACAATTATCAACATGAAAAACCGTAATAGTCGCACTTTAAAGAAGCTATCCAAGTCGCACAGTATTGCTGATCACAACAAAAACCCTTTTAAAAGGAAAATGTGACGCAAATCCTTCTTCCTCCTTCCAAAACAACTGATATCAATTTGGGGTGACGCTTAAAGCTTTGAAACGCAAAAATTCTTTTGGAATGTTTTCATTTTTGATTAAAAAAATGCGTCACAAATGCCGGACCCACCAATGTAATAATTTTTCTACGCTTTCAGCTGTCATACGCGAAAATTTGATTTGCTGTTCAAAAATACGCCATACATAATGACAAATTTTTGCGTTGTGAAAGCTGAAAGAACAGAAAAACTATAACATTGGGGGGTCCGACATTTGTGACGCATTTTTTTAATCAAAAATGAAAACATTCC
>CM055403.1:114054453-114072059 GCA_029228625.1 Pseudolycoriella hygida | reverse complement strand
ACAAATTGCACGTGCAAGTATTTTTATCTTACGTATTTCATGTGTTCTATTTAGAGGTGTGCGGGCCAATCTTTTTTGAAAGCCCGACTCGATTCGAAATTGAAACCCGAAGCCCAACCGCTGGCAGCTCAGCCCGACACGAACCGAACCCTATTCGAAATTAAAACCCGAAGCCCGACCACCCGGAAATCGCTGGCAGCTCGGCCCGACCCGAACCGAACCCGATCCGAAATTGAAACCCGACCGACCGAAAGTGATTCGGGTCGAATTCCGTTACCCGAAAAAATTCGGATCGAGTTTGATTGAGTTAAACTCAAGCATGAAACTAGAAAATGGATCAAGCGCCTATTTCACATATTGGCCACAAAACAGCTGAGGGCGCCCCGAGTTTCAACTGTTCCGTCGGTGACAAAACATTATATTCGTATGGAATAAATTCGTTTTTTGTGAATTATTCATTTTGTGTTTTGTATAAAGCGGACCAAGTGAGTTATTTTAAAGTAACATTAAATGATTAAACGATGCTGATGATACCTTCTTCTGTTGGGAACGATAGAAGGAGAGAGAGAGAGAGAGAGAGACAGAGAGACAGACAGAGAGAGACAGAAAGAGAGATTTGTTTTAATTCGTCTTTCGTCTATAGATCGAACCTTCAACTTTAGGTCCTTTATGATGTACGGACGCAGAAGGCTCAGCACGTAAGATGCTCTTGAAAATTTAAAACCTGGAACGATTTCCTCTGTCACAGCTGCTCCTCCGACTACATGCCGGTTTTCAAGTACCGCTACAGACAGGCCAGATTTTTGTAAATACCCAGCTGCCACCAATCCGTTGTGTCCTTGATTTTTAGAAAAGTGTTATTCAAAAAATCCTTGTATGATTTATGCCTTGATAATATGCACCTGCACCAACAATAACCACATCGTAGCTACTTTTTATCTCTGACGCGTCTTTTCCTTTGAATTGAAAATCACCGAAAACGCTAGTACTGACACTTCTGTTCCAACCGTTTCGAAAAAGATTTCGACTTGGTCGTAAAGATTGTAATGTGCTGATGCACCTTGACATAATTTAACGCACTTTCAAAATTAACAAAACAATAAACTAGCTCAAAGCAAATAACGACCTATGAAAAATCTTAAATCATACTGAGGCTTTGACTTGGTGTCGAAAGAAACGACTAATTATCATTCTTATTTGGACGCCAGTAACATTATCTTTAGAAGAGATAAGAACACTTTGTCTATGAGTTTACATTCCGAAATGGTTTAACATTTGACACTGACTTGATTTAACTACTCAGAATATTAAGATTAACTTTAAGGTTTTTATGGAAAGAAAGTTCACAAATAAACCCTTGAAAACATTAACAAATTGATCATAATGGCGCTCTTAGTGTCATAAACACAATTCACAGTTCAGAAATTAATCCTTTCACGATTTAAGAAAATCTTTTATTTTTCTTATGTATCGACAAAGACGTATATTTTCGCTGAGTTCTTGAGATTATTCGTCAATATTGGTGCTACTGAGAAAATAGTTTAATTTATTGACTCTTCACTAGAGGTGTGCGGGCCGAACTTTTTTGGAAATCCGACCCGAACCAAACCCGATTCGAATTAAAAACCCGAAGCCCGACCACCCGGAAATAAACATATGAAGAGACCCGTACGTATCAGAATAGATGTGGCAAACAGAGTTGATGTTACGAAAAAACTCGAACGTATTTAAGACAATATTGCCTTAACTCTTAAGTGTATGAAATTACGTCCACAATAAATTGTATTGGAAATTGCAGAGAGGGCAATATTGAAAACTCCGTCCGAAGAAAAGCCTTCCGAAAGTACAAAATTGACCCCCAAACAGACAAAAATGTAAATCTCAATTTTTTCTACAACGCAGGAAAATAGTTATTTGGATCACAAGGGATGAAAAACAAAAAATTCAACCGTGTGCGAAGTATGCAGCCCGTGCCGTAAATGGTAAATGCCCACTTCTAGAATTGGATGGAACGACACATATCTCTAGAACTTTGAAAGTTAGAAAGTTGCTTCCAAAGCAAAGTTGTAGAATGTCAAATTTTAGAGAACACGTGTCTCCGGGCTTTGTGGAAATATGGCTTAATCTTTGGGATATAAACACTTCTAAAACTATGAGAGAACACGTGTTTCACCGTTTTGGGGAAATATGGCATAATCCACGGGATGTGGCCATTTGTAGAATTGGCAGGGATGACCAATATTCCTAGAACTATGAGAGTTAGAAAGTTGCTTCCGAAGGAAAAGTTGTAGATAATAAAATTTTACATGTTTGACGGTTTGAGCGAAAAAGAACCTAATCTTGTAATTCAGCCACTACTAGAATTGGGAGGCATGACTCATACCTACAAAACTATGAACCCAATTGGAAAGTTGCTACCAAAAGCAAAACTGTAGAGAATAAAATTTTCAAGTCGCGGGATAAAGCAACTTCTAGAATTGGAAGGGATGTCGCATATATGTATAAAATTATGGCAGTTTGAAGTTTGCTTCTTAAGGGCAAATCGGTGAGAATTACATTTTAGAGAAAATAGTTTCAGGATTTTTTGTAGTTTCTCTCCTCTTTTTAAAATGGTGGGGAGAACGTTTGGGCCATCAAAATCAATGGTCTCAGACGTACTTCGGTAGGGCCTTTGACATTACCTTGGGTTGGATCTTTGAAATTCTTATAGTTATACAAGAGCAAAAACCCGAATCGTAAGCCCGATAAAAGGTATACTCGACTATAATCACGGACAACCCGCTCACCTCTACTATTCACCTTACCTTACAAATAGGTCAAACTTACCTTTGGTGTGCCTAGCAGGCATCGCTTAGAAAAAAGGTTTTCTAAAATCTTTTTAATCTAAACGCAGCTCAGGATAGCTAGCCATTCTAGCTTTTGACCGACATCATTACTTGAGGTCGAAACAGCTTCTGAGAATTTTGAGAATTCAGTACTATAGAACAGCAAATAGGGAATTCTGAAAAGACAGGAAGTTATTTTAACGATGTGATAGAATTTTGAATCTTACTTCGAAGAAAACTTATGGCTGTAGCTGTGAAAATTGGAAAATTCGAAAATTTGAGTACAACTTCGGTCGATTAACTTTCGCTTGAGTCCTTGAATTTCATATTGAATTAGAGAGGGTGTGAATGGTGATAATCTTCTTTTATATTACTACAACAGTGACAAAATTGTCACAAGTTCTCTACACGCTGGCGAGAAATGTAAACATCACCATAAGACACTATTTTTGACAGTATTGATTTGGTTCAGTAACGTTACGTAACAAATGGGGGAGGGGGTGGTTTTGACCTTGCGTTACAGAGGGGGAGGGGGGACTGAAAATGTCGATTTTAGGGTTACGTAATTTATGAACGGCCCCTTATGCAATTAAACAAACGGCAATAAAGATGTTAATCAAATTAATTTACTTTCAAAGTGTTCAATATTATTTAAGTTTGGAATGATTTTTTCATTTTTACTCTCAATGAAAACGATAATTTGATTATAAGATTCTACATTACGATCTCACACTACAAGGCTGATATGTTCTTGGCCAAAGTGCCTGTTTATTAGTCGAAAATAAAGTAAGCAAACAAACACTATTTTCAGGTCCGTCAGAGTGGAAAATTTTCTAGAATGGTAATTGAAATGAAAGCTGCATTGTTTCTATGAATGGCAACCGGTTTGCATCACTTTTCATCAGACAACAGTAACCGCCTGTCGGTGGCGTCATCTCATACACGCCGACTTTACTTAATAAGTTAACAATAATAGTGTTGTTACACCCGTGAATCTTAACCGAAGCGACCTACCGCGTTTTTGAACTCCTTGAACAATTAGTCAAAACAAAAAAGTTGTCAAGCTACATGGTACGCAACCAATGTGGATAGTAAAATGGTTCAGATAATGTGGATTTAGAAAACGAGAAAATACCAATAAGCGGGACATTCTTATTATATTGTGCACCGGTGTATTTGATAATTCATCAAAATTTCGAAAATATTGATATTTCGGTAAATAAAAAAAAATACGAACTTGAAACTGTCATTTGCAAATAACTTTCTGAGATCAACGCAACAGATTATAATATTTGTTCTTAGATTTTTCCGTTAATCCGAATAAGAAAAATTTCAGTTCATCCAAATTTTTAACTCTTTTGCGTGCTATTGTTTCAAAGCAAGCTCGTTTTGTGAAAAATCTTTTGCTATGTTATATCGCAATAATTTCTAGTTTTTTGAGACTGACAACAGTACCAATACAAAAAATACATTGAGACCGAAGATTGTGCTCGATTACCAGAAAATACTTATTAAGTTTGTGAGATCGGCAAGTATATACTCATTTTAAAGAGAAAAAAAATTACAATTTTTGCAAGACCGATGCACTCAGTGTTGAAAGTCTATCGAAACATTTTGTATGTTTAAGCGAACTAGCTAACCAAAAACGTCAATATTTTAGCATACTTTTTTTATCCACTTATTCTATTTTGACTATCTTTTTTCCACATGTTTTTGAATAGAATAAATAGCATATATGACTCCGACCAAAAAGATATGATTTTGATCATGGTGTTGAAAACTACCTCGAGTTAATCTTGACCGATTTTCAATTTTTTTTCCACCTAAAATTTTGATAGTTATCGAATTTTGAAATTATCGAATTTCGATAAATATCGAATTTTGATAATTATCGAATTATGGTCCTCGCAGAGACTCGTTTTTAGTGCACTAGCTAAGTCCAAGGACTCAAATCCAAAAAATTTTCTTCCATAAATTGTCGGCCATGCTCAGATCTTCCAAACAAAAAAGTTTAGAGTTATGTACAAAAGACCAAAAAACACTTAAACGGCCCTAGTTCGGCCGCCGTTGGGCCGACAGTCCCCAGATTCAATACCATGAGAGATATTTCAAATATATTTCGATTACCTTTCAGGGAAAAAAAGTTTTTGAAAATCGGTTGAGTTTTACTCAAGTTATCGGTGTGACGGACGGACTTTTTTTATTGCTGATTCGTCATCTATTCGACTGGTTACAAATGTCGTGGTAAACGCAATAGACCCCTTTTCGAAGAACTTCGTTCTTCGTACGAGTTCAAAAACTTCTTTCCCTGAAAGGTAATCGAAAAATCTTTTTTGGGATTGAATCTGAGCACTGTCGGCCTAAGGACCAATGAGCTAGGGAAGTGGTTTTTGATGTTTTTGTTTTGTTTGAAAATTTTCTTGTTTGAAAGGCCTGGGCATGCCCGACAATTTATGAAAGAAATTTTTTTGAATTTCGAGCTTTTGGTCTCAGCCGTGGCCCTAAAACTGAATCTCTACTAGTGCCCAACGTGTTTTTTCTACATAAATCGGGTAAATCTTAACCGATTTTCAAAACCTTTTTTTTCCTGAAAGATAATCACTAAATCGATTACAGGATTGAACTAGGGCAACTTCAAGGTTTTGAATGAAAGATGTGGACATCAAAAAATCACGAAAGTTAAATTAGTGAAAATCTGTTGTGTGGTTCGGACTGTAGAGTCCTTAGTGTGGGCCCAGCTCCAGCTGCGCGATCACATACGATTTAGTGATTTTTCGTGAATATTCCTTTAATTACCAAGTCTTTTCTGCGCTTTTGTAGAGAAAAAAGATATGAAAATTTTTGTTCATAGAAGAGGTCGGTTCTAAGATCGGCCGCAGTGCATTTTTTTTTAAATTTTAGATTTATTTAAGGATTTAGAGAGGTTTTTGTGCTGTTTCTTCGGACGGATTTTTCAATATTGCCCTCTCGGCAATTTCCTATCCAATTTAATGTCGACGTAATTTCATGCACTTCAGAGTTAAGGCAACATTTCGAATCTTTTCGCAACATCTATTCTGTTTGCCACATCTATCCTGATGCGTACGGGTCCCCTGAATATGTTTGTATATCTGTTTTGTACGACTGATCTTAGGCATATTCGCATGTACAACTCGCGAAATTGCCTAAAATCAATAATCCAAAACAGACACACAAATAACCATTTAAAGTCACCTAACGTATGTAACGTTGAAGGTTAGGTGTAAACTGTTAATCTCCCTTCTCTCCAAGACAATTGTAATTTGTTTATAAAATTCTTATCAACGACCATAAATAATAAACTGATAAATTGGAGGGCATAAATTCTAATCGAAAAACGTATTCTGATTAGTTTGCTAGCAGATTAAAGAAATGATTGAAATGTTCACGTTTTGTTGGGCATTTTAACATAAAAATCGAATGAAATTCTTCCACGCTATCTGTTACTCTAATACATTGTTACAGTAGGCTTGCTTTTGCATTAATAGTAGATTAGTAGAGTATCGTTCGAAATAAGATGAGCGATCAATTTTGCGATACCAGCCAAACTCAAAAGTGTAGTTTTAAGCAACAACTCTAACGTGTACGCACTCGGTACGTTCAGTATACGTTGCGGGTCATCGTTACGTAGGTAATGAATGATTCAACCTACGTATAATGAGCCATAATAATCCAGTTCATCCAGAATGAACTCTTCTAGGGTAATATTAGCCGCCATTTTTATAAAGAAAAAAAGCATATGCAAGGGACCCGTACGTTTCAGAATAGATATGGCAAACAGAATAGATATCGCAAAAAGACTCGAACGTAGCTAAGTAAATATTGCCTTAACTCTTAAGTGTGTGAAATTACAACCACAAATTGGATTGGAAATTGCCGAAAGGGCTATTTGGAAAAACTCATCCGAAGCAACGGCGAAAAACCTCTCCATATCCATAAAAAAGCCTAAAGCTCGAAAAAATAGTATATTATATCACTTGGTTCAAAAAGCTATGATTTTGACCCAGGTGTTGAAAACGTCCAAGGATTTAGCAGAGCGAAGCGACCAACAAACAACCAAAACATTTTTATTTACTTTACTATTACTAAAGCACTTCTAAGTATGAGATGACTTATTCTTCAAAATGTCTCCTCATACATATTCTCAATAAATTTTTTGGAGAATTCGTGTAGTTCTCTTATGTTTGTTTTCATAATTCGCTCTTGGTTTGGAAAGGCAGCTTCAAATCTCTCTAGTCTTTGCCACGCCAAGGATGGGCACATTGTGAATAGGTGTTCGGGCGTTTCTTCTTCTTCCTCACATCTCCTGCAGATCGCTGAATTCTCTAATTTCATGTTGTGCATGTGTTTCCGTAACTTGCAGTGTCCGGTAATGGTTCCAATCAGCTTCCTCAGTGCTGTTTTAGAACACTTTAGTAGATATTTGGTAATGTTGTTGGATGTGCCATTTAAGAAAATCTTCGACTGCCTACAGCTTCGGAGATTTGTCCATAGCTCATCATGCTTTCTAGAATAACACTATCTGATTATGGTCCTCTGCACCCTGTATGGCAGTCCAACGGCTGGCTCCGGTCCGAAGAAAGCTGTTGTGCTACCCTCTCGAGCTAGAGCATCTGCTTCTTCATTCCCGTACACTCCTCTGTGACCAGGTATCCAAACTAAGTTAACTTTATGCAATCTAACTACTTCGTTCACTCTTTGTGTACACTCTATCACGAGTTTAGAAGTTAAGCAGTTAGAGCTTAATGACTTCAGACGTGCTTGGCTGTCATTTTACGTCTCATTTAGCTCAAACAAGCCTTAATTATCCCGAAGGTCTTAGCTTTGGTTATCGATGCATACTTACAAAGCGACTACGACTCCCGTACTAAGGGACTGTTGGAAAAAAGTCCTGCGCCCGTCCCATTGTTTATCTTCGATCCGTCCGTGAACATATTCACATTTTCCCACTCTCATGACTTGAAAGTTCTTATCGAAGAAATATTGTGGAGTTTGTGGAATTTCCTTTGATTTCTCCAGCAAGGTTTTAGCGTGATCCGCAATCGAGTCTTGCCAGCAATTGTTGTTCCTCAACCGAATTGATGTCATTACAGCTTCTCGTTCGAAAAACAAGTCTATCGGAAGAACTGACAGCAACACCTTAAAAGCACTCGTTGGAGTGGATTTCATCATTCCTGTAATTCCCATCAAAGCCATTCTTTGCACGCGCTCTAATTCGTCCTTTACTACTTTGATTCTTACTCTGTGATGCCACACATGACATCCGTAACTTAGTATAGGCATGATTATGGCTTCATACAACCAATGTATGACGTTCGGTTTCAGACCCCAGTTTTTTCCGAATGCACTTCTGTTAATTTTCTTAACTTATTCTTATTTGTGAACAGAACTAGGCTAGTCTTCTGGGGATTCACTGATCATAGTGTACAGCTCACATTTTTATTTTTCAATCAGTTGCAAATTGTGGTTGTTTACAACAAATTAATCGGTCAAAAACATACATGTATGCTATACGCAACAAGGAAAAAATCAAATGGATCTACGCTTCAAAATTCGATGCACATCATTGTATATAAACAGACGAATTGTTGAAGGACTGGACTAATATGCGGCATGCCGCGGCAGGTCGGTGTAGTATTTAATTTAAATTTAATTTTTATTTCAAAATAATAATAAAAAAGAAGGCACAATAAGCAAAAATAATGTTTCAAATAATTTAAGTGGAGGGTCAAAATAATGATGTTAACACTGTATCGCATTCAAATTCACACAATAAATGACATCATTTAAGAAATATTCACGAAAAACCACCAAATATCGTTTAGGGTCACGTAGCGTGAGTTGGACCCACACCAAGGACTCTACAGCCCGAACCACTCCATATATTTTCATTAATTTAATTTCCGTGACTTTCCGATGTCCATACCTTTTATTTAAAACCTTCAAGAGCGATTTCCGTTCTAATTTCGCTGAGAGGTAAGTCGAAAAGTTTCACCAACCTTTTTTTTCACCACTCTTTCGACCGTAACCTCTTAACCGATTTTGCTCAAGTTCAAATTCGTTATATATATTCAGTTATCATTCAGGAAAAAGAATGATTTCGAAAATCGTATAAGATTTACCCGATTTAAGGGGGAAAAAAGCGTTTGGCCCTAGTAGAGACTCAGTTTTAGGGCCGTGGCTGAGTCCAACGACTCGAAATCAAAAAAAGTTCCATAATAAATTGTCGTCCTTTCAGTTTTTACACTACAAAAAGACTTTCACTTCTTTTCGCGGAGAAATTTAAATTTTTGCAGGGGAAAAGTGAAAGTATTGAAAAATTATTACGCTGATGGAAGTGGCATTTGTGACGCAAGTTTTTAAAAACACAACGTAATTCTGCTTTAATTTGTTTGCGGATTGAAGCTGAATACGTCACCCTCCTCTGATTTCAGAACGTTTGTAACCGAAAGGTAATATTTTTGCGTAAGAAGCTCAATGCGTCACGCTTTCTGATTTCAGAACAGTTGTACGCAGACATAAAGACTTGCGTCACACCTCCTCCGTAAGAATTTTTTTTGGCGAAATCCTATATGTAAAAAGCAATCGATTCAGCTTTCAATTTCATTCTCATCACGAATTTAGAGGAGATTCTTCATTTCATTATCAATTTAATTTATTTACAGTAGATATCACTTTAACAACACAAATCCAATCAACAAGTCTTTGTAACGTTCGTATTAATAATTTTGACTTCATAACATACCGACTCCTAGATTGTAGGCAAAAGACCACGTTTCGAACCGAAACAATTTCGAAATGATTTTACAACGCTGTCACAACATTATTCCGAAAGCTGCTGTTGAAATCAATCAAAGAAAACGCTCCATCATTGTATCCGATGTTACGCTAAGCCTACATCTGTCCATCCAGTCTCTTCTTTGGCGACACTATATTTGATTCGAAGAGAGGAACTCAACAAGGCGATCCCTGTGCGTCAGTGGCCTTCTGTCTAGCAATAATGAAGTTGACACACAATCGGTTGAAATCTTGGTTCGCCGACGACGGAACAATTAATTGGTGACAACCTAGAAACCATATTGGATGATGTGGCCAAAGTTCTAGATTTTTCAAATGAATCCGGCTTAACTCTAAATTCTTCCAAATGCGAGATTTACTTCATCCAACAGTTGACAGGTAAAGGCTCAAACGCTGGAAAAATTAAATCGTCTCTTGCCAGGCATCACTGTACTCGATGGTATTCCAGAAGCATTGGCTAAGGGGTTAAACAACGTAAAAACACTGTGCAAACGACTGACTCTGCTAGATGTTCACCCCGCATTACGCCTGCTTTGTGGCTCATTATCACTCCACGCTTCCAACATTTCTTCATGTGAATACTAAGTTTGGAAATATCCATTCTCTCACTCTCATTTTTTATATGAGTCTTCATATAAAAAATGAGAGTGACAGAATGGATATTTCCAAACATTTTGTTACGATGCTGTCCAACATTCACACATTCAAACTGAGTGACAGAGCTTGGACCCAAGCATCATCGCCTATCGCACGGGCCGGACTTGACATTCGAAAAGTAGTGGACTTGGCACATCCAGCCTTCGCATCAGTTCATCAATCACAGACCTTGTCAAATTGTATTCTTGCGAAATTCAGTTTGAGTGTTTTGAACGACCGATAACGCATCAATCGAATCTTATACACCCGAATAGATTCCAGTACAGGCGAAACAAAAATCTTACCAGGCAGGTCTGGCATGTGACGCAATTATTAAAAAACACAACGTAGCTTCGCTTTAATTTTTTTTTGCGTATTCAAACTTAATGCGTCATCCACCTCTGATTTCAGAACTTTCGTAACTGGAAGAAAAACGTTTTGAATAAGATGCTTAATGCGTCCGTCACCCTTTTCTGATTTCACAACTTTTGTGAGCAGACATAAAGACTTGCACCACACCTCCTCTGTAAGAGTTTTTTGTGCGGATATCAGTACTTTTGTAAGTTAATTTTTATCTTTAATAGAAAAAAAATTTGTTCGAAAGAACTTTGGTGAATAAATGTATCCCCCAAACTCTCGATTATGGAAGTGACCATATACTATTATTGGGCCATATTTCCCCTAAACCCTGAACACGAGTTCGCTTAAATTTAATTCTCTACAACTTCGCCTTTGAAACCAACTTTCTAACTCTCATAGTTCTGGAGATTTCGGTTATCCTGCCCAGGGAGTTGCGGGAATTGTGAAAAGTTAACACAGCGCTGTGTCTGCAATCCGTACAATGGATCAATGCAGAAATATTACGAATAATGTCTACGATATTTAATAGTATGAAACTGTATTATTCAGTCTAATACGCAACTCGTCGTATGTCCTGTAAATTTATGCAAGTCGCTGTAACTGAACTCAACCTCTCACATACATTTCCAAATTTATGTTTCGTGTATTTTACGTGAGGCCGTTTAGGATGCGTGTAGGCTCAAAAAGAATTTCGTCGACGTATTATGTGATCCGTATTTTTTTGTGTTTTTTTTTTCAAATTTACGTACGTTTTTATATATTTTTTTAAGTACTGAGCTGTATTTCTTGCACATTTGCCATATTTGTTGTGTCAGTCTGCTTTTTTCATCGAAAAATACGTCCTGAGTCAAGAAATGTGGACATGGGTCAATGCACATCTGAAAACTTTGACAGTAAATGTTCCGAGATGTGCTCGAGAACGCCACATACAGGTTAGGGAAGTGGTCATGGCAAATGTGCGACGGGAACGACAAATGTGCCACTTGTAAAAAATAAAATTTCACATTTGCGAGGCAAATGTGACTCATATATGTGAAAACAAATGTGGAAATGTGAAAACACATGTCCACATTTCTTGACTCAGAACGACTTTTTCGATAAAAAAGCAGACTGGCACAACAAATTTGGCAAATGTGCAAAAAATACAGCTCAGTACTTGAAAAAATAGAAAAAAAGTACGTAAATTAAAAAAAAAAACACAAAAAAATAAGTATCACCTAATACGTCGACGAAATTCTTTTTGAGCCTAAACGGCCGTACGTAAAATTCACGAAACATAAATTTGGAAATGTATGTAAGAGGTTGGAATCGACATAGTGCTAAAATTTTCAAAATTTCGCAGATTGGTTATGAAATAATGAGTTCAGACAAACATACCCGCTGAAAAGAGAACGTTTCCACACATTTGTATATTCGAAAAACTTTTTCAAATATAGACGATATTAATGCACTGACAAAGTTCATTAGTATTTTTCATTGAAAAGTAGCATTTCCCGCAACTCCCAGTTATGGAAGTGACCATATATACCAGTATTGGGCCATATTTCCCCAAAACCCTGAAACACGTGTTCGCTTAAATTTGGTTCTGTACAACTTCACCTTTGGAAGTAACTTTTTAACTGCTATGGTTCTAGGAGGTACGGACTGCATATCATGAAACCTTATTTGAAATTACAAAACGTTGCAAAGTTAAAAAAAAATTGCCACAAACAAACGAAGAAAGAAAGTTTTACCAAATTGAATAGTGAAAAGTATGATAATCGGAAGTTTGTCAGCTTTTTGATCGAAAAGCTGACAAACTTCCGATTATCATATTGATATAACACGATCATAATACAATCATTTAACAAGTTAAAAGTATTCGATTTGGGTGCGTTTCCATACAAAATAGCAAACTTGTTTAAGTCATATCTCCGGATTGGCTGAACCTATTTTAATGAGTAAACAAGCATTTCGGCCTAAAACTTTGCGTAGAATCCGGGAAAAATATTTTCCGGGGGGTACGTCGCTCGGGGGGGGGGGGAAGTCAAAAAGTTCCTGTATTATGTTTCTTAGTCTACGAAAAATTTCTTATGAATTTTTTGGCGTATAAGACTTGCGTCACGGCCCCTTACTACCGTGGGGCCATGCTCATTATCGTTTAATGTGTGGTGCTATCAGCAATAACCGGGAATCTTTACGTGAAATAAACTTATGACGTTGGTTTTGTTTATTTGTAAACATTGTTGATTAAGGTAGAACATTAAAATGGAGCTTGCGTTGTCCGAGCATTAATTGATTCTGGTTCCGGAAGAAGTTATATACGAGAGCAGTTGGTACAGAGAATTGGCTTAGAGGCTCGAAGTGAAATATCAATTGCTTATTTGTTGTTTGGAGGACACGTCACGAAGGTGAAAAATCATTCAGTGTATCAAGTGATTGTAACCAGTACGAGTGGAACAGCAAAAATACCGTTAGAATTATTAGGAGTCGAAACGATATGTGGTGAAAAGACGATCCCTCCATCAGAAATGGTTGATGAAGAACGATTTTCTGACACCCAGACCACCAAAGTTCATATGAAGACATAATCCACGTATTGTTATCGAGCTTACAGTTGGTCAATGCTTCCACTGTCGATTTAGTGTTGTCATCAAATTTTTCAACTGATTCCCTGCACGTCCGTGATGGTGTTGTCCTAAACAGGAATATCAACTTGGTAATGCGAAGCAATGTTTCAAAATATATAAAGCGATGTGGTAGTTATCTAGCTCAGTTAGTCTGCGGGAAAGAAGTTTCAATTCCATTAGTTTCTTCTTAAAGACCTTTTTTGAAGCATTGCCCGATATTGGGAGCCCTATGTAACAGCGCAAATGCCTAGTGATAGTTCTTGAAACTGACTAATTCCTGATCAACTTCCGAGCAAAAGAAAATCTCGCACTTATCTTTATTTATTCGCAGACCAATCTTTCCGCATTCATCAATGATGACTTTGAAATCGCGAAGCACACTGTCAAACTCTCCAGCTGATTGTATTGCTGAACTGGACAGAAGTGGTCCGCTTGGGTTCCCTTGTTGTGCTCCATTCTGTGATAATAGTATGTAGTCTCCGCAAAAGTTGAACTTGAGTACCTGTTGCCACAGAAACGGGTAAATTGCTGGGCAGTTCAATTTCATTTCCGTTAAAAATACGTTATGTACAAAAGACCAAAACCCACTTAAAAGGCCCTAGCTCATTGGCCCTTGGGCCGACAGTGCCCAGATTCAATCCCAAAAAAGATTACCTTTCAGCGAAAAAACAATTTTTGAAAATCGGTTGAGTTTTACTCGAGATATCGTGTTGACAGACGGACGGACGGACATTTTTTTATGAGTACTATTTAAACGTCAAGTTAAAAAAAATTTTTTGTCAAGTTAAAAATGTCAAGTTAAAACAAGTTGCAGAATTTCTATTAAGTCCCTAGAGAGCACTTTGTACAAGGAAAATATTTTAGGTAGACTCTTTAAAGCGGGATAACAACAAATAAAAACATATTTTGTATAAGGAAAATGTCCAACTTGACAATGTAACAAAATAACTTGACAAAAACTAATTTTTAACTTGTACCAATAAATAGTTCCCTCTTTTTGTTGCTGATTCGTGATGCAAGGAATATGATCGGTGCTCCTTACTCCCGGTCGAAATTTGACTGGAAGTATTTTGACGAATTGTTAATAGCTTTTTTGAATATTGTGGGTTGTTATTACGACAGTAATAGTATATTACTGCATAGCCGTGTATATAACCGCTTACATACACGTTTATTCAGTACGATGCTATAATGCATAAAGTGGAGGGGAGTTGTGTTAGTTTAACCGTTCACGTTTTTAAGTGTGTTGGTTTAACCGACTTACATACGGTCTTAACTCTTAACCAACTTGTACACTATACTAACACACTGACATCGAATGCATTAAAGAAGTATAAACTGTTCGACAGTGTTTGGGTTTCGAGCCATCAATTGATGACGTTGATTTCATAGTGCGACAACTAATCTTGAATAAAGCTTTATGATATTGAAAGAAGGAATAGCAAATGAGGAATTTTATTTGTGTGTTGCACAAAATATTATCAAAACTTTATTATCTTGCAACTTATTAAATGTTTGCATTCTTATACCACGATTTAACGAATAAAAGTCGAATATTTGCTTCAATTCCTTGGAGAAAAAAAAATTAAGTTTTAGAACAAAAATTTTCCAATATCCATAAAAATCAATTTAAACGGATAAAAAATGAAAAGTTTCTCGAACAACAGCTTACATAGTTGTTATAGAAACTTTGTCGTATCCAAAGTTAACAACTCTCAAGACAATGTAATCCTACTTTGGTAAACACAACATGCATTCTGTTGAATGCACATTTTTTGGCCAATACGAATAACATTTTTGTGGGATGCACAACACATGTTCGAGTTATAAAAACAGTTTTATTAGCACATTTTTGTGCATTATTAAAATTTGTAATAAAATGTAAAATGAATTTGCATAAGCTGGTATTCAATACATTTCCCATAAAATTTTACATATTCGCAACAAAATGTCAATAACTCAATTGAAAAATCCACCGTAGCTAAAATTATAAATAACTCGAGTTTCATCAGAAAGCCAAATGCAACTAAGATTTCTTATTTGCAGTTAATTATGCACGACTGCAATTCACAACTTTGGTTTATAAAAAGTTATGAATGGATAAGGGATCGTTTCTATGAATAAGAATTTCTTTGCCATTGTGCAAATTGTGTGCAACGTTTGTTTACATAATTCGCCAGAAAAAGTTCTCTGATGAATGTTTGTTTGCTTGATGGGTATACTATAAATCATACCCAATCGCCGTTTGCAAATTTTAGCGAAAAGTTGTCGAATGAAAATGTACGAGAAAGAATTGAACTTTTGTTTTCCGTTTTCGGGCATCTGTTGCGTAGTTAAAACGTGAGTTGATCATTAAAACTTAATTGGACTGAAAAAATATATTTACGAATGTCACCTGTAATGAAAAACTTAGTCTCCAGGACTAGCCTAAATACATCTGAAGACTTTCAAATGGAATGTTCAGGAATAAAATGTCTTTTGCTTGACAAAGAAAGTGTTTTTTGAGGCTGAGAGAAAATATGTGTGAAAGGGTTTATCTAGGAGCTGAGGAGTAGAATGAGTAGAATGAGTAGTAAATTCAAAGCGAACATTCGGTACATAAAATCCTTGATTCCTATCCCACATTTCATTTGCGTAGAGTAAGGGATGCAAATGTGGAACACTCCAAAACAAAAGAAAACAAAGGAAAAAAGTGTTCCATATTCGCATCACTTACTCTACTATATCTAGAGTCGTTACATCTGACTTATTTTGCACAAAGGTATTTATAACCAGGAAGACAAATGAGAAATGAAATTTAAAAGCAAACTGTCAGCTAATGCATAGATGGCGCTACAAGGAAAATATTTCAATTCAAGAAAAAACCCATATTGGTAATGTCAGGGTTCAAAAATCAAATTCTCTGGAATCAAATCAATTCGATGATCAACGAAAAAGCGTGATTATTAAATCAATTTGATCTTTTTAAAGTGATCATCATGATTTTTCACGAAGACTTGAATTTTCATTAGTTTTGCATACCTGACACTAAAAACAAAAAAAAAATCGATAAATCAAAAAAGTCGAAATCAAATAAAATTTGAAAATTGATCATCAAATCATGAAATCATGATTTTTTATCATCAAATCAAAAGTTTTTAAACGCTGGTCAAATTCAATATGCCATTAATTTTCAGGTACGATAACAGTTGCTGGATAGTTGTATCTTCTCTTTCGAAAATGATGCTATTCGGAAATGTTTCAAGCGATTCATAACATCATCACATTCACCATTTGCGATGTTTTCATTGAGCCAACGAATTCTAATTATTTTGTCGTGCTTTATGCACTCAATGATTGTTTGCAATTTTTTTTCTTTTAAAAAGAAAACTTTCGCGTTTTTTTTCGATTCATTCAAATGATTTTGAAAGATGGAAAAGTAAAAAAAGGGGCGATGAAAAGCTTAATGTCAGACGCGAATTTAACATGAAGCCCTCAGCTACTGGGCAGGAAAGCAATTGAGAATTTAAAACTTTGAATTAAAGTTGCAAAAATATATATAAATAAAGAAAACACTATTCCCAGTTTCGCTCTTTCCTTTTGATTCGTGCGTTTCGCTTTTTTGTTTTATTTCAACACGGTGTTAAATGGTATGTTATGCGTAATGTACCTCAGCCTCTATCGACCTACTCTTCAACATAAGTTTTTACAGAAAATGGTTTACAAAACAAAAAAAAAATACAATAAAAATGTGTCCATACATTAAGAGTCAATCTGCGAATTCTTCGAACAAAAAAAATACAACACCTCACCGATTTTTGCGATTAGTGGCTCATTGATTCCTTGGACCAATCCGAGAAATCCGTAGAATAACATTTTTCTGTTAGCGACCATATATGAGCTGTACAGGTGTAAGAAAAATGGTCGACCAAGGGGTGGCGAAAAACAATTTTGTTTAATATTTTCGCAAAGATGAATCGCTTTGATCTGAAATTTTTATATTACGTAAACCTCATTGATACTAAAAGTGTGGATACCTATTTGCTTGGAAGATGAAGGTGTCTGAGGACCTGGAACAGTTTATAGTCGAAAAAATGGAAATTTTGAAAAGCGATTTAAAAAAAACTCCAGCGCCGGTCCAAAGGCTAATAGGGGTGGTTGCTTAGGCCATGGTCTCTATTATGTAAAACGTTGCTAAATAATCTGGACTAGGACTGGAGTGAGCTAGAATACGCAAAAAGTTGAAATGTTACACTGTCGGGAAGACTTTTGGAGGTCAGTGGTCTACGCGCAATACTTAACTGTTCTCTAACTATTTTTCTGTAAAAGTTGACGTCTTTTCCTTTAAAATGACGCCCCACAACATAGCTTGGGGTAAAAA
>CM055403.1:114039738-114053953 GCA_029228625.1 Pseudolycoriella hygida | reverse complement strand
ATTTTTTAAAAAATGTTTTGTTTTTTTTTTTTTTTTGAGGACGTACTCTAAGGGAGGGGTACTAAATGGGAATATGTGTGACAGGGGGAGGGGGTCCAAATATTGATAAAAAAAGAGGACAGGATTTATGGATGGTCCCTAAATTAGCGGAAGTTCGTAGAAACGGACGTAAAGGCTCGCTGATGACTGATGAAGCATTAATTAGCTCTATTGATGGTGATGATACAACTAAGAAAAAACTTCGTTTCCACATACACAAAAATTTATAAAAACCGAAATTGTGTTGTGAATATCTGTTGCTGTTAGCGTATACTCAAGAGTATAGTAACGAAAATCTACAATTTTTATTTTTAATCAAAAAACTTTTCAAATTCAAAATTAAATCGGAGAAATGATGTCTAAATGCTATACGTAGAATACTTGTCATAGAGCCAGACAAAAATGTATTCTTGCTATTCATTGGATGTAATATAAAGTTTTCATTTCGATTTTGAATATTTTCCGGACATTGTGCACAAATTGTAATATGGAACTCGTTAAAAGTTAAACTTCGATTGTATATTCAATTTGATTTGAAACGAATGTGTAGTGTATCTTATGATTGTACCTTATTAGTTGTGCATATAAAATGTATACATCTAGACAGGACTATGGAAAGAGTTAAAAACGGAAAGAGGTGAATGCTCATCAGGACTTTGTCAAAGTCTCATTTGAGAATCCAGACAGGTTGATGTATCCAATTATGGTAAAATCTGCGTTCGACGCGTATGGGATGTGATAGTAGAGAAAATGTCTACAATGGGAACTTTTTTTTTCATTTATGAGCTCAACGATCAAGGTCTCGTGACCCTTTGTTTCCGCCGTTTATCATATGAATCGCGTGAACCGTACGGGTCCCTTGCATATGTTCATACTCCAACTCAATTCAAAAAATAAGTTTGAGGTTTCGAAAGTAAAAAAAAATAAACCATTGGAGATGGGTATAGAAAAGTAGCGATAGTGTGTAGACCGGGCATGTCCGTGACTTGTCGCCGAACCTCAAGTGGTGACATCTATGAATTTTACATAGCTGAGTTAACGTCTCAACGTAAAACTAGTCCCATTTTTCTAGTGACGCCATCCAAGCTTTCATAGCTGAACTATTGACACAATATACTTGAAGAATCAAAAGGAGGCTAATTCCATCGGTACCGTCACCTGGGTAACGAATTTCATCTCTTTCACACTTTCAATGTGATTTATAGAAACATGAGACAAAACACAATCGTTCCCCATGTGACATGGTAGCGACGATGTATGTGTTACCGATGGAATTAGCCGGAACAATATCTATGACGTCATAACTTTTGATTATATTTGTGAGGTCGTTATTATAAGGTCATATTTGTGATTTCGTATTTGTGACGTTATTTTTTTGTCGTCATTTTCGTGACGTCATATTTGTGGCGTCATTTTGGTGACGTAATTTTTGTGTCGTCATTTTTATGACGTCATTTCTGTGACGGTGCACCAGGGACTATTTTGGGGAAAATTTTCCTTATTTTCCCTATTTTCCCAATTTTTCCGAAATTTCCCAATTTTTCCCGTTTTTCTTAATTTTTCACATTTCTTAAAATTTTTATTTTAAATTCATATCTTACCTTTTACAGATAAATAATTTCGACAAAAAAAAATATTCTAAAAATTAAGAAACAGCAAGAGAAATGGGCCTTAATGTCTTGCCAATCGAATCATAGTCTCCTTTTTTTGTTGAATGCAAGCCGGTTACCAGAACGTAGCTTTCGCTTAAATGAGTTTTGCGTCGTTATGTTGGAGTCTTCTTCAGCTTCTTCAACTAAAGATATGTGTATAATATTTTGAGCGACATTAATTCAGCTTATATTTGAACTCTTTTCTTGATTTTCTACGATACAACTAAGCTCTCTGTCTGTTTTTCATTGTTGTCATTATCATTTTGTGGACCTTCTTCGACGGAGTCATCCAGATCTTCAGCCTCATTTTTGTGAAATTTAAGTAGATGCGACTGTAAGTTATAAATGTACCACTTCGGATTTGAGAGACTTGGACCTCGTCGAGAGCGTTTTGTCTTATTGTACTTAGGATATCTTACAAATGACAAAGAAAAACATTGATTACATTCGGAAACCGGACATTTCAACTAAACTTTGCCTAATTATGTCTGCTGCTCGATTACTTCAAAAGTTAGTGTGTTGAGTTCAGCACACTGAAATTTAAGTTTTCAAATCATGAAGAAATAACTAAACATATGCAGGGGACCCGTACGTAACAGAATAGATGTGGCAAAATATTCGAACGTATCAAAGTAAATGTTGCCTTAACTCTTAAGTGTAAAATTGCGTCGACATTAAATTGGATTGGAAATTGCCGAAAGTGCAAAGGTGTATGTCGTCAGCACCCCCCAAATTTGTGCTAGCATTAAAAGAGGGTCTATAATTTGCGCCTGAATTTCTGCTGTCGAATAGTACCGGTCCCAGAATTTGTGCTGTTCTGGGAGCCGAGAACGACTCGATTGAAAATATAATTGTCCATTTTTTGTCATTTTTGTATGGGAAGTTCCTTCAATTTTAATTTTTAAAGATTCGAATGTGTTTCCCTAATTAGTGCTCAATTTGTGCTGGCCAATGGTAAAGGTACCGACATTATAAGTAGTCGGGGCGCCGAGCACAAATTAATAGAAAATAAAAATTTTTATTTTTTCGTTATTTTTGTATGGGAAGTCCCTTCAATTTTAATTTTTAAAGATCCCAGTTGG
Organism: Pseudolycoriella hygida; assembly: GCA_029228625.1. Classification (NCBI taxonomy): domain Eukaryota; kingdom Metazoa; phylum Arthropoda; class Insecta; order Diptera; family Sciaridae; genus Pseudolycoriella; species Pseudolycoriella hygida. The sequence goes on along the minus strand of CM055403.1, from coordinate 114,051,180 downwards.
CTTCCCTAATTAGTGCTCAATTTGTGCTGGCTAATGGTAAAGGTCCCGACATTATAAGTAGTCGGGGCGCCGAGCACAAATTGATAGAAAATAACATTTTTTATTTTTTCGTTATTTTTGTATGGGAAGTCCCTTCAATTTAAACTGGTTTCCCTAATTAGAGAATCTGCTGCGGCTAGCGGTACCGTTTATGGACTCTCTGATAGAAACTACATGGAAACTTAAAAATTTTCTTTTTCATCCAATTTTGTAAAAAACATGTGTAGAATCTCAGTTGCCCCAACTTAGAGCGCAATAGGTTATCGAAATTAGTCAGATTCTTAACTTAAATTAAATCGTAACTACTAATACATAGTATCAACTCGTGTTTATTATGATTATATGGAACAATAAATAGCAGCTAAAACCGAATGAAAGAACATCAAATTTCTAGAAACATTTTCTAATGCTCTCCAATGTACATCTTTTTGTGATTTCATTTATGGTTTCGACGAATGATAAAGTTGATATAACGACTCATCGCTATGACCAAATCCAGCAAAATCCTCGTCATCTCAGCAAAATCCTCGTCATCTTCGCTAAGGGTCCCGCCATCTTCCACAACCTAAAAGCGTTCCCCGATATAGTTCTTCCATTCCAAAATTCATTCAGGTAAGTCTGAGTCATTTTGCTATATATTTATTGTTCGAGATCTATCACACAAATAACTATTTCAGACATATTTTCAATAATTATTTGAATCACAAGGGACGAAAAGTAAAAATTTCAACCGTGTGCGAGAGTTGCTGCCCGCGCCGAAGGCAAGGGCTGCAATCGCACAGGCTGAAATTTTTACTTTTCGTCCCTTGTGATTCACGTAATTTTTCATTACAACAACTACGAATATTGTCATTTTCGCTTCCCAAACTAGAAAAACGAAAGCAAATTTAAATGTGAAAACATTTCAACCGTTATAAATATCAGTTTCTAATAGAGGTCTTAGTCAGCATCATAATCATCAAACTTTTTAGACCATTAGTACCTTTCGGTGAGAGGTGTTTCTGTAGAAACCGCAGAATGGTGAGCTTCCGTCCTCCATGCCCTTCCATCGCCCGCCATCGTACGATGCAACTCATTACATATTGCTTTTACTATGAACGTTTAAGCTCTTATTTGAATTATTTTGTCATTGACATGACGCTCAGACATTAACACGTCTAGAACAGTTGTGTTATGGAGATAATTAGAAGAGATCAACATTTCGGCATCTAGTACCAATATTCAGTCTGGTCATGCAACTTTATATGCTGATGATCGTGATGGACAAAGTGTTGACGTATCTATTTGACTCGGTTAGAGGTATTGATTGGACTGTCGAACTGTCACCGTAATTATTACTGCTGCCAAAATGTTGATTTCTTCTAATGAACTCCATAACGCAACTGTTCTAGATGCGTTAATGTCTATGCATCATGTCTATGACAAAATAATTCAAATAAGAGTTGATACGTTCATAGTAAAAGTAATATGTGATGAATTGCATCGAACGATTGATTCCAAGTTTGTGGGCTTTAATCCTCAGAGATTTGCAAAGTATCGAATGACTTTTCACAGTTGGGTTTATTCAACAAAAAATTCTCTGAATTGCCAAGGAGATGATTTGTTCGCTAATCGAAAGTCCCCTAACTTCTACATCTAATTTAATTGAATCTATTAACCTTCTCCTTGGTCTACCACTTGGCCTAACACTCGGGAATCGTACTTCCAAATGCTTTTCGGTAGCCTTACCCATTCTAAAAAATCATATCGTTTCTGAATTGTTGTTCTTATAAACAAAAATTTCTGCGATATGCCTCTAAGAATTATCATTTTGGAATAAATTCAATTGAAAGTGTACTTTGAAATAGCCCTTTCAATTAGATATTAAAAGCTATAAATGTTTCTGCAGTTTTTCTAACTGAAACTCACATCCTTATTTCGTAAATAATCTAAGCAGCGGCGCATACGTTTCGATCAAAGCTAGCTCAAATTAAATTGAATTTAGAGAACCGAAAAAAAGTATTTTCGGTTCTCTGTTATTTTCGGCTCCCATTTAGAGAACCGAAAATACTTTCGGTTCCCTTATCAATCAGGAGTTGAATTTTTTCATTTTCGGTTGTCATTTGGGAAGCGAAAATGACAATATTCGTAGTTGGTGTAATGAAATTTTATTTGTAATACCGACGATATTAGAACCGACCTAGAGCACATAGGAAAGGCCTCTGACCCATAGATATTTCTGGTCGAGGCGGCCAACTGGCCTTGAAACACAGATACTATGATCCTTTGTTCCTTCTCCGTTACTCTTCTATCATTCCACCAAGTCATGTATTCTGTCTTAGTTAGATTCCCACATTTAAATGTTCCCATTTCAGAACGCATAATTGCAACCGGTACGCCGAATAAGCCTCATCGTCTGAGCACACGTACTACGATACATCTTCCAGCCTCCGGCACAAGCCGTATACGCCAAATGAATCTCGCTGTTTGGGCCCGGACATTACGATACATCTTCAAGCCTCCGACTTGACTATGCTTATTGTAAACGAACCCGTAAATGCACACACAACTGAAATACCTTTTTCTAGGGCATTTGTGTGATCAACCATTAATCTGTTTGTTGGACCACATGCTTAACGTGAATTCCGAACCACTCATATATATTGTAGCTACATATAGGATTTCATCTGGTGTTCATTATATCTCCGCCATAAGATAGACTAAGAAATCTATAAATAATAAAGTCCTTTGGAAATTGGATGGTAAGCGAAATGGGAGTCAGAGGGATGGAGTTGGGTCATGCGTTTATTTGGCAAAAGTGGATGATTTCCTATAATGTTATATGTTCAGTTTTGCAAATTTATTCGTAATTAAGAAAGTTCTTGGGAAATTGGATGGACGCTTTAAACACTGCGAAGCGAAATGGAAGTCAGAGGGATGCAGTTGGGAAAGCCAAAAACGGTGCTGGTTAAGTCGTTGCTCTCGTATTTCTCTTAGATACAGATCGTAATACATTTAGTTGATTATCTCAACCATGAGAAATGGTTCTGAAGATAAATAAATATATTTGAGCATGGTAAATTGATTGATTGATTTTTTAACTGCTGATTGGTCATCCAAAGACCATAATCGGTGCTCCCCCTACTACTAGGTCGAAACTCGACTGGTTACAAACGTCGTGGTAAACGCATAAGACCCCTTTTCGAAGAACTTCGTTCTTTGTACGGGTCTAAAAACTCTGGAGGAGAAACACCTGCTAAATCACCTTTGATTTACATTAAAGCTAATTTAGAACAAAGTAAAACAAATCAAAAAATTTTTAATATGACGCATCGAACGGTTAATCTACGAATGACTTCAAATTGAACTCAAAGGTATAAATAAAGATTGAACAAGAGAAAATAATTGTTCAAAAGTTAAGGGCAACATCTCGTTAACGTAGCTATGTTATCGACAACATTAAAAACATCATATTTAATTACAAGTGAGCTTAAGAACAAGAACTAGAATATTTTGAGGGTGTATTCCCCGATGCGAAAAACCATGAACGCCATTCGTCCTCAAAAATTAGATGTTGATATTGCTTGCTTACATTTAACGAATATAGTCTGCTGTTTTCCTGTAATTTCTTTTCTCATTTTCCTTATTTTCCCAATTTTTCCCATTTTTCCTAATTTTTCCCAATTTTCCCAAAAAAAATTCCTCAAAATAGTCCCTGCGGTGCACAGACGGACGGACAGGAAGGTTGAAGCATAAAGTTGCTATCGCTACTTAATAAATGAGGTGCATGTCTTCAGCACCCCCACCATTTTGAGCTGGGTCTTTCAATAGCTGATTTGTGTTTTCGAAAACTGGTTATCATAAGTTTTGTGCTGCCACTTGTGCTTAGCACAAAAATATTTTCTGCTCAAAACATGTCCATTTGTATGGGGGATTACATTAACTTTATCGTATTTCACAGAACGCGACGAAAATGGCTGAATTTAATACAAAAATGAAAATGCTTGCCTTTTGTCTATAATTAAAAAAAAATAAAATCAGTTTCCATAAGTTTGAGGTTGTTCATAAATTACGTAACGTAATAGGGGAGAGGGGGGTGTATGAGGCAAACGTCACGGTTCTAACAAGATCATGTCTAAAAAATGTCAATTTTAGCGTTACGTGTTTTAGGAACGGCCCCTTTCTGTGAACAAATGAGAAATATAATTTTTGCTAGCATTGCGCAGACTTTTACATTATGTTGGAATTTGAATATTGTAATTCAACACTGCCTATATGGACATTAAGTCAATAAGTCATGTCACATTTCTGGTGATAAGAATTTATGCAATAAATCTTACTTCTTATTTTTCATTCATCTAAACCAGTTGTGTTTGTTATTTGCGCTGCCTAAATATATATTTACAACACATTAAGATATCCGACTCCAATGCATACTTTTTTTCGAACTTGTTTGGGCTAGAATGTTTACGTCTGATAGGATCTGAAAGAAGAAAAATTTTAGTAAAAAATGCAAATCGTGAACACTTCTTTTGTTTTAAATTTATTCTAAATTGTTGCCGAATGTCTACTGAAAATTTATTGACTTTAACCGTTCTTCACAAGTCTACAGATGTGTCACCAGAAGTGCACCTTAGACATGCACAATCATTAGAATAAATTGTGCATTTAACCTAAGACGTGCACAATAATCAGAATGTTTTGGGACATGTTTTGTGCTTATCACAGCTGACATCACAAAACTATTGGAGATATCACCAGCACATAATGTGTAGATTTCAGCTAATTTGTTCATAGTTTCGGAAAAGTTGATACAATGGGGGTCTCCCATACAAATGGACATGTTTTGAGCAGAAAATAGTTTTGTGCTAAGCACAAGTGGCAGCACAAAACTTATGATAACCAGTTTTCGAAATCACATAACCTAGCGCACAAAATCACCTATTTAAAAACCCAGCTTGCACCCTAATAAATGAAACAGAGTGAAAAGGTGTGTCTATCTCATGGGTCTCGTGTATAAATTCAAATGGTCAGTGTCGCACCAATCATTATCAGTTTAATTTTAGACAGTATAAAGGATTCAATTGCAAATTCATTTCATAAATTAAAATTTAAATGACGCGAGTGCCAGGTGTTAGTTCAAAGTTTTTTTTTGTTTTAAATTTCGCTTATATTCCATGAAGAATCCCGTAATGAGAATAAAAGTTTTACTTCAATCATCATCGTCTACCATATTCCCTTATTTGTTGAGTTATCAGCTTTAGTCCATGTAAAAAAGAAGCCATTTATATTCCATGCATTCGTAGCCAACCACAACAATCATTATTCCCTGTTGCGCGACCTCAGCTTGACAAGAATTGAACTATAAAACAGCTATCAAAAAGTTGAAACTACAGAACGAAAATGTGAACAAAAGTATATGGTCCCTTCGAACCCATTCAAAATTTATCGTTGTTCTTGGTGCGAGACTGGTGCGGCTTGGGTATTTTCTTGTTTTTGTTTTCTGTCGTTATTTATGGTTCATTATAAACATATCACTTGTTCCAGAAATAAATATAAACTTTACTTAAAACGTCAATAAAATACAAAAAGATGATATAGAAAGAAGAAACTGGCTCTAGCTTGTATATATGTATATATGTATGTAAAAAGTAAGCGAAAACGAACAGAAAAAAGTTATTGAATTGAAAATATGTTAGCGACACTTTCAATATGAAAATACATAAAGGTGGGTGGGAAGGGAAAACGACTTATCATCTTCACATGAATTTTTATTTTGCGCTAAACTTTCATCGACATTAAACTGGGAGAACTGTGAAGCACGGCAACTTTTTAGCCCTTTACTTCTGTCTCTGAAAGTCGGTGTGAGTCTTACAATAGAAAACTAATGCTAAGCCAATGTGATTCCATTGACTGAAAGTAGGGGGCGAATAAATGTAGAAAATCTTCTGTCAACCTTTCCTGAAAATCCAATATAAAAAAGTGAAAATCCATAAAAATCCTCCCTCAGATGTCCCTTACAAAATAGATAATCTTTCATCAACGAGACTTATGATTATACGCCCCTGGATGTGGAAGCTATCCTAGAAGAACAGGATCTTACAGTATTATAATTGTTGATTACTATGTACGATGTCATAATAGTACATTACATTGGACCCTGCGAAAGTTATTTATTCTTTTCATAGGACACAATTTTGTGAAAGAATCAAAACTAACGAGCGTTAATTTGAAAAATACGAAACTGATTTATTACACAGTGGAACATTCTTGGGAAATTTTTCGTAAACTTTTTTGTTCACCGCAGCGCTTCCCCAGGGCGTTAAATTATACATTAATTGAATGACGCTTTGCAAAGACAGTCTAAGCCACAATTTCAAAATCATATTATATCAACGTATTTGACATTGTGGTTTGGACTGTCTTTGCGAAGCGTCGTTCAATTGTTGGCGTCAAACTTTGTTTCGTTGATTTCTTCCTGAGACGATAGGCGATGACTTCCTGAATTTCAAATGTCTCTTGTTCCTAGACTGGGCACCTACTCTCGGGACTCTGGGATTTCATGACCTTTTTTCAGGTTTTTCTAATTTTTTGTGGGAATGTCATCTTTTCTGACAAAAACTATAGTTGTATTCACGTATTATCTATACTATATTATCATCATCATCATCATCAAACCCTATAGACCGTTTATACCTTTCGCTGTGAGGTCTTTACGCTCGGTGATCATTGGCCACCGTTCTCCATACCCTCCTATTCTGTGCATAGGATATGGTTTGTTAGTTCTCTTACTTCTAAGTTTAATTTATTTGAGTAACTCGGGACCTGTGCAATGGGTGGATCGGCTCGAAATTTTTGTTTTTTTATTTAATTTCGACATAGTTTCTAGTGACCGCTATGTTCCCCGGAAAATTTTGTAGAAGAACATTTTTTTTATTTTTCAAGTTTAGTCATGACAGTAGTCGATTTACCGAGTAGAGAAATTTCTTAATGTAGAGTGTTTTTGAATCAATCATTGCGCGGTCTCTTCAGGGAAAATGTCAGGAATAGTCTAAAAATTATTTTGTCTGAACATTGTTTATGAAAAAAAATTATTTGAGTAACCAAAAAGATGAATCTTTTGGAATCTTACTTGATCGTGGAATAGAAATTATTGAAGATTTTCCTCTATTTATCGATCCAATAGCATAATTATCAAAAAGCAATTTGTCTTTGTTGTCGAACGTTTCGTAACTTTCTTGTTACATCTTCAGCAACAGTAATGGCTTAAATGAAAAGAAGACAAAGAATTAGAATATTGATTTTAGGACAAGATCACGTCTGAAAACTAAAAAATGAAAAATGATTAAAATAAATTAATAAACTTACAAATTTAGAATTAGAATTATTTGAGAAAGAATTCGTTATTCTCATTTACTAAATCACGACAATTACCAAATAAGCTCCCACTGCGAAAGTAGAATATGTGATCAGCTCGTTCAATTGAATTCTAAGAGTCATGTTGATGGAGATTTAGCAAGCTTTTATAGATGACGCTAATGTTTTCCGTATGTCGTCTAAAATTCATCGTGTTAGGTCTCGTCAAAATGTGTAAAGATTCTAAGACTCTGCTTTTGGTAAAATTATGTTCCACTTCTAAAGTTGTTACGTTTTTAATGTCTGGTACATGCCCCGTGTCATAGCTGTAGCGTTATCCAGATCGTTCGTGATGTTGTCGGTTTTTATATCATTTTCGTGTTGTTCACCTCTGGTCTCGAATTTGTGATCCGTATTTCCCACATAAGACAAATCGCATTTTGACCCGAAACCACCGCCAAAACAAGGAATGTTGTAAACTACGTTGTATTTTTGTTCGTTTGGTATATTTTGTTTTGGTTTGGTGAATATTGATCTGTTGGTCAGAAAGGGTTTGAAACCTATTCTAAGCTCAGGTTTGTCTTTGCAAATCATTTTCGCTATATTTCGGGAACAAGATGGGTCAAAAATCATGCCTCTATATTGCAGTTATTCATCTGCGCTTTGTGAATGGTAAATTGACGTGGAATTGTTTTGTTTTTTATTGTCATGATAGTTTGTTGGGGTGGTTGTATTCTTGTTGTTTACTTGGATTCTGTTGTTGTTGGTAGTCTTTGTCCTTGAAAACTTCGAGCAAAAATACTTCTTTATTCGTTGATTTATTAATTTGGTGGGGTTATTGTTGTTTTTTAAAATGTTCTTGATGATCGCTGTATTTTTGTCTTGAAATTACTTAGAGCTGATGCTAAAAATTCGTTTGATCAAGTTGTCAATAACATTCAGTTTTTGTGTCATTGGATGGTTAGAAAAGAAATTTAGTAAACGGCCAGAAGACGTTGGTTTTGAGTACCAATCAAACGACAATGACCCATCCTGGTTGTGGATTACTAAAACATCTTGAAATTCTAGAAATGGTAACTTATTTTCTTGTTCTATCTCGTGTGTAAATTGTATTTTGGGATGTATCGAATTGAAGATTTTTAGCGTCTGAAGAAAAAGATCGTCTACGTATTTTAAGCATGTTGTCCATTCAAAATGTAATTTTTCTTTGGCCTTATCTAGGATGTACTCCATGACTATGTCTGCAAGAATAGGACTTATAGGTAAACCCATTGGAACTCCTTCTAATTGTTTGTACATTTGGTCCTTGTATTTAAATTGATTGCAATCTCTTATGACAAAATTTAATAACTGGAAAAATTGTTCATTCGGGATGGTGGTGTGAGTGCTAATTTCATTCCACTTTTCCTCTAAAATTTGTTGTAACAAATCCAACGGAACATTTGTGAATAAGGATTTCACGTCAAATGACACGCAACAATCATCCAGTGTCAATATTGATGTTCTAAGTTTGTTAACAAAGTGTGTTGAATTAATTACGTTGTATTGGCTTGTTTTTGTCAGATTTTTTAAAATGTCTGCAAGGATTTTTGATGCTTTGTAGATAGGGGACTCATAGCTAGCTACAACCGGTCTGAGTGGGATACCTCTGTTGTGAATTTTGGGCTGGCCATAAATTTTAGGGGAGGCAGTGTTATACATTATCATTTTGTTGCTGAAGATGTAACAATAAAGTTACGAAACGTTCGACAACAAACAAAAATTGCTTTTTGATAATTATGCTATTGGATCGATAAATAGAGGAAAATCTTCAATAATTAAAAAAAAATTATGTGAGAAGTACAGGTTGTCAAAGATGAATTTGCATGCAGTTCACCTAACTTTCACTGCCATATAAAATCTTTGGCCTAAAAATTGATCTGTAAATAGCTAACTTTGTGCCGTTACTTAATTCCTTTTTTTTTGAACACATGCGACCTCAACTGACTGACCACTGCGTTTTCCATTTTCCTCCTTTCTTCGAATTCCCTAACTAACTTGTCATCATCTGCGAAAATGCATCCTAAATATTCAAACTCCGAAATCTGTTCCAACCACTCCACATTTACACTACAGGATGCCTCTTTCCGATAGCGTAGTGGTTAACACGTCTGCTTGCTACTACGAGATTAAGTTGCCAGTGCGTTGGTTCGAAACTCAACCGCACACGGATTTGTACCGATTGTTAGATTTGTAAACAAAACAAAGCTGATTGAATCGTTCAAGTCAAGTGAAGTTGAGTGTAGTGCCATCGTACGGCTTACCGGAAAAGGCATTGTTGGGAGAACCGGTATTCTACTCCTACTAGTTTCGCTCCTCGTTACATCTCATAGATGGCACTGGGGTTGTCGCACAGCTTACCACTGGCACAGTAAAACTTTCCGGTAATGAAAGGATCTCAAAAAATAGAACCACAAACAGCGAAACTAGTAAATAATGATCTAGCCTCTAACCCTTCATGGGTTGTAAGGCAGATTATTATTATTATTATGCCTCTTTCCGAGATTTGCCGACATGCATAACCTTAGTTTTGCTTACAGTTATCTTCATCAACCTGGAAAGCCACACTAATTTCACCATCTATTCTTACCACAGCCCTGCTCCTTGAATAAATTCTTTTAAGCACCTCAAACAGCCTTTGTTTCGGTACCCGATCAAATTCCTTTTTTAAGTCGATATGCACAAATATAAATCAATCATGGGCGCGCGGTAGCGATGCGCCCGTGACGCAAGTCCCCATACGAACCAAAAATTCGGAAATTTTTTTTTCGTAGAATTCGGAACCATATATACAGCTAAGTTTCGACTCCCCCCCCCCCCCCCCCCCTTGCGCGACGTACCTTTAGAAAATGATCATTTCCCATACAAAAAGGGCTGTTTCAAAGAAGCCAAAGTTAATGCAAACATCCTACGTTAGTTAGTTAGTTAGTTATAGTTAGTTAGTTAGTGGGTTAGTTAGTTAGTTCCAGGGCCATTTGTATGAAAAACCACTTTTTTGGCTCGTGCTCGAAAACGGCTCGATAACTTTTCTTGAAATTTTGGAGGGACCTTCGGGTGGGCATTCTACGTCATATGAGATTTTAAAAAAAGGGGGGTACCGGCCTCGTTTGGGCGCCAGGGTTCTTAGAAGGCGCCATATAAATCCCATACGTATGTGTTTGTGTGTGTAGTGTGTATGATAGCACATTTTGTATGAGGCAATGGTTGTGTGTTCGAGATAGAGGTTTGGTGTCAAAGGGAAAGTTGTTGGGTTGGGTGTGTAGTGTATATTTTCGCCCATGGAAGTAGTAGCCGCCGCACTTCGGTTCAGCGGCAGCAGCGGCTAAAAATAATGCTAAACATTACAATCTCAACGAAAACACTTTTTAAAAAGGAAACGTGACGCAAGTCCTCGTCTCTTCTTCCAAAACAACTGATATCACAACAAAAACCCTTTTTAAAAGGCAAACGTGACGCAAGTCCTCGTCCCTTCTTCCAAAACAACTGATATCAACTTTTGTGACGCTTGCAGCTTCGGAACGCAAAAAAATCCTTTTGAAATATTTTCATTTTTGATTAAAAAAATGCGTCACAAATGCCGGACCCGCCAATAAAATAATTTTTCTACGCTTTCAGCTTTCATACGCACAAATTTGATTTCCTGTACAAAAATATGCCATACATCCCATAAAGTCAAATTTTTGCATTGTGAAAGCTGAAAGAACAGAAAAACTATAACACTGGGGGGTCCGGCATTTGTGACGCATTTTTTTAATCACAAGTGAAAATATTTCAAAAACATAACCAAAGACCCGTACGTATCAGAATAGATGTGACAAACAGAATAGATGTGGCAAAGTGACTCGAACGTACCTAAATATACAAATAAGCAAACAATCCAACGTTTTCTGTTCTATTATAACTGTAAGAATTTCAAAGATCCATAGAAATTACCCAAGGTAATGTCAAAAGCCCTACCGAAGTACGTCTCAGACCATTCAAATCTAGAAAAGCTTATATCCAAGGACTAAGTCGTTTTTCCCTAAAACC